>CAJQUW010011049.1:0-303796 GCA_907163375.1 Prostheceraeus crozeri
TGAATAACGTGCTGTTTAATGTTCCCCCCTGCTAGCCTTTGGGTCATGTTATTAGCGTTTCACAAATACCTCTGATGATAGTCCACACCAGGGTTAAGTAGTTATTATGAAATCTTGTTTCAGTCCTTCCTTTTCTATCCAAGACTCCCTTTCAGCATGAGACGACATCTAAAGGTCGATATAAAGGAGATAGGAAACCCCCAGTTCTGCCACAGCTTGCATGGTTTCCGCACAATTTCACAATGCTCTTCCGCGGGAGAGAAAACTGGCTGCCCACCAGACTTCAAAAAGGGTGCTTGGCATTGATTTTGTCACTTCAGTGTCTTCCTGGGTACATTGAAAGTGGCTGACGAAGACCTGATTGACTGTCCATCATTTCGTACAGCCGCCACAGCTCCTTCCATAGCCTCTGGATGTATACTGACGGTACGTATGACCAGAGTGACACCAGGCGCAGATTCATATGTTCTTGGCATGCTATTTGACATAAAGCATGCAGAAAATGACAAGCAGAGCATTTGTTGTGCCTAATGAACAAAGGACGACCGGTGCGATTTGCTCAGTACAGCCAGCCAATCACACGGCGCCATTCACAACGGCTTGTCGGAGAAACAACACATTCGTTATCTAATGCATGGCGAACTTAGCCTCGGAGGGCGAACTCACCCCATCGTACGGTACACTGTAAATCACTGGATTCAAACATATACCAAATTCACATGCAACTTAAAACTAAAACTTGACACGAGATTCTCGTATGTCTACAGAGATATGGCATGTTTTTCAAACCTCGCTTACTTTCGTATGTGATTGGTATGTAGCGATACGAACTAATCTATCTGTGATTGGGTGTTTTACGATGAAATACGAGTTGTTGGTATGTTTTATATACGAGATCCGATACAAATTCATCCTCATTCGTATGCCTCTGGTATATAGAGCTTTAAGTCACATAGGAAAAAATATGTATATATTATTACATATTACTGTCAAATATTTTTTTTCAGTAATACCAGTCGTGAATATTTCTTTTTGATAGTGTGGTATTTAAGTAGAATAGATTTATTGTGACTTTCATGCTCTACGAGTATAATACCATAATAACATTAACAGGACGCTTGGTTAGCTCTATTTTATGAACCAAGTTGATAATCACCAATTCATTCAAACGATATCTTTTGTGTAACAATTCTGACTTATGTATCTCAAACATAACTATTTTTGCGTTCATGAATTGTAAAGTGTTTTCATTTCGGATTGATAGTGAGCTTAGTTCCAAAATTACATAATGCATAATTGCTGATGGTTGAATACTTATTGATTATTCATGAAATGCCGTAGACTTACATGCATTAAAATGGAATTCGGTATTGTAAGTTTCACTATTAAATGTCATTATCTCACTTCTTGCAAAACAGTAGTAAGCACCATGTAACGTAAGTGTGATCTTTATTACCAAAAGGCCTTAAAATCAACACATATTAGACATCATTGATGCTTTGCTTTAACATTGTGCTGGTATGGCTTTAGTATGTAAAGCACACCACATTTGAAATAACATACGAAAAGCATACAGATGGATACAGAAATGCACCAAAGAATACTTTGGTATGCATCCTTCGTATGTGATTGATATTGAGCGATTTACAGTGTAGGCTTATCTGTTTAGTAGGTCAACTAGGATTTATTAGGCCTGAGATAAAATCCAAAAACGAACACCTGCCGAATATTTTACACGAGGATGAAGTTGCGAGAAACCCTAAATATAGATATCATATATATTCCCGAACCTAAATTAGTAAATTGAGATATTATTCAATCGAATTTTTCATTCCGAAATCACTTGCACCCATTTTCTTCTATCTTTCCTCGCACCTCATGACTCTGTTTGCATTATAGCTGCAGTTATTTTCCGAAGTAAGATTTAGTTTTTATTTCCCTACCGACTGATGCAACAAGTATGATATTCAAAATAGCAACAATAACTGAAATAGCATCTGTAATGTCATATACAAATAAAACATTGAACTGAGGCACAATTATCAATAACGTTTTCATGAAAGAATAATCAAATACATTTCAGAAGCAAAACTTCAAAAGCGCGAGAGCAAAAATGAAGAAGTAAGTAAGCCTTATCGTGTCTGCTTTGCTCCGGGACTTCCAAGAAATGCATTCCCTCTCAATTAGGATGCTTATCATGTTTGACTTCTGCTTTAAGTCTAAGTCTCTGGAAAAAAATTAACCGAGCTTTTGTTTTAAGCTCTAAGTCTTTGGAAAGATTTAACCGAGTTTCCGAAAACCCAGCTAGACATTCACAAAACTCGGTTCCAGCAAATACTGAGTACCAAGTTTTATGAAAAATGAACTGAGTTACGTTACTTAGTTTTTTTGATCATGGGATTTAAAACTGGGTTAACCTCAGTTAACAACACGAGCGGTAACTGAACATCAAGTGGCTCGGGGGTACCGCGCACGCACACAACTACGAAGCTTTCATGAGTTGACCAAGTTACTCCTCGTTTACACGATGACTTTGTTACCCGCAACAAATTAAGCAGTAGATCATAAAGAAATTCAAAATTTTGATTCATTATTCCTCACAATGTCATCGAATGAGATTGTATTGGCGACTGCAAAAGTGGTTGAAGAAATTACAAAAAAGCAGAGAAAGCGCTGCCTGCCATTGACTTTTTTCGATATCACAGTTTTCCTCTTTTCGTTGTAATATGTGCTGCGGATTGTCTTCAGCTTCTTTCGGCCCTCCTTAATATCGAAGTTATCAATATTTCTTGTATTGACTATCTCATTCATAGCAGCATGCCTTGCTGGACGATTCTTGCAGTCTGGGTGTTTCACACCCCACAAACATGGTCTTTTGAAATATTCCTCTACGAAATCTTCTGCATGGTTCCTCTACTTTCATACATTGATGCGAATTTTAAATCATATTTTATATCTTCTTAAAATCGTTACGTGATGATAGTTATAGATAATAGCTGAAATTTATCGTTCAGAAAACAATTCTGTCAAATAAATTTGGCTGTTTCCAAAGACAGAAAAAATTGGTGACTCATAGCCAAGGAAACTTTCCAGGAATAGTAGTAGATTGCACAACTTGTGTTTAACATTGCTATAGGCATCTATGTTTACAAGAATCAATCATCAGTGCGGTTTAGATTACTGCTGCGAGCGGACTTGGACGCTGCGAAAATCGCTTTTTGCTTTGCTGGCACCTAAGTTTTTTTTACCGAATCATTGCTTACGAGTAAAACTGGAAATATTAAGAAGTTAAGTGTGCGAGAGAATTTTTAGTACATTGAATTTTGAAATCTTAAGATTTTGATTACAATCGAAATATGGTCTGAATTGAAATTTGATAACATTTTAATTTCGAGTGAACAACACCCATATGACAAAGATAGCATGCACTATAGCAAAAATCATTGCTTTTTCCTTCATCAATATTGTCGAGAATTATATGGCATTAACTAGATAAAAAGCAAATTGGGAGCAAGTTAAAGGTGAATGGGAATTGTAATAACAAGTGTATCTTAAATCATAGCCCGCTGTATGTTATGCCGGTGTGTCTGCTTCACTACTAAATGTTGATATTAACGGAGTGAATGCTGAATAAGACTGATTTCTCGAGATTCAAATATTTAGATATGAAAGCATTCCTAGCTCTTGGTTATCTTGGTGTTTTAAGAAAATCAAGTGAATTGATTGAAAAGTAACTACTGTGATGACATCAGATTGCTTGTATCAAATAAGACGCCAAATTGTGTACTTTTGGAGCTGAAGCTTTAACAGTTGATGAAACACATTCTTAAGTAGAACGATTACAATTATGCATTTTAGGCTGGAAAGTCGCATACCACTCAGAATAACGAAATTAGTCAGAGACTTCGATCCAGCTCACACAATTAGGCAACATAACCAGCTGTTTCCCATAAATTTCCAGATGAATTGATGCTGTAGCTTTCTCACAACAGTCGAAAAACGTCGAATAACATCGAATAACAGTCGTTTTTTTTAGAAAATTCGCTTTCGATGGAGTACTTGTCCATGTCTTCAGACAAATAAATGATCAAATTACAAAATAAATGTTTACTTATGAGCGCTGACGGATGGCATGAATTTCACAATAAATTTGCTTTCATGCCTTTCCCTCTCCGCCTTATATGAGTTGTACGGTAATTGGTTCAAAGGGAGAACCATGAATCTAGGGCCGGCAATATCTTTGGCACACCTATAAAATGTGCTTGCTTGCTTGCGTAAATCGAAACTGTTAGGAGTAGACTTAATTTTTACATTGCTAAAGCCGATGAGGGTGACGGGTTCTGTTATTAAGCAAAGTATTTTACATTGAGAAAATTGAATCAATAACGAACACCTTCTAGATGCAGAAACCTGTAGACAGGCGGACAGTTAAAACTCAATATAGTTTATTGAAGCTGATCAAAAACTTATGTAATTTGCACAATGGAGCATTAACTTCGAGGGAAGGTAAACATATTCCGAAATTCCACCCCTCCACCCTATACCTATACGGCTTACCGAAAATTCACAAGCATGCATCTTGTTGGAATACATTGCATTGTGGCGAATATTCATGAACGTCGAGAACTTTTCAATTAAAATTTTTGTGTACAGCTTGCTGTTTATTTTTTGTCCTTTCTGCAGGAATGTCAATGCAAGGTGCCATGGTGGAAAAAACAGCCCCAAACCATGACACCACTAGGTTCCCGGCACGTAAAAATTACGTGTGATTCACTTGTAAATGTAAAAACACGGGATTTACACGCGTATTTTTACGTGATACATTAAGAATATTTTTTAACGCGTAAAACACATGTGACTTTTGTTGTCAAATTTTAATGTGTAGGAAAATGTGTGATTCACTTGTGAATTTCAGATACTTTTTGTTAACGTGTGTTTCACGTGTGATTCAGGATTGATTGAGAAATTCGAACTATTTAAGTAATTTCGTCATATAGATCTGATTAAATTTATTCAATTCTTCAAATATCACTTAATTCTGTTTTAACATTCAACAGTTTCAAACTCACACTTAAACCAAAGACATACTTACATTTTTAAAAATCAAATGTTTATCAGCTGTTATAGACAGTTGTAGATCTAGATCTCAAATATCTTCAAAAATCAGCGATTAAACTTGATAATGTAAAACTTCTCAATAACTTAAATGTATTTTAGTATTATAGTACTATGAATCATACAAATTAAACGCCAGTCACCGTTTATATTTTTAAGTCTTTTAACAAAGATTAGTAATCTTGAAATTCGTTCACTTCGGAACTTCTTGTTTTCAATACGAAGAGGGCCAATATCCCCATATGTTGCCTATATCAGTGGTGCTCATTCGCGGTAAATGAAATGTGAATGAGTTCGAGTGCGTCAGGCATATGGTCTGGCATTTTTGGAAATGTCTGACACTTAGACGTCATAGTCAAATATGCATTGATTTCGGTCGGTTGTATGGACCCACAGACATTAGATCAAAATTATAGCAATCAAAAAAAAGCTACTGAGAAAAACATGGAAAACATGTACGATTTTTTTGTGAGCTAATTATAAATTATAAATATTGTTTGTTTTATCTTGAGAAATTGAATTTGGAGTTTCATTTCCATTTTCTATTATTTCGGCACTTAAAATTTCACGTCGCGTCGTACGTAATCTTCAGTCTGTGTAATTTCTAAGTCCCATTTGCCGGACATTTTCCTGTCATATTTAAAAACCAGGGTATAGATGTATATGATTAGGATTATAGGTTTGCAAAACGTAACTTTTACCCAGATCAATAGTTTGAGTACTTGCGTCGTAGCACCTACAGTTTATTAAACATTTAAGCTAATACATGGAGGGATGAGAATCTTCCGCGGGTACGCGGAATTCCGCGTGGGCCCCTTTATTGAAGTGTAATGCATTTTTACTTTTTTTATATCAAGTGCCCCTCTAAATATCCATTTCCGCGTGAGCCACTCTAGCACCATTCTCATCCCTATGCAAGTCAGATAAATATTCAAGAAAATGCTTGCAAAAGCACCCAGTTACAGAAGGGTGCTAATGCAATTCGGGATGTAATGGAACAATACTAGGTTTGGTTTTATAGGGACTACTAACTGCTGGTGATAAACTGATTTTTTTTAACGAAAATTTATTAAAAACAAGGTGAAGCTTAGCTCCTTCAATATCTATCCGATTAACTTCAAGGCAGTGGCTATCCATCCAACTGGGTTGGATGAATAAGTAGGTCATAGGCTATTTTTATTAATTTTGGCAAACGAGTTGAATACCTACAATATATCGGATACAAATTACAAGATAAGATATAAATAAGTTGTGAAGCTGAGATGACGCATGCAAGAAAGTAAAACAGTTTCATATGCACACTACTAGCGTGCTGAAAATGTACTGAGGGCATGATTTAAACGAGTACATGATAGAAGCCATCTACACTTCATACAACACTTAATGAGTTAGCTGTATCCTATTTAGTCTTCCGGAGTCGCTTGAGAAAAATGAATAAATTTCACAATGCTCGATCACTCAATTTCCCTATCAGATTAAGGAAGCAAGAAAGTCGAAGAAACTCCTACACATCTTGCTACTATGATTAGCAGTCTCACAACTGAGGAATGGGAGGCGCGGTAAATGTACAGTAAGAATAATGTGTAGGCTCAGCCGTTTAAATAGCTAGACTCTCCGCAGTCTACGAAGCTCGAAATATTTTATGTTTCATTATTTAATTCAACCCTCTTGGCTTTTCACTCGACTTGCCAAACTTAGATGGGAACGAAACTGTTTGATGTTGACGGAAATCTTAACTGCGTGCTAGGAATAGGCCTACCAGTAATCTATCGCCGTAATTTCCGGCCTATACGGCGCAACTTTTTTACTCGAAAATAGCTATCGGTAATGCGCCATATCTGTGGAGTGCGCCCTATCTAAGGTGAAATTAGATTTTTCAAGTTCGGTAAAAGATAGGCGGCATTTATTTCAATATATCATGGGAGCAAGTGCCACAGGTCATTCGAAGTGTATTTTCTTCGAGCGATTCAGCCAATGCGACATTTGACCCAGATACCGAAACGAACATTGATTCCGACACGAAAGCGAACCTTCACTCTCAGATACCGAAGCGAATATTGATTCCGACACTGACACGAACATTGATTCTGACACTGAAACGAACCTTGATTCAGATAACGAAGTGAATATTGAAGTGAACAGTGAAACTTCCTAATTGCCTGTAGTTGAATCAAACATTTACCTCACTGCGACTTCTCCAGATTTTCAGAAGTTGAGTGATTCATAAAGCATTGGTATGCTAGATTTTGTTGATTATGTTTACTTTGCTAATGGAATATTTCTGAGGCCATCATATCGATCATAATATATCAAATGAAATATTTAAACGAATTTTTGCTTTTTCAAAACTACCGGCAGTAGTATGCTTCTATCGGTAAAATTAGTTTCGATCATTGTTCCGACTAGAAACATCCGAAAGTAGGCCTATACATGTGCTCCTAATCTGTAGTCAAAGTACGATCTTACGTACCGTACTTTCCGGCCTATAAGGCGCGACTTTTTTTACTCGGAAACAGCCACTGCGCCTTATCTGAGGAGTACGCCCTATCTAAGGTCAAATTAGATTTTTTAGTTCGATGAAGATTAGTAGGCATTCATTTTAAAGTATTCTGGGAGCAAGTGCCAGAAAAGGTTATTCGAAGTGGCTTCAAGAAGGAGATGGGGGTGTCATTTTCTTCGAGAGATTCAACCGATTCGACATTTGACTCAGATGCCATAGGGCACATTGATTCCGTCACTGAACATTCATTTAGATACAGTAGCCAAAAGTGATAGTGAATAGCAAACTTAAGGCGAACATTGATTATAGCACTGAAATGAGCCTTGATTCGGATACCGAGGTGAATAGGCCTATTGAAGTGAATAGTGAAGCTTCCTACCTGCAGTTGAATCAAATATACATGTCATACACAAAACTCCGACGTGCTGCATTTTGTTGTACTTAAGCCTCATGCTATTGGAATATTCTTGGACTATCATGGCAATCATGAACCTTCGTGATTTTTCAAAAAGAAACTATTATAACACAGTTTTTGCTTATTCTAGGCTACCGGTAGTGCTCCAATCGGTGAAATTAGCTTCAATTATTGTTTCCTATTATAATACATATCATCTGAAAGTTTACATGTGCGCCTTATCCGCGAAGTGCGCCTTATCTGTTGTCAAAATACGAAATTATCTAAAAATCGGCTTGTGCGCCTTATAAGTCGCTGAAAATGTTTGTCACTGAGAAACTGAGCCCGAGTTATCTCGTAACGGGCGTTCGAGTCATTCACTGCTGCTTGATTTTTTACTGTCAACTGTTCACGAATCCCGAGTATTCTCGGGCTGCTTGAGTGTTACAATTTGACGAATCCCGAGTATATTCGTTTTGTGAAAACAATGGAGTTAATTCAGTATTTGAAGTATTTCTACGCTGTACTTAAGTCTTGCTGATAACAATGATATTTCTGCAGCAAAGGTCCAATTTTTGCGAATGATAAGTTAGCTTTTAAAGAGGAATAGATAGATGTGATGAATAGTTTTTGCCTTGTTGTTCAAGACATATTCACATTTCTAGGCTTATGCTCTCAGGTTTGCCAACCAATGAGAATAAATCACAGATTGATAA
Organism: Prostheceraeus crozeri; assembly: GCA_907163375.1. Classification (NCBI taxonomy): domain Eukaryota; kingdom Metazoa; phylum Platyhelminthes; order Polycladida; family Euryleptidae; genus Prostheceraeus; species Prostheceraeus crozeri. The sequence continues at coordinate 8,726 of CAJQUW010011049.1, forward strand.
TTTTTTACACTGTAGGTAATTAAAATCCGTCACCTCAAAAGTGCTTATTGGAAAACAGTTTATAACTCCGTTCTTCTTTGACTTTATGCTGGTATTCTATTTGACAGCTAATTATTATTTGTCTTGTAGATGTAAGCTTACTCGGTTTCATAACTGTATGATTTGAGTCTCTTCACTACCCAACATAAAACAAAAATCATTATTTTTTCAATTGGAAATTTATGCATTTATCCAATGATTTGTAATTTTACATTGCATCCATGAATTGTAATTTCTATATCAACTTGCATGTAATTCGTAGTGCTTTCGGAAAAGTGTTGAAATTCATGAATGGGATTAGAATTCACTTCAAGAAGTTATTTTTAAGCACTGATTTTTTCCGGCTTTTGTTTAAGTGTTGGCTAACATGTTATCAAATTTGCAAGTTATTAAGTTGTTTCCAAAATGGCAATTAGAAATCACTAAAAGTCGAAAAAAACTTGGTGCTTAGAAATAACCTCATGAAGTGATAAATTCAGATCCCATTTTTAACAGTTTTCTGAAAGCTCTACGAATTACTTGGAAGTTGATATACAATATTACAATTCTATGATATTGAATAAAAATATTATATATCTAGTATATACCGTTATATGTAGTCTATATACTCGTAAATTTTCAATGGAGAAGAAGAGACAAAACCAAAGAGGAACAGAGTAAGAGACTGTTTTCTATGAGCACATTTGAGGTGACTCATACTCTTTTCCAACAGTACACTATTCAAAATTACAAAATTAACACGGTGCAGCAACAACAACGCGAGAAAATGCAATCATGCACACCACACACACTGCTTATCATACGAATTTTGTTCGGGCTATCCTTTTAACCACGTCTTCGAGAGTATTGTGCCTCAATTCTGAACTAATGAGGCAGTTATTACATGATATTGTTCTTGAAGATGGACGATGGAGATATCATTTTGTCAGACGAAAGAGAATTAGTAATTGTTATGTTATAAGCCAATAAGCCTAATACTTTTGAGAATTCGAATTCTATGTGTAATTTGGTAATGATTCTTGTTTTTATTCGAGCGTTATAAATATATATCATGAAATTTAAAGAAAATTAAAAAAGTCTCGTTCATATGATATTTTGCTGTTTACATTTTTACTTAATTGCATTTTCAAAATAATTATAACCATCATTGATTATAACACATTTAAGGATGAAACATAATACAACAAAACCAGTGAAAAGCGTAAGTTTAATCTTAAAATCCTCAGTTTCACAGTGAGGATTGACGAAATTCTTTCAGTCACAGCGCGCTGAGTGCAGGCGACGAGATATCTCGGGCTCAGGCTCTCAATGTAGTAACTCTGTTGCGCCGTCAGCGATATTCTACCGCTCTCTCGATACGAGATAACTCGGGCTCAGGTTTTGGGTGTACTAACTGTTTTACGCTGTGAGTGATATTCTGCTGCTGCATCGATACGAGTTATCTCGGGCTCAGTCAAATTGGGAGGGTACTTAGCATCAGCGCAGGCGTTAAAGGGTTAATCACCAGCCCAACTAATCTCATAGGAATTTATTGTATAGGCCTATATTTTGAAGCAGCGCTAAAATAAAGATGCTGGAGCATGATACCTACTGTTTTTATCGGCTTATTCTTTTTGAGGAACAAAAAAGTGTTTCATCTGCAGAAATCGTAACTTATGACTTATGGATACTAGGGTGTTGCAAAAAAAACGAAAGTTGGAAAAGTTTAGGTCCCCATCGCCCTTTGGGGGAAGCTCGGTAAGAAACTTCTAAATGTGAAATTTCAGCCCAATCGGACTATGTTTAGGGGTCGCGCATCGAGGTCAAAGTGAGGTCAAACAGGTGAAAATTGCTATAAATAGCCTCTGACGTCATCGTAAGGCCTTGCGTGACCATTTCTGACATAATAAATCGATAGATGAGGGTCACATTTATATCTGTTGGTAATAGCACTTTTTGCTCTAGGATGCTTAGTTTCGTCACAAAATGACATTTAAGGTCCCCAAATCACGTATTTTGGTGAGTCACGTTACTAGAAGGCTGAATTATAGCGAATATGAATCCACTTTTTAACGAAGCTTAGCACTGCACGGTATTGATAGCACACATAGTGTTTGGATATTGTAAACTGTTAAGTAATTATAATCTTAATGCTCTAATTGCTATTAGAAAAGAGTCCTTTATAGTCACACAGTCCTTTTCTGAAGTGGACACACTCTGACCCACATTGAGAGAAGCAGACGATAGCGGGTCCATTTTATTTCGAATATATTTCCAATATACCAGTTAGGCCTACATCATCAGATGTAGAACAGTTTGGTATGCGTTAACATACACGTATTGCGATATAACAGAAAGGCGGGGGTTAGGATCTTTCCCCAGACGTAGCCAACAGTATCCGTCATTAGTTCATTGGTTTAAAAGTTAAGTGGTGAACACAAATTGTCTCGGTGTAGTGAACAGTAACGAAAGGAGACTTGTAATAACTGACTTTAACCCTATCATGACCGGGCAATTTTGCCGTAGTAGGACCGGTGGCAAATGGTTCAGAGCTGTGCCTATGGTGAACTTGGTGTAAAAACAAAAAAAAAGGCCCGCTCGAGATTTTAGTGTTCTGATTATAGATTACGGTGTAATTTTACATCACCCCCATGTCTAAGGAACTACCGGTAACGCTACAAACCTGTAATAAACGTATGTCGATCTTGATATACAAGGCTTCTTACACGTAGAAGTTTGTTAAATAGATATTAAGTTGGAGAAAATTCGATGGCTTTTTTTCATAACTATCCTCCTGGCTTTTTTTACCCCATCTTACTATATACCTGGAAAATAATCTTAACACATCCATGATTATATTAAATATACAATGAGTAGAGAAAAAATATACACGTAATTATCCTGTAGGGGAAGGCGGAGTATTATGGGCAACCGGGGTAATATGGGCATGTGGCCTCCAGGCGAATCTACCCAGCGAATTTAGTTTATTCTTTCAATATATGTGGGTCCCATCTACTACCAGAACATATGGTCCTATGGTATCTTTATGTATCGACTTGACATTACACGGATCGATAGATTAAAAAGTGCACATGTTAGAAAATTTTCAAAATTTTGCTATTTTCGTGATAAATCGAACACGGAGTGATATTTTAAAATTTATTTATGATGCTTGTGTAAGTATATCTATTGGTGTCCGTGACACATCAAACGTTTTTTTTATTCGTTTCACTTTCGTTTGTAGCACCTCGAATGTTCGTCATTTTACCACCGGGGTATTATGGGTACTTTTGACAGGGGTATAATGGGCATACCCCAGTGTTGTTTGTCAGATACCCAATGAATTAAAAATCATTATTTACTAATAGCTGATATTTATCTGGCTATTTCACTAGGGAATCGTTCATTACTGTACTTTGGTTAACCCTGTAAGTTAACAAATCGGGCTATTTTTAGAGTTGTGAACGCCCGTATGATGAATAGGCTAACTTATGAATTGAGCTATTTTTGAAACCGGGAATTCCTCAGATCTTTCCCTGGAATTTATAAGCGCCCTAGCTAAATGTGATGAATATCTACTGATGGGCATGCAGCTCTATCTCTAATAGCGCTGCAGAGACAAGATTCACTTAGAAGAATAATGACGCGTCGGTTCTTCCGGTAGGCGATGATGTTTACACCCTTAAGGAGCAGCTTTACTGATCGCCGCACGGGGTATCATTCATGGATTTTGCGAGTCGGTGGATGTAAAAGAAACTTAAGAGCTTTAAGTGAACTAGCCTATCCATCCAGTTGTATGTCTCAACTTTTTCTCTAGTTGATACTGTATTTTTTGTAATTTTTATTGTAGCCGAACGGAGTAGATACGAGCATTAGAAGTTTATGTTTCTTACTATATTGACTTCTCGATTCCGGCTGAAAGGGGCCTGAAGTGACCTTGTACGAAGCTTCAATGAATACAAAATACCTAATAGTGTATTTATCAAGAATGTAACACAACACCATGTGAATACGTACATTATGTATATTTGTATTTTATTTCAGGTGCCCATAATACCCCGGTAGGGTGCCCATAATAACCCGGTAGGGTGCCCATAATAACCCGGTAGGGTGCCCATAATACCCCGGTGTTTTTTTCTCAGCGAAAAATGACACTTTTTCTTATTTTTGATCTGATGGAGTAAAAACAGATTTAGTCACCAACACACTATATCCCAATGATTCTTGATAAATTTTCCTTTAATATGAGCACAGGAGCGATAATATTGAATCATTTTGGTGGCCTCAGCGGGTCCTAACAAAAAGCATGCCCATAATACCCCGGCTTCCCCTAATTTCTTATCGGAACTTTCTTTCCGCATATCCCTCGTATACTCATGCATGTGATTTTTCCTTAAAACAGTGCTGCCAATTTTCCGCCGTTCAGCAGAAATCCGCGGAAAAGCGGTATGATGTAGAGAAGACTGTCATCATCAAAATATCATCAAAACTGTAGGGCCAAGGGGTATGGGTAAGGGCCGCCCCTTTCTGTGAAGGCGCAAAAAGAAACATTCGTCCCCAACTCCCAATTCAAACTATGGCCGCCCCAATTCAAACTCAGGCTGCCGCAATCCGGACTGTCCGACTATGGCCGCCCCAATTCGAAGTCAGGCCCCAATTTGAACATAGGCTGTCCCAATTTGAACCGTCGCTGCCCCATTCGACATAAGGCCGCTCCAATTCGAAATAAGGCTGCTCCAATTCGACCTCAGGGCGCTCCAATTCAACCTTAGGCCGCCCCAATTCAACTTCAGGCCGCCCCAATTCGAACATACGCCGCCCAATCCGAACATTGACCGCATCAATTCAAGCATTACATAACATCAAAGCATTACTGTTTCGCATGTTGATACACATGTTCGTCTGCGGTGCTTTGATGGCATCAAAAGGTATCAGTGAGAGTGTTTAGGGTAGAGATGTGTTCGTAGTGATAGGGGTATTAATTATATGTAATGTAATTTCACTTTATACTTAAACCTGTCTCTAGAAGTTATACTAATTCCCTAAAAACAAAAAGTGGCCGCCACCTGCAGCTCCAGAAAAGGGCCGCCCCTCTCGGCTTTTCCTTCTATTTTTTCGGCATGTAATCACATGCCTGTATACTATAGAACTAAATAAATTTGAGTTCAATCATGCTGCGGCTCTCAATCTGATCAGAACATGGTTTATTTTAGAAGCATATATTGAAGTTAAAAGATAAAGTGAATTATCATGCAGTTACTGCTTATTATGTCGTAACCGAATTTTTTAACTCTTTCGCATTTTGCGTGTTACTGGCTATAGATGTATGCAAAAATTTCTTGGAGTTTAATCTTAGGTACATTGGCCCACTCATTTCAATGTTTAAATTAAAACATAACCCTTAAAAATGCAGTTCGCATACTCGTATATGAAAATATATTGACATATCATTGGTTAAAAAAGTATTAAAATTTCATATTTTATTACTTAACATAAGGTATCATTCATTATATTGCAGGTTTTCATTGAGGTATGGATTATCAATCCATTTGTTCATCTGATCACATGGATTATGAAGCTTCAGAAATAACGTCGGATTATGAAATCAGTTTAGCTGATGATATTCACAATGAATCTGTATCTTCCTGTGATACTTTTGATTTGGATGACATATCTAACAATTCAATTCTATTTAACGAAGATTCCTCCTCTATTATAGACACAGATGATTTGTCTGAATTGTGTCATAACATCCCAATTCCTGTTAAAACTCATCCTCAGTATAACACTTTCGATGATAAAAATCCCGATGAATTAAACAACAATGATCTTGAAGAATTTGAATTTGATCATATGTTGCCTCTATTACGATTTGATGCTGACTCTACAACATCCTCTGCGTTGATTTATTTCTGGCAGATTACGTCAAAGGTGTCAGATGTTGCCGTAGATCGATTATTGAAAATGCTCAAGGTTCTCTGTCCTGATAAGATGTTTCCAGCAAGCATTAAATTGATGAAATCTGAAACACAACACCTTTTTGCAGTGGCAGCTGACAAATTGTCAGTGGAACGCCATTCAGATGCAACAGTTTTCATATTGGATTTTGAAGTGTAAGTAAAAACGCGAATTCCAAATAGCAAAGACGCACTTTATTTGCAGACGTGGATATTTATACCTGTATAACAATGGCATAAAACAACTCACGAAACATGCACAATAATGAAATGTTATTATCATGAAACGTCACCAGAACACTTGATAATAGGATGTCAGGCATGCGGTCGAGAGTCGGATTGCTATGTCCTAAGACAGTGAACAATAGAGAATTAGAAATACAACACGCTCACACGCTCCCTAGTTTCTTAAGAAACTAATATACAAAAGTATATATTATATACGAAACAATATAAGGTCTGCTATCTGTAATCAACGACATGGTCACCTTGAAAAATAGGTCTTTTAGTCACGCGACTACTCCTTCGGGGTACCGCCTCAGAATCAATTTCGACATCGCTATCATTCGTCAAAGAGCAGTATTTCGTTTCTAAGTCGACTTCGGTAGATTCCCTGCAATAAGGTACCAGTCTTAAATGCGATACATGACGAGAGACATTTATATCATCTAACTCAACTGAAACACTCGAAATGATTTTTGTCACGACGTGTGGACCGCTCCAAACGTCATCACATCGGGAGGAAGGAGGCTTAAGAAAAACTTTATCGCCAACAAGAAAAGGATTACGGTCTTTATCAAAGTAATTATCGTTTACCTCGTAATTCAATTTGGGTCGTTCTATCTCAATGCGATCAGCTGTAACATCCGGCTTTCTAGACTTCGCACAGAAAACTAATTCGTAAGGTGTTGAATCGTTTTTACCTTTTGTATTATTAACCCAGAAAACGGCCTCTGCGAGGGATTTTCCTGTACGCTTTACGGTTCTCTTAACGGTACGATGAACCCGCTCAACCACCGAGTTTCCCTGGGGCCTATAAGCGGAAGTCAAGACCTGTTGAACTTTCCACTTATCTAACAGCTCATTAAACTCGCGGCTACGGAAAACTGTCCCGTTATCACTCATTATGTACGCTGGGGGACCAAATTCTGCGAAGATCTGTTCAATGTTGAAAGCTATCTCAGTGGAGGATTCATTTCTTAAGCTACGCCAGATTGTAAATCTGGAAGCAGTATCGATAACGGATAAATAAGGTCTACCGTCTACATGAGTTACATCAGTGCCTAAAACTTCCCAAACATTATTCGCGGATATCGATCCTTTGTCCCAACTAAAGCGATTCGAAGGTCTATGCGGGTACAAGTTGCACAATCGCCAATGACGGCCTTAATATCAGATTTTGAAACGGATTTATTTTTATACCGCTCTTTACATAATTCATATGTTCGATTCGTGCCAAAATGGTTGATTTCATGAACAAACTTGATGTCAGCGTAATCAACGCTATCTAGTTTCTCCCTGACCCATGAATTAGGCACTCTAGTCAATGAATCTGCTTTGTTTAAACTTGACTCAATCCAAACGACCTGTACTGCCAACTGTTCCTCACGGATAATGTCTGAAATAATATTAAGTCTACGCTTAATCAAAACTTCTGCGAGTGCACGAGTCTTAACATTTCTTGTCTTATGAATAACAGATTGCAACCATCTATAAACTGAGATGGAGTCAGTTTTGATCGTAATGTCCCTCTTACCCCATTTTAAGGCAAGATTCAGGCCTTTGATAGCTGCGTCTAATTCAGACCGGTTTATATGCGTAGCATCATCCTTCGGGCGCAGCCAAGCCGCATCCTCGACCACCTGACCTTCAACCTCTAAATAAACCCGTAGGCTAGAGACTGGAGTCAGTCCAGACCGTGATTGGAGCTTTAGGATCAACCTCCCACATGCCTCCGACAGGGTCAGACACTTTCAGTCGAACATCTATTTCTCGAATCAAACTCATTATTTTTTCCGAAACTGGGTCATCCCACCTAGTATGATCTTCGGCAGTGCACCGCTGTACAAACGCGCAGGCGACTCGAAGCCATCCCGCCACGGGGTAATGTCCTAAACATTCTCCTATGTACTTATGTGCTTCACGCCGCGTAAGAATGTTAGCTATTAAGGGCAGAGAACCGTCTCTGCGCCATCTCAACCCTGAGTCCACACATAGTCCCAGTAATCTAACGTCTCCTTTACCAACTTTTTGTGACTCTTTTGTTATAAGGCCCCAATTATTCAGATGGGACCTGACCTTTTCGCATGAGACAACCGATTCAGAGACATATATATCGTCAATGTAACTAGAAGTACCTTCCTTGATTTTCTGGTCACCCTGCAATACTCGTGTAACTATAGCTGTCATTATTTTTGGGGCTGAGGCCAAGCCGAAACCAAGCCTCGTCAACAGAAAGTCACTTCCTTTCCACCTAACAGCTTGGTATGCCCATAAACTCGGATCAATTTCTACCTGTAGATAGGCACGCTTCAAATCAATAATAGAACACTTAGGCCCCAGTTGCCGCCACTGACGCAACGTGTCAGCACAAGTAGGAGTAGCTTCAGCAGTATGAGACTCAATGGATTCGTTTAAACTTCTATAGTCCAAGACAGGGCGAACTTTAACGGTATCGCCCTTCTGCTGACGCACAGCAATAATCGGTAAGTACCTTTTTATTTTCCCATGGAAACTTACGTCATGCCTTACTAATATGCCCTCATTAATCCAGTCATTTATTTCAGCATCACACGGTGATTTATCCTGCTCATCGATAATATTATACGGTATCTTACAATCGGATCCTGGTTCTAAATTTTGTCTCCAATTCCACCTTACGCACCATCTACTTCCATTAAAAGTAGCAACAAAATCCTTATCATGAATATCATCACTATGCAATACCGAAACTACAGGCCCTTTACTATAGGGAAAATCTACTTTTAGCTCAGTACCTGGACGTACGCGTGGATGTAATATTAAACCCGTTCTCTCAAATACATTCGAACCCAAAATGATATCAATACCAGTAGGTAGATCAGTTTCTAAGACTACATATGCATTAATGGGTCCCAGCTATTCATTATTATCAGTTATCACACTACTCAAAACAACATACGTATACGCACATACATTATGCCTACCAAAAGATTGAAGACTAATGTAGGACCTAGACCGACTCTCATTCCCAACCACATGCTCACCAATGACAGAAGTCACAGATCCAGTGTCGATCAGCGCGTTCATCCTTTGCCCATTGACATTCATTGGACGTGAGATTTGTGCACCGGTGATTTCCGTCGCCGCAGCCATGCTCGCACTTGCCTGTTGTTGACGGTGTGGGCAAAATCGCTGAATATGCCCTTTCTCGTTACAAAAGAAACAGGTGATAATACAGCTGGCCTTCTCATGGCCAAAGCGGCGACAGCCTTGACAGCGAACCATTTGCTTGGAGACTTTCATTTGGCCGTTTTGCGGACCCATCGTCGCAGCGACTGCGGTGGGTAAGGCATCTCGAGTTGCCAAAAGCGCCTTCGCCGTAGACAGAACATCTTGGAGCTTCATATCTTCGCCGTCTTGGATATACACCTTCTCCTTTACATCAGCTGGTAACGCATCGATCACAGCTAACGATACCAGCTCCTCATCAGGATCTTTGCCAGTGATAACCTTCAACAATGTCTTTGCATCATCTGCGATGATGTCGATCTGTTCGCCAGGCCACAAACGGAGGGATTTGAGTTTTAGCCAGGCACTTGCCTTGTTAAGTCCATAAACTCTCTTCAAAGCCTTCATCACAACTTTAAAGTCATTTTTATCTGTTGGCTCCAATTGATCCCAGGTCGCGAAAGCAGGACCATCCAAAAATAGAGGCATCATTCGAGCCATCTCAGCCTCTAAATCCTTTGGGGCGGTTACTATAGACACCGCTGTCTCGTATCGTCTGAACCATTGATCAATATTTTCATCACGCTCACCCTTGAATCTCTTCACGATATCGACCAACTTTAACGAGCCGCTCATGTTCAGCAAGACAAACGGCCGTGATAGCTTGTAAGTAAAAACGCGAATTCCAAATAGCAAAGACGCACTTTATTTGCAGACGTGGATATTTATACCTGTATAACAATGGCATAAAACAACTCACGAAACATGCACAATAATGAAATGTTATTATCATGAAACGTCACCAGAACACTTGATAATAGGATGTCAGGCATGCGGTCGAGAGTCGGATTGCTATGTCCTAAGACAGTGAACAATAGAGAATTAGAAATACAACACGCTCACATGAAGTTCAAGTAAATATTCTTATATCCACTTTTCATAATGTTATTATCGAATATGCCAAAGTATTGAAATCTTCAAGCAACACGGATATTTTAAACTCACGTTGTATGAATGGTGTTGACTGGTGCTGTAATGAGAAACACATTGATTTATTTTTCTTGGCTTCTGCAGATGGTGCGTCTTTAACTGATTACACCAATCTTGATATTTGGCCGTTTCAATTGATGTTGCTAAACTTACCATACTCGTTAAGACAGAAGGCGCAGAATATCATTCTTTTAGGTGTAATCAGTAGTTCAGGTAAACCACCAATAAGACAGTGCATTCCAAAGTTATTGCAATGTCTACCGAAAACATTAGAAATGAATGGTGTCACAATAAGCATTCATGTCAAATATTTCGTATGTGATTTACCTGCATTAGCCACTATTTTTAACATAAAACAGTTTAATGGCAAATTTTCTTGCCCAAAATGTTTGAACCCTGGTAAACGCTCCTCTAACGGGAATGTTTGGATTTTCCCAATAAGTAATGTTGACATTCCATGTCGTACTGACCAATCTCATAGGCAGCATGTTTCCGTTTCACAGAATGGAGTTTCAATCTTTGGAGTAAAAGGTCAATCTTGTTTGGAAGAAAATATTACCTTTCCGTCAGGAAATCCGATTGATGTTATGCACTGCTTCTATGAAGGGCAAGTCAAATTCATACTTGAATGTTTCACGAATGTGAAACTTAAACATTTGCCTTGCTCCTTGAAATTAACACAAGTCCGTATGATTTCGTCTTTACTAGCTTCCGTGCAACTTCCAGTAGAGTACTCTTTCCATAAGTCTATAACTAAGCTGTCATTATGGAAAGCAAAGGAGTTAAAATTGTTCGCAATGCATATGCTATTACCGATTATTCTTCCCAACACGAATAATCTCGCACTTCAGCAATCACTAATCGCTTTAATAGCGATATATCATCTTCTTCATTCGACCCATTCTGATACGAACATTATAACTGAACTCATTGATGTGTTTTTTGAAGAAGCTTCACACAGTTTCCCTCAAACAATTCTCAGATTGAATTTTCATCTTCTGTCCCACATGACAAACCACTACTTACTATATGGACCTGTTCATTTTACGTCTATGTTCCCTTTTGAATCAATGATTCATGTTTACAAATCATTTGTTTTTGGCAGCAGGTATTACTCTGAACAGATTTGCACGAAATTTTTGCAGTTCAAGATATTGAGTCATTATTTGAAAAACATTGGCAGCGAAATCACTTCAACGGCGTTTGAAAACTTATCATCAAATTCAAGGTTTTCAGGAAAACGAAAAAATTGTGTAATATCAAAAGATGTTGCTTGTTGGAAAGGTAAATCACTTTATTCTATTTCATATGATGACGGATTGAAATCTTGCTCCTGTTACGTTCGTCTTAAAGATAACACTACAGGTTTCATACAGGGTTTCCATGGCATAGATTTTCTGACACTGGTTCCCTTAAAAAACAAAGAATTCAATTTGTTTGATCGATTTATTGCTCCATCAAACCAACGTTTTCAAAATCTGTTGAGTCGAGTTTCGCAATCATGTGAAAGTTTCCAATTTCCATTGTTTGATTTAGATGCCTCAGAAACGCCAATTCAAGTCAAACTGAATGATATTCAATTCCGTTGTGTGTCATTCAAAGTCGCCGAGAACATGCATTGCATTACTCCTTTGATTGAAATAGGTGAACATTCTTGATGCTTCTTTGCGAATAAATGACAATTTCAGTGAACAGATATGCGTTCTTTATTCATGATCATGTAATCGGTTCATTCACGACATTTTTCATATCTAGATTTAGTTTTATGTCATATTTCTCATTTTCACAATGTTGGTTTTTGTACACAGAGTAAATGCTGGTTTACAAGCCCATTGTTTAGGTAGTCTGAAAATAGTATTTTGCCCACTTTTCAGTAGAAGCTGGCTCCATCTACGCAACAGTTTTTGACCTCAAACCATGGCACGCATGTCATAGTAAATAAATTAAATTAATTTATTCTGTTATGATTGGCTTACGACTGTGCTAATCGTTCTGCGTGTGGGTGCTTATTATCAAAACGTCAATGCCTGCCCTTAATCTTATGACAGCGTATTCGATATCTATGCTGGTTGCCATATATTTCATCTTGGTTCACAGCTGAGCGGAAATATAGTATCCATTTATCTTTGGCTGATTTTAGTTCGGATTGAAATTTCGAACGCCAGTTATAATTGCAATTAAAGGTCGTGTTTATCCATCAAATTATTTTCGCTCAATCTCTCAAGTTTGTTATTCTCAATAATAATACCAATATTTTAACAATAAGTAGGGGGGGTGGGGGAACTAAATGATCTAAACGATGAACTAAACTCGATGAACTAAACTTAATCTGATCGCAATGATCTGATTTAAACAAAAGTGATGCTAATTGCTAATCATAGGTTTTATGATGAAAAAACATGTATATAATTAAAGTTGTCGTCCCCCAATATCTTCCCGCATTTTGAGCTCCTTTTGAAATTAATCCTTCTTTATTTCAGAATATGTATCATATCGTTCAGTTCAGCAATTCTACTATTGAGGTAATACATGAAAAGTGGATAGAAGAGATCCTTGAAGGCAAAAGAAGGCGTATAGCTTTCCCTCCCAAATCTTTGTATTCGTCAATAAGAAAATTTCTTCGTGATCAAGCTCAGCCATCATCAATTTGGTCTTCCCATCTTGTCGAAATACTATGGTCTGAATGTAAGAACCGGTTTAAGAACATTTTACCATTTACTCATATTGGAAAATTGACAACTAGTAGAGCGGTATTCTATTAACTACGGGGAAACCGTCATTTGTGATTGAATTAATATCTTCTTTCATGTAATCTAACTACCACTCAAAAGTTTCTCAGTTACTCTTTTGGCAATAATATTTTAGCTATTTGCAATTCGTAGAAGTTGGATTAAAGTCAGAAAGATGTGAAACTTATTGTTTGTAAATATTCTAATAATTGTCGTATTTGTTTTCAGCAGAATATGACAAGATAACCACGAAATACAATAAGTTCGTGGCATCCGGCTCCTTTTCTTCAGACCAAGGCAAAAAACGGAAACGGGCGCCCGTTACAAGATATGGGTACGATGATACCGACGATTTAACTAGTTCATCGGAAAGTGAAAAGGAAAATAAGCGAATAAGGAAAGTTCCACTCAAACGAAGTAATGCTATCATTGGGACGCCATCTTCTGTGCAACTAACTGCGAATTCTGTAGATGATGTAACGTCGATAGGCTCAATACCTAATGACAACGATTATATCAGTCAGGAAATTGCAGTCAACAATGACATGTTAACTGCCCATTCGCATTCCAATTCAACTCACCCTGATGCTAGTTCCATAAGTATTCTTAACAAATCAATCTCTCAGTTGGATGACGTATAATGACTACTGAAGAACCGCGTCCTACTGGATCTTCTGAAGTATTGAAAAGATTAGGTAAGCCAATTATTTTACGTTGTCTATTGTCTGATGAATTTGATACGGTATTGGGTATGTACATGGGTCAATATATACCGTAACGGCCGTTACTTTTGATAAATCTATATCAACGTGCCTTGTGTAACATAAGATTAGGCTAAGGGTCTAAGACAACTGATTTCAACGTACCCCCTAGTTAAAACTTTTACAAAACGTATCTTACAGTTATGAGGCATAAACTCGTTTTCGATTCTGAATTATTGAGGATTGCACGTTCATGTTTGGTAATACCTAACAGTCATTACGGGATAAATTTTTGGAAGTCAGCTTGTAGAATCCTACTTACACTTATACTTCGTTCTTGATTCTAAGAAGATAGTAAGGCAAAAAATTGTTTGGTTATTTACGTGGCAGGGGCAGTTAAAACGAGAGACACAATCTATGGAATGCATGTACCAAGGTGCCCGCACATCCGGAATTATACGGAGATTTATTTTTCATACGGTAAAATCTTGTTTTACCCCACTTTCCCTTTCTAAAACGACCTGCGACCTCACAGTGATGAAAGGGTGTAAACGGGGTATCGGTGTGTCGCAAATAAGATTTGTCTTCTGAAACTCTTGTTTCTTAGGTTTTTACCTTGATGGACAGGCTTATTGCTGGCGTCTAACCGTACTCTGGCCAACAGCAGGATCTGGATTTCTTTATTTTATTGGTCATAAACGTTATTTTTGTTTGATTATTATTCATGACTTCTTCTACTTTCCAAGTTTTACTTTTTTTCAATGTGTGGTAGGCTTTTAGCCGTCCCATTAACACCACCCCTGATTGTGTGGGCATGAATAGTCACTTTGATATTCCATGTTTTGAATCAGGTTTTGGGTCTGACACCTATAGGCGCACTCATGATTGCATTTCCTCATTTTTGTTCTCTTTTTTACTTCCCCACCTGTTGCGGTCAAGCAAGGTGTGACAGATCCAACGCATTACGGCATGCGGGCGTCAGGTCTTGAGGGTCCCGAAACCGTTGGTAATGCTCTGGGAGGCTGACCTGCTCATCTGGCGAAAAAAGGAAAAAAGCTCGGTACATTTCCACTGCCACGGACAAGCGTGGGTAGCCCGATTGAGAGGTGGGTCCGTGTACTTGTATCCGGTCCTCTGTGGCCGATCTGGCCGTACACTTTGTCATGCGCATAGGGGTTCACATTTGGTTTTTATCTTCACTTAATGCATCATGAACTATTGCACCAATAAGTGTCTTCTGGCTGCTATTTTTTCCCCTCTATTGATTTTTTATTCGTTCATATATCTAACGTTTCTTTTCTCCATACTCCTATTTACCTACGGTATCCTAACTTGTACAGTATAATTTTTGTTAGTTGTCATGGAAATCATACATCCAATCGATCAGCAAGCATGGCAGCTCAGCGCATTGGTAGCATGTATCGTGCCAGCAGCTTTCCTCCACCACAAACTGTCTGCTATCTTTACAAGTCTACCATACGTCCTCTAATGGAGTATTGTCGCCATCTCTGGGCTGGTGCCCCGCAAACGCATCTTAACCTTCTTGAACGTGTTGAGAAACGGTCCAAAAATCTTATGGGAAAGCAACTCGCTAACGGGTTGCAGCCTCTTTCCGTCAGACGGGATGTCGCTTCACTTAGTCTCCTCTATCGCTACTATTTCGGTAGAAGCAGCTCTGCAGTAAATGAGTGCGTACCGAAGCCAAAGATCTTCTCCCGAAGCACTCACATGCTGTCAAGTGAGCGTTGAACGCAGTCGCACAGTTCGAATAGCTTCTTTGTTCGCACGGCTCAGCTTTGGACTCAGCTGCCTCAAGCCACTTTCCCTGTCCAATACAACCTTGACAGTTTCAAGAGACGTGCGATCAGGTTTCTGATGGAGCGAGTTTGAAAAGATTCAACACTGATGATCTGATCTTTCAACTACGTAATCGCTTTAATCAAGAATCTGGCATATCTTGTGTAGTATCTCTGAATCTTTTTATCCCTATCTCAATACGGCTTTTGAGTAACGTTCTCAGTAGTAGTGGAGGATCGAACTCAGCAAGTGTGGCGAGAGTACGGTGTGCGTGGGTTAAATTTCGGGAGTTGTCTGGCTTGTTGCTGAAGGATGTATCATTGAGGCTGAAAGGAAAGGTTTATGCTGCATGTGTGAGGAGTGCCATGATTTATGGGAGCGAAACGTGGGCAGTGACGGTTGAGCAGAGGATGCGCTTGGAGCGTGCGGAGAACAGGATGCTGCGATGGATGTGTGGAGTATCGTTGAAGGATAAAGTATCGATGGAGCAGTTGCGAGACCGGATGGGTGTCGAGTCGGTTTCGGATGTTGTGAGGAGAGGGCGTCTGAGGTGGTTGGGTCATGTATTGCGGAAGGATGATGATGATTGGGTGAAGAAATGTACGACTATGGAAGTGGAGGGTGTTAGAAGAAAAGGAAGACCGAAGATGACGTGGAATCAAGCTGAGGAGAGATTTGCGTGATGCGGGATTGAAGAAGACGGATGCTGCAGATCGTGTGCGCTGGAGACACCATACGTGGAACGCAAGCGGCCAACCCTCGCGTCGGCGAGGAAGACGGCCGTAAAACGGCCTTAAGTAAGTGTAAGTAGTATGTTTCCTTTACAATGTAGGTTAACTAAAATAATTCATTCAGAGGCACTGTGTGGTGCTTGGGTGACTGTCAGATAATGTCACAAATATAGGTGTCAGGAGATATAGGTGCTAATAAATATGCAACATGTTTTCATTATCATGTAATGAAATCATGCCTTGTTTTATAGTCATGTAATTCTTACACACCTTTCAGATACATTAGAAATGAAAATGGACAAGCAATTTAAATATCTGGCTACCAAAATGAAATCTTTAGAAAGAAATCAGGTGAAGGAGGCTGAAATCGACAATTTTCAGGATGAGGTGAGTATCAGAATAAGTCAGATTCACTGATCGATTCACCTTAATCTAGGGTTGTTAAAAAAATTTTTGTTTTTTTTAATTATTTTTTTTATAATCTTAAAAAGCAGTGTTTTTTTGTTAATAAATGTTTTTTATTTTTACGAAATTTGAGGGAAGTTAAATGCTCACGAGTTTTACACGCTACAATTTTATTGTTTCTAATCGTTTATTTGTGTTCTTCAACTTAACATACTTTCTATACTTATCGAGACGTCTACTTAATATACTTACTCTGGGAAGAGTTAGCAGAGAAAGGACCGTGCTGTTGCTAACGCTACCCGAAACAATTGCACTTTATTTATTCAACTGAGTTGACCATCGACAAAAAATTAATAATAATAATCATCATCATATAACAATGGTAATAATAATAGCAGAAAACTTGTTATGTGAAGTATGTTTCAATTGTTGCATTTCATTTGAAAAACGTCCGAAACCGAACATACGATGTCAAAAAGACATAAGAAGTAATGATACAAGTTGAATTGTTAGTAATATTACTGTGTTTATGAATGATGATTTATAAACAATATTTGTATGAAGTTTGTTATGTGCAATATTTATTTGAACAGTATTTCATTCCATTGGGTAAACAGTAATTTCAAAAAATTTTTAAAAAAAACGCCTTTTAGGCGCCTATCAATTAATAACGTAGGCCTGGCTATATAGAATCCCTTATAGGTAGCTAATATGATACAGATCGTGATCTGAAGTCTAAAGCTCAATTACTATATAGTAATGCATACGTCAGATAGTTTTATATGTCTCTTAATTTTGAGCTACAGACAATGTACCATTTCACTTCATTGAACTAATGACGAAATTAATAAGTAGTACAGAATTCAATGTTATTTATCCAATGTGTTTTTATTTTATGTTTTTAAGGTAAGATAGACTTCAGCAATGATCTTTCAATTGAAAAATCGCGAATAGCCTCATGCAGAACATTCTAATAGCATATCTTGAATTTCAGTCACAAAATTACATCGTACTTAAAAAACATTAGAAATTTAAAAAAAACGTTCTTTTTATAAAAAACATCGAATGAAAAAGGCATGTTTTTTACAACCCCACCCTATAGTCTCCGTTTGCTTATCGTTTATTGATAGTATGAATTCTCAGGTATCATCATTCATGTTACATGTACTGTACATTGACTAATTTATTATTCAGTCTTTTCTCAAACAACTGTCCAGTTCTGCAACCGTACATTCTTTTACAGGAAAGGCATGGATTCGAAGGGACTTTCTGGTTGTCACATGTGTTCTTCAAGAAACCGAATAAGTTCATAAGAAAGTACTGTGAAAAAAGATATGGTTTGGATTATATAAGAGAACATGTATTTGAAATTGATCAGACAAGTCGCACGGAAAGGGGACCTGCAGGTGATCATGTAATCAGAGATCTTAAAAGTAAGTGAAAAGACTCATTTTGTACAGTCATTTGCAGAAGTCTGAGACCATCGAGAAATTTTTAAAATCATTATCGTTTATGTGATATCTATGGCATTATTCTTTTCATTAACCTTGTTACAGTGCTAAATCAGTCAGATGAGATATCCGTGCACTTACTGAGACTACTTGAATTTGAAAATAGCATTTCAAATTCATTTTGTAAATAACATCACACTTTCTCATTATCCGAACTCCTTTAGAAGTTAAGAAAGAGTGAACTTTCATCTGAGCTGAGAGCACAAATAATGGCTCTCCACTTGCAAAAGTGTTCACAACGGCGTATTGGCGGCACAACGGCGTGGCCACAACCTACTTCAATGTTTTTAAAAATGCAGTTAAACAATTCATCGATACCAAATAATAAAAGATTATCAGTTTTTGAGAAGAAGTGCCCGACCAAAATGCACCAACGCTCGAACTGATCATGTCATTCGTCGTCTTGCTGTGAAGCACCCGGAGTAGAAAGCACGGAGGAAAGCATTGCAAATTCGAGATGAATTAACTTTTATGAGTCCATTACCCATCTCGGACAATATTTGTCGACGACTTAGAGGACTTAGAGTGAATTTCAAATTGAAATCGAGGAGACCTGCAATCAAGCCTCTCGTGTCAAAGAAGAATAACAAGGACAGAAAGTTTTTTCAACAAATTCAAGACATGGACTCCTGAAATGTGGTTCTATGTGATGTTTTCCGATGAAACTATTATAAAACAGTTTAGTAAAACTGCAGTTCGCGTACGCCGGCCAGTAGGAAAACGTCAATGTCTTAAATATGTGACAGGTGAAAAAATCCTTGCAAATTATGATTTGGGGTGCGATTTCTTCATAAGGGCGTGCTGCTATTTCTTTTGTTACATCTGGGGGCCGTTTTTCGATTGACAAAAGCAACAAATGCTACAACTGGAAATGGCAACAAATGAACGTGTAATTTCAGTTTTGCAATTTCACTGGTCCACTTTCTGACAAGTTTCGCAGAACGAGTGTTAAGAACAAGTAACAGGAAGTAGAACGAGCAATTCTGTCCTTCAATTTTACTGGTTACTGCTTTAGCGAGCGATTATTTACGATATTTGTAACGGGTCAAGAGACACCCGTTGCAGCAATTCAGTAATGTATTTTCTTCATGGACGAAGACATCGAGAACGATTTCGAATGACTAATAAACGGCCATCGGTAATTTCTTCTCTCTGAGCTCGATAGTTAGATATCTATGCTTTGACGCATTACCTTTAACAAGAGCCATTAATGCAAAATGTACACGATCGCATTCAGAACAAAGGGATGAATGTGCTCTTAACTTGTGGCATTTCATAATTTAATTTGATCTCATATAGTCACAAGTGATAATGTTGGATAGATTTCTTTAAAATCTCAAAAATTATATCATATCTCATATCATTACAGTCAGTCGCATGTGAACGGTTGCGGGGAGCTGAGAACGGTTAAATTTTAAATTTTTAACAATGCATTTGCCTGGATATCCTATTAGAAGCAACCATTGCAAGGCTGATGAACAATTGGAACCCAGGACAAGAGTTGCCAGTGAGACCGAAGGACGGTAGTAACCAATACTCGTACAAAATCACTCGTAAAATGTCGGTTGCTCGTTTCTTGTTGGTGATCGAAAAACTCCCCCCACGAGAAACAATGAATGCGACATGATACCTCTCGGTTCTCGAGGAAAAGTTACCGAATCATATGGCAATCCACTCGTGTGTATTCAACAAGATGGTGCCCCCTGTCACCGAGCACAATGTGTGAAAAATTGGATTGAACAAGAAAAATTTCAGCTTTTGGCACCCTGGTCAGGTTCGAGTCCGGATTTAAATCCCATCAATTGCTGCAATGTATTGAAACGAAAAGTTCACTGCAAATTATCCATTTCTCTATAGTTAAATTGAAGAAAAACATTCTGAGTGTCTGAACTCAAGAAATTTCTCCTAATTTTTGTAAATCACTTATTGACTCAATGCTTCGACTTATCGCTAGAGTCTTTGCCAACCGTGGACGCTCTAATAAATACTAATATCTATTATAACTATACTAATATCTATTATAACTGTTTTTGTGTCGAATAATGTCTGTTACATGTTCTATGATCATTTGCTGTGTTAATAAAAAATACGCACGTAGTATGCTTAGATGTTGTGTTTTATCTTTTAAGATAGTCTCAGACTTTTGCAAATGACTGTAAATGAGAGTTAAGTTCGCATAAGAACCCTATATGGTTTCCTAATTTATATATTTCACCCTTTCTACTGATGGGGTTAGTAATGCCTCATTAAGCAATTATTTTAAGTTAAACATGTTTATATAGCTACGTTTAGACCTATTTCCCCATAGCCTAAGTCTGAGTCAAATGACCATGTGTCTCGGCAACCTATTGTCCCAAATAAATTCAATTTATCTTGTTGAATCTGGTGAAATAGATTCCTCTATCCCTTACCCCTCTTATAGGGTAGGAAACCATCAACAATTAGCCTGTTATTTGTTGAAATTCACCAGGGAATTCAATTCGTTTTTCTTTTACAAAACCACTCTCCAACTCAAAGTTGTGTTCAGATTTAAATTCTAAACATGGGTGCATGCTACAACATTCGTCTTACGTGATCAATTGTCAAATAATCGTTAATATTTACATCCTTTTGTTTCAGTGAGATTGCGGCAGTGCTTCGAGTTGGACGGGAAAGAGTTCATGGAAGTATGGAGAGGGGCAAGGGATAGTCTAAATTCCATGGAGAGAGAAATTAGATTCAGAGACAAATAACTGGACGACGTTTTTTTGACCTTAATAAAAATACTTTTTACATGACGGACATTGATTACTTCTTCTCGTATTGCATGACTGGTCATCTTTTGTTGTATGATATATTTATTGTTAATTGTAATTTTCATAACAGTTTTGTTTTTCGCCATTTGTTAATTATGCATAATTACGACATAATTGTACAAAGATTGTATACTTTTATAATTTTGTTATGCTTGTTTTTTTTACGAAAAATATTTGTGATGATATTACATGACGTTTTATTACTGAAAATTGTAGTTTACCTAGGTTGTAAGGTGTAGGATGAACGTAGATGAGAATACATTATAACGTGTATCATAAAGCGTGTAAACCAGATAATAACGGAGTGCCAATGCGTTTCAGCGGCATGAGACTGCATGACAACGTAAAGTGAATACAATATAATGCTATGTAAATTCTTGAGCATTCGTGAAATCGTAAGAATTATGAGCGTGAATGCATTGTAATGTGCGTGCATCACGTATGATTTATCCGATCTCGGCGCCTAGTGACCCGCTGAATGTTTGATATATTTTACGGTGTAGCGTTGGTCGATGCTGTAAGAATCAGGTATCCGACGATCATGTGTTGGGAGACAGTCAAATTGTAGGAATGTAGACTCATCGGAAAATATGACAGTTTTCCTCTGGTCTGTTGTCCGATGTTGATAATCCTTGCAGAATTGAGATCATCATCCTTGATTAGCAGTGGGCCTATACCAAGGCGTCTAAGAAAAGTCCTCTATAAGAGCAATTTCTTGTCATTTATTGCTATTCAAGACAATAATCAATATATTTTGGCATAAGTGATACGCTTTGCATAGTTTCTGTATAGTTATAATTTCAGATCGTGAGCAAATTTTATAATAAATCGTAAAAAAGTGGAAAGATTATCTTTTTTCTTAGGTGAACCTAAGCTCATTCGGTACGGTACCTGTATCATTACCCCATATGTTCGACGTGGAAATATCAATTCCCAACTCCGATAAGGGAATTTGGAGATGAAACATTTTGCAAATGAAGGCAAAATTATTAGATGCTTTTTCAGCTGGTGCAATCATGAGGTCATTCTGCAATTCTTTCAGATTTTTACCAATTTTGACATTCGTCAAATGTCGATTACAAATTTGTGCGTAAAATCTATTAGAAGATTTTGTTGGCAAGATATATTCGATCTTTAATCAGTGCCATGATTCTTGGTATCCAGGCTAAGAATGAAGTAGTAGCCTCGAGCTTCTCCTTCCTACTTATTTTTGTGATATGCTCATAATAAATTCTTGATTTGAGTAGTTATGGCACTCCAACTAAGGCTTTTTGGGATTCTGTGTTTGGCAACAAAACTGAAGAGCTGCCGCAAGTCTTCATCATCCACAATATCCAGATCACCCGTTATTATGTGACCATGACATGGGTAAACAAAAGATTGCCTCTTGGTACATGAGCATGGATTATTTGTGATGTCTATCATATCCTGAAACATTATAGGTTATTCAAAAAATGCCCATAATTGCAAAAGTTCAATACAGTGGGTTTATCTTATTTCTAGAATATATTCGGTGGATAACGTTCTTGAATTGTGCTTGGAATTAGCTTGCACACACTTTTATTGCGGGATATAGACATGAGATTGAATGAGTCTACTGTCTGCGATTCGAACGGGATGATTATGGTTGCTCGTTCTTTTGCTTTTTTTGTTCTCCGAGTCTAGGTTAAGTTTATTTTGACGTAAGACGCTTTATATGCCGTCAGTATACATGTCATAATGTTTCCCTCATTCCTTGCTTTGCTTAGAATGGCTCTTAGCATAGTCTTATGGAGAGATTTTAAATAATGATAAAACTTTGACGTCTTACGCGTCTCAAAAGAATCTTTCAATTCTTGATAAGTGTTATCAAGTTCCACAATACTTGAACCTTTTCTATACGAGTTTCTTATTCCATGACTCCTTTTTCGTCTGCTGATCGGATCACTAAAAAATTGATTATTGGATATGGACTGGTTGAGATACGCATCCACCTCCCAAACTCTGTCATTGAGACCAAAGGGATATGCGGTATTGAGCATCTTGGTATGGGTGTCTTCCTTGCGGTTAAACTCTCTAGTTATCTCTTCCGCTGATATGTAGCTTCATTGTCATCAACATGATCAATAATTTGCAATTCAACATCAGTCCAAGAATGATGATCTTGCTTTAGTGATTGCTAAGATATGTGTTTAAGTGACCTTTTATTTAATACTGAATGACGATGACCATTTAATCTACAATTTAGTGATTGCTTTGTTTGTTCTACATATTACATCCCACATCTACTACATGATATAAAATAAATAGCCTTTCTACTTTTACAAGTAAAAACACCTGACTGATCAAAGATAAACCGGCTGCATGTATTGAAACGTCCGTAGCAATTTTCGGCATTAAAAGATTTACAACAAAGACATCTATTGTCACCACAATTTCTAATGTTCTTGAAATTAGAGGGTGCTATCTACTCCTTCGCATCAGCACCGAGCAATTTTCGAGCCATATAAACCATGAGAAAATTATGGTTTTGCTATCGGCCACATGATTATGTCGTGAACTTGCACATGTTTTGGTGCAGACAATGTGTATAATATTGCATCACAGATGTCACTGGTAATCATGTAATTATGTTTCTCATAAAATCGTTTTGTTTTGTCTTTGTCTCTAAATACTAATTCCGCAAACTCAGTCTTGACAATGCCGGGAGAGATGCAGGACACTCGGATTCCAGATTTCTCAGCTAGCAGCTCTTGTCTCAAACCTTCGCTTAAAGCCAGAACAGCGTGTTTTGTAGCACAGTAGAACGGTATGATGGTGTCCACAATACGAGCAGCAACACTTGATACATTGATGATATGTCCATCGTCCACTCCTCTTGATTTCATTGATTTCAACGCCTCACGTGTACAAATTGACAATCCCAAAACATTGACGCTCAGCATTTGTTGCCAATCACGTGTGGCTCCTTCAGACAAGGACGCACAATAAGCAACAGCAGCATTGTTGATGCAAACATCGATTCCACCGAATTTGCTTGTCTTAATTTGATCGAACATTGATAAAATGTCCTCCTCTCTCGCCAGGTCACATCTCACAGCCATTAACTCACCAACTTTGTCCTTTGAAGAATCAATTTCATTCTTGATTTCCTCAACAGCATCAACACGTCTTGCACAAGCCACCACATTCAAACCTTGATTGAGAAGACGAAGTGTAATGGCTCTACCAATTCCTACTGACGCTCCAGTGACTAAAGCTGCTCGTCCACACCAATGTTCCATTGTTAGCCTCAGCTGCTAGCGTTCTGACTGTTATGGCAATAAATGCCTCTCTTCTTCTGCACCTGCAAATGTATGCGTTTTATATATTCTATAACCATTCAAACGAAAAATCATCGATCCGTTGAATCCAATGTGTATCTTGTAGTGCAAGCGTCATATTAACGTTGTCATGACTGGTATCACTATCACGAGTAATATGAAATAACGACAGGACATAGAGGTCTGTCAACAAGTTTATTGAATGACTGCAGATTGTAAAGGTCTTCTCGTATAAGTGCCGCTGAGTAATTGGCAGCACATAATCGCATAACTTGTGCACTTTCAGTGGGTGTAGAATGCTAAGCTGACGTTTGGAGAACTTAAAGGACACTAGTGTTGTTTCTTCATTTGACTTGTTTACTTGCATTGCGTCTCAGCCAATACCGCTAAAGTGAAAAGGTATTTACAAGCCTGCATGTTTCATTCTATACATGTACGTCTCGAGTTGTTCCTTATTGTAATAGAATTGAGAATCAAACACAGTGAAGGAAGAAGCCTTGATTCAATCTTCTATTGATAAGATTCAGATCAAAATCATCCACATGTTTCTGGACGACTCACACACACACTGTCACCGAATTGCTCCCCAAGAACTTGGAGGATGTTGGCCTATTTGAGGATGGTGGTGAAATGAAACACAATGCAATGAATCATAAATTGAGCTACTTCATGGTGTACAGTTGAATGGGATTTATCAAATGAAAATGAAAGTTCACAGAAGTTTGGTAGGTAGCAGATAGAAGCGGCTCGTAACTCTTAACCCCGACAGGGAGCAAAGAAGTCTATTCTTTTTGGCGCAATATTGCGCATACCTCGAGAGAACCATTAAACAAATTTTTACCTAAACATTGTTGTAAAACGTATAGAGTGGAAAGCAAAATATTTCATTATTTGATTGTATAAAGAACGTTAGACTTCAAAAACTGCTTGAACCATGTTTAAGACTCATTTTAGCTTACGTGCACAGAGCAGTATTAGCAGATTATCACTTATGTACTTGATATGAGCCTGCAGTGCACATACTATAAAAGCTACTCGTAAATCATATTTCATGCATGAATGTTTGCAGACTGCTTGAAGCTTCTACCTTGCTCGGAATACAGATAGCACTTGCTACTATTATCGTAAGTATTGAATTACTACTTTGCTTTCGATAGATTATGGAAGCATGCATACGTTTCAGATAGCCATGGTGATTAGGCAACCATCATACTCATATTTATACGCACACTTAAAGGGGAAATGAAGCACTTTTGCATGTTATCATCAAATCACCAGTTTAATCCTCCTGCATTGAAAATCGAAAACGCGAGTTTAATCCGATGCCTGTGAGGTGAGATATGTGTCATTTACCGCCAGAGTCGCTATTGTCTAGCATTAGCCAATCAAATCGCGAACAGCACTTGACGTAGTTGTGCCAGCCGCAGTGTTGCTCTCTCACTCTTCCCAATATCTTCTATGCAGTCAATGTGCAACTCGATTCACCGGCTGAACATTCATGATGAGCGATAGTGAAGAATATGATAGAATTGCTGAAAGTGAGATATCTCAAAATGCGATGCCGTACTTGCTTGAGCCGGTCAGACCCTTATCTATTGATAGTTTTGAGGCAATCGAACGAAATGAACAGAGGGAACACGATTGTCAGTGTCAGAAATGTCCTGCAGCCAGTTCTGCTACGTATCCCGGAGCCTGTTGTATACAAAGTTCGCTCATCAAACGAAAATTGGACTCTACGTGTAATTGTATTACTGACGCGTCGACTTTTCGTGTTCTTTGTTTAAATGAAGAAGTATTGAAAGTTAGTTAGTTTTCAGCGAATGCTAGCAATCCGGAAGAAAAGACGAAAACCATCACGAGAAGACTTCGATAATAGCGCTCGACGATGGAGTGCCTACTCTCAATTAGTATTTTGAATTCATGAGGGACCTATAGGTGAAGAAGTTAGGAAACTTCTTCCTAGTTGCGTCTACGATACAATACGCAAAGAGTTTCCATCTGTAGATGGTATCTATACTGACTTTCAACCTCATGATAGCGACCGTATTCTGATTGACTAAATACCTCTACCAGATACTGTAGTTATTACAAGCCTATTAAAAATCTGCTCGTCAATATCTGTGTTTTTACTTCAGTTACAATGACTACGTGATAAGCAATGGAATATGTATTTGAATACACCGGTATATACATATAGGCCTACATACTTTCGCTGAAAAAATACGTACTTTTTTATTTAACTGCTACTCGGTATACTTAGCACATTATCTTTCCTCTTATTTATATACAGCTACGTACTTAGGCATGTTTGATAATCGTTATCATCATTTCATTTCTTCAAATCACTTAAAACACCGCTGTTGTTTATTAATTATTGATATCCCTCTTAAAATGTAGACATATGTAATTGAATTCCTAATTAGTACCGTTATGTTTCATGATTACCTAAGAATATTGCAATTCAAAATAAAAAAACATGTATGATGCATATATAGAAAATGATATCTAATATTGCAGAAATTGCTTGCCCAACAGAACTAGTGAATATGCCTCGTATTTTCTCTGAGTGAAGTGAATAACTGTTCTTTCTCAGGCATAGGTACCGTAGCAATATTTTTTGGTATATGAATGTCAGAAAAGGGTGGATCACAATCGGGTGGATGAATTGCAAATAGTCGCAACATTACGGCGTCTTGCAGAAGTTCTTTCCTCCACGTGTAATCCTTTGTAACGTACTGCTGTCGCACAATCCAATTTCCCGTTGCCTTTGAATACTGGTATTTGAAGGCATTTGCTTTCTTTTCCCTGAGGATGTTCCTGTTGTGATCTAGGTAAGCTAGACAAGTCCAGAGGCTCATTGACGTGAAAGAGAAATGCAGTCGTTTCGGTGCGTATTTTAACATCAAACTATGGACGTTTTCCAATTCAGAAGTAGAGAGGGCGAGCGTACAATGATGCAGTGCAGACAGGATAGGCTTCGAATTAATGATATCACGCAACACAGAGAAGGCCTCAGAATCCGAATGGAGGTAGGCTTTTTCAAGGCCCTCTGATGCTAACTCTGCATCAATATCGTCATGAAAGCAGGAGAGCACACAATGGAATCTCGGTCCTGCCTCCCAGCAATGAATTCCACGAATATGGTTTAAAAGTGAAAGCCACATCTCTGTCAACTTATCGGCATCTCCGTTACATGTTTGTGCACAGAAGTATAGATGATTGATAATACTATGCAGCCAGTCAACTAAGATGCATGTAAATTTTCTTTTACTGGCAATCATAATCCTTTTCTTAAGCGATTTTGCCAAATGCCAAATGTCATATTGATGATTGATCTGGGGATAATTGGACTTCATGAATTTGATTACAGACGGACTGCGGTCAGTAGCGATAACAGTCACTGGCAAACTGCAGATAACATCATTCAAGCAGGATTGCAAGCCTACTTTTTTCATGCCAACACTGGAGGTCGACTCTTGACCCAACTGAACTACTCGACCACTGACGATATATTTAGTATCGTATTCCATCAAAGTATAAGTAGAATATTTGGCTGAAAATCCCGGTGAATCACACCTAGCGTCTCCTGCTAATCAAACTTCTGATTTGTTCTTCAACTCTTCGTGGATATGCTTTGGCTGAAGAGACCATGCACTAAAAACCACTGGTGAAGTAAAATGGCGCTGAATTTTGTAGAAAGTAGAATTCGATATAGTTGTCAAATCCAATGTTTCAGAAATGGATTCCAAAAAAAAATATGTTCCACCACAAAGTACTATGGAAACAGCCAATTCGAAATCTCCAGACCCACTTCCAAATCGATGTCGACTAACAGAAGATTGCGATGTCCAAGCATAGTGGCATCCACTGAAGCATTCTATCTGAACATAACGTGTGTGAAGCTAGCACCGCCACTCAGCACCGCCACTCAGCACCGCCATCTTGAAAATGGAATGTGCCAATCAAACCAACGGTCACAATCGATCTAGATGGAGTGTGCCAGCATGTGCCACCCAATATTTTGAAAGAATTCCCCCTAGTTTAGGAAAAATCGCTGCTCGAAAGTTCGACATGGCGGTGATGTGAAGTTAGCACCGCCACTAAAACTTTTTTCCAAAATACACAATCAAAACATACGAAACACGCACAACAGATAGAAGACCATCAAAAACATTGTGCCAGCAAGTTTCAGCCCTAAATCCCCGTACTTGCTGATAAATTAGTCCCCGAAGCCACAAAATGGCGGTGATGTGAAGTTAGCACCGCCACTGAAGTCTTTTTTAAAATACGCAAATAAAACACGCGAGACAAATACAACTGAGAGATGACCATCAAAAACATTGTGCCAGCAAGTTTCTTCTCCTAAGACGCCGTACTTGCGGAGAAATCAGTCCCCGAAAGCTCAATGCGCTGGCGGTGATGTGAAGTTGGCACCGCCATCTTGAAAAGTGGAATGTGCCAGTCAAACCAACGGTCAGAATCGATCTAGATGGAGTGCGCCAGCATGTGCCACTCGTTTATTTCACGAAAATCCCACCACAGTCGGTGGAAAACCAACCCGAATGCTCAATGGCGGTGATGTGAAGTTGGCACCGCCACTGAATGTTTTTTTCCAAAATTGGGACTACTCAATGGAGGTATTGTAAAATTTTCCACTTCAACACTAAACCGTTTGCTGACTGGCTTTACAGATATCAATGCAAATGCGAATATCTCGACAGGTGAATACCGTCATGTGCCTGAACTGTTAACAGAAAGCTGAAGCTATTACTTTGTTCAAAACTCTGTAAGACAGTGAAGCCATTTGACGAGTATATGCAATGGCTTAACTAGGAAGACTTACTTTCTTATTAAAGGCCATTGATGAATAGCATGCGATTCGTTTATGTTTCCCCGCATGAAGGAGGAAGGTTCGCGACTTACAACGGCAAAACTATTGGTAATGGTTAGAATTTTTCATTTGACCAACGACGTCATATGATTGGTCAGTTTTCGGTTACCATATGATCAATATATCGATAAATATTTTCATTTGTTTGCCGTGGAAAATATATTCACGGCATGCGATTAATTACAGCCTGTACAACTTAAAACAAGAATGATTAAATAGATGTGTTTATGAAATAATGAAAATACTCTACGAATAGATTAGATATTGTGACTTCTAGCTAGATCATATGAAGTAGATGAGTCTCAATATACCTTCAATTTTGAGTATGCATGCACATCCAGTGAATCAGAAATTCTTGAAGTCAATTGAGACATTGATGGAAAACAATGTTGGCAATATCTACAATCATCATTATTAGTGTCTTGATGTGCGTACATCTTTATCACATTTGATGATCTTGATGAACAATTGAAGCAATAACATTAGGAGATCGAAGGGCATATTTCCAGCGTTGTCAGACTGCTTCATCGAAGAAGCATGATGCTCAATTGAGTTTGTGGTGCTTTCGGACATAGAGTAGGGATATATGGGATATCCTAATATACTTACTCTATGCTTTCCAAAGTGCGCAATCTTTTTGGAAAGGAATTATCAAACTACATCGTTCAAACCATAGAGTAGGTTCTAACCTACAGTGGAAACAGATTCTCATAAATTTGAGGATGACCCAGCCTTCTTGACGATGGATAAAATTTTTATATTTTATCTCGATCCGCACAAAAATGCGGAAATTTTAAAAATTCCACAGGTGTGTGTGTTTTACTGCATCATCTCATATGCTTCATTATTGTTATAAAATTTTTCACGTGCATTGCACGTCAGTTTTGCTTCTTTCACTATTTGTAAAACACACACACACCTGTGGAATTTTTAAAATTCCCGCAATTTTGTGCGGATCGAGAGAAAAGATAAAAATTTTCCAGACAATTAATTGGGTTCTAAAAACCAGCCCTTCTACCGATGTTTTTCAAAACCTCAATGGGTATCCATCGTCAAAAAGGCTGGGTCATCCTCAAATTTATGAGAATCTGTTTCCACTGTAGGTTAGAACCTACTCTATGGTTTGAACGATGTAGTTTGATAATTCCTTTCCAAAAAGATTGCGCACTTTGGAAAGCATAGAGTAAGTATATTAGGATATCCCATATATCCCTACTCTATGTCCGAAAGCACCACAAACTCAATTGAGCATCATGCTTCTTCGATGAAGCAGTCTGACAACGCTGGAAATATGCCCTTCGATCTCCTAATGTTATTGCTTCAATTGTTCATCAAGATCATCAAATGTGATAAAGATGTACGCACATCAAGACACTAATAATGATGATTGTAGATATTGCCAACATTGTTTTCCATCAATGTCTCAATTGACTTCAAGAATTTCTGATTCACTGGATGTGCATGCATACTCAAAATTGAAGGTATATTGAGACTCATCTACTTCATATGATCTAGCTAGAAGTCACAATATCTAATCTATTCGTAGAGTATTTTCATTATTTCATAAACACATCTATTTAATCATTCTTGTTTTAAGTTGTACAGGCTGTAATTAATCGCATGCCGTGAATATATTTTCCACGGCAAACAAATGAAAATATTTATCGATATATTGATCATATGGTAACCGAAAACTGACCAATCATATGACGTCGTTGGTCAAATGAAAAATTCTAACCATTACCAATAGTTTTGCCGTTGTAAGTCGCGAACCTTCCTCCTTCATGCGGGGAAACATAAACGAATCGCATGCTATTCATCAATGGCCTTTAATAAGAAAGTAAGTCTTCCTAGTTAAGCCATTGCATATACTCGTCAAATGGCTTCACTGTCTTACAGAGTTTTGAACAAAGTAATAGCTTCAGCTTTCTGTTAACAGTTCAGGCACATGACGGTATTCACCTGTCGAGATATTCGCATTTGCATTGATATCTGTAAAGCCAGTCAGCAAACGGTTTAGTGTTGAAGTGGAAAATTTTACAATACCTCCATTGAGTAGTCCCAATTTTGGAAAAAACATTCAGTGGCGGTGCCAACTTCACATCACCGCCATTGAGCATTCGGGTTGGTTTTCCACCGACTGTGGTGGGATTTTCGTGAAATAAACGAGTGGCACATGCTGGCGCACTCCATCTAGATCGATTCTGACCGTTGGTTTGACTGGCACATTCCACTTTTCAAGATGGCGGTGCCAACTTCACATCACCGCCAGCGCATTGAGCTTTCGGGGACTGATTTCTCCGCAAGTACGGCGTCTTAGGAGAAGAAACTTGCTGGCACAATGTTTTTGATGGTCATCTCTCAGTTGTATTTGTCTCGCGTGTTTTATTTGCGTATTTTAAAAAAGACTTCAGTGGCGGTGCTAACTTCACATCACCGCCATTTTGTGGCTTCGGGGACTAATTTATCAGCAAGTACGGGGATTTAGGGCTGAAACTTGCTGGCACAATGTTTTTGATGGTCTTCTATCTGTTGTGCGTGTTTCGTATGTTTTGATTGTGTATTTTGGAAAAAAGTTTTAGTGGCGGTGCTAACTTCACATCACCGCCATGTCGAACTTTCGAGCAGCGATTTTTCCTAAACTAGGGGGAATTCTTTCAAAATATTGGGTGGCACATGCTGGCACACTCCATCTAGATCGATTGTGACCGTTGGTTTGATTGGCACATTCCATTTTCAAGATGGCGGTGCTGAGTGGCGGTGCTAGCTTCACACACGTCTGAAACGTATAACATTCCGCCGACAATGTTGCTATGACTAGATCGGGAGTCGACAGGCGATCCACATAAGGGACAGAATTTCAACAGAGTTTCAATACTATCCATCGAAACGACGAAATATCTTGGCTTACGTCGATCAGCTGTCGTGACAGAGTCTTCGTCTGTAGAATCATCATCTTCTACAAAATCGATGATTGGTTCAGAATCGCAGGGGAAGAATACGCCGTCGGTCGACTGCTCAGATGAAGTCGAGCTAGATTCAAACTCGACCTCATCGCAATGTGTGTCAGTTTGAACACAAACAGTTCTGGTAACAGTCTGAGAACTACATTGTATCCAGGCATCACTTGTGTGACGCTTAGTCTGCATCTTCTTGTCACACATCGACGGTCAGACATCAGCAGAGAAGTCGGTGGTCGAGCATTCTTGTGTGGAAATATTAATAGAAGAGTTTAGAATACACTGCAACTCATTTTCAGCATCAGCTGTTTCCGGTTGAGCAACATACGTCGCTTAGAATCTGTTGAAATGTCCGATACAGCAGCACTCCGCTTCTCTCCTCGAAGAAACTGAGATTGTACCCTTCTTTAATCGTCGACGACTTGTGTGTCCTTCACACATTATTTTCGAGTACATATCTGTCTCAAAGTCCTCATCACGGAAATGAGCGGAACACACAACGGCGTTGCGTGATGGAGTCCAGATTTTCTACTCAATTTTAAAATCCATGAACGTCGTATACTTGGGTCTGATGGAAATCGGTGATGACTGATGAGATATAGGTCTGCTTTGTTCCTGACATTCTCCATTCACATTGTGGCACCCATAAGCACTGCACTGCGGCATGGTTGCTCAGTCAGAAGTCGGCGAAATGCAACGAAATGAATGTATCCACTGCGTGGCGCTGCTGCCTGCCTCGTGGAGTCAAGGTCAATTCAACGAGTAGATCGATACAATAACATTAGCTGCTTGACACGACACGAGAGAGAAACGGGATTCCAGGCACAGTGACGCTATTGTCTCCCTCGCGATTTCATTGGCTGATCTATAGGGAAGACATTTCTCGCTGTGATTCGTAGACGGTGTCGAATCTGACCTCGTGAATAGTAGCACTGCTGTAAGTTATGATCAATGAATCAACTAAGATCAAGTTGTAAAAGTGCTTCACTTCCCCTTTAATTGATTCACGTTTCGATTTGCGACCAATTTTATCTCTATCCCACTCACCGACACACATGCAGGCTGGCATCATGAATTCTGCCTGAACTGAAAGGAGCTGACACCGTCTACGGTCAATTTTGTATCAAAGACAGTTTTACCTTCGTGGATCATATTAACACTCTGAAAGATAGCGCCGGCACCTGATGTCACGGGATGTACCATACATATTTGCCAACGTTCCAGTTGAAGAAGTTGTCGATGTTCTTGTAAACACTGCTTAGGCTGGATTGGCAGAATGCAGAATCCCTCATGGTTGTCTTCGCCGAGCAATGACGTTGAGCTCGAAGGACATACAGTTTTCGTTCGACGGTGTGTGTTTTATCAGCAAGTGGATGGTGTCGGTATGGGTTGTCGTCTTGACGTGTTTTTCGCTGATGTGTTCTTGGGATACCTCGAGAGAAAAATGAAGCACACACTCAAGAACTCCGCGAAGTGCTATTTCTGCTATATCGATGATTTATTCCTTACAACTGAGTCGAGAGAAGCTGGTGAAGCTGCAGTGTCTTCTTTTAACTAGCATTATCCCAATATTTAATTTACCTGCGAGAAATGTGAAGGCACTTCCTTTCATTTTTTGGAATCTCCTACTCACAAGGAAAGTTGACGGAGGAAAGTTTCTCAACTTGAATTTATAGAAAGCCAATCTCAACGGATCTTTACTTCAGCTATTATAGGTACATGTATGTTCCATCAGCTCGAAGGATTGGCTTGGTCAAAACTTTACTTGTTCGGGCAAGACGCATATGTTCGGATGACACGCTGAGCAAACAGCTGATTTTCCTTGAAAGGATTCAACTATACAACGGCTATTCACTCTACTTCATAAGTGATAGAGCACGGTCATGACAAGAAGAACGCTTGCGCAACATTACCATTCACTAGTCACCGCAACGAGACTTTCGCACGTCGTGAGCTTACGCGTATATTGGGTATTTACGGCACATTGTGGCTGAGACTTCCCTTCTCTACTAGCCGGGTGCCCGTCCATTCTTCGAAAGATCCAATTCCTGAACTGTCTAAATGCAATGTCATCTACGGATATAACTGTTTTTGCAGAAGTAAATATATAGGCAGGACATGGAGACGATTATCTGATCGCATTCGTGAGCACTTACCTATGTGGTTAAAGCAGCAGTCAAGGCAGACTCCGCGATCGAAGAATCAGCCTCCGAGTTCGATAACAAGACATCCGCAAGAGTTTGCCGTGGTAACTTTGTTTCTTTTTCATGTTGGTCATCCTTATCATGCTACTTACTTCTTAGCCTTCCAGTGTCATATAGTCTACGTGTGAATTGTTCCAGGAACTCATCTTTTAGCTTCACTATCTATTGCAACGTCCAATTGCATTTTATCAAGTAACGCATTTCACTTATTGTTCACTACATTTAATTCCTGGGTACGGTACCGACTAAGAGCGGCTTCAATGTTTCAATTAAATGCTATTAAATTCGACATTGTAATCAAATGAATTGTGGCAAAAA
Organism: Prostheceraeus crozeri; assembly: GCA_907163375.1. Classification (NCBI taxonomy): domain Eukaryota; kingdom Metazoa; phylum Platyhelminthes; order Polycladida; family Euryleptidae; genus Prostheceraeus; species Prostheceraeus crozeri. The sequence goes on from CAJQUW010011049.1 coordinate 43,464, forward strand.
AACTATCAAACAATTTCAATTATTATAGGTCTGCAATCAATTACTTAGCGACAGATTGTAATTGCAGCGGGAAGCAATCAATGGATTGAAACTATTGTACAATATGTCAATCAATTACTCGTACATACGTCACTATTACATCAATTTACAGCTTTTGCTGCAGTTTTGATTTTTGCATTATACAATTAAGCGTATAAAGCTACACCTGTCCAATACACAGTTGACAAGTGCGTGCCGTAAATACAGCTAAATGTCGATATACTTTCAATTCAATTTAACTGTCGATGCATTAACATAACGCATAAATTCATGCATTAAAATCATTAGGTATCTTGTAAAAAATGATACTAAATGCTGAGTGTGACAATGTATATGTTTTCGCTAATTTGTACCCACCAATTCCAATAACCATCATTTTTGAAAAGTAAAGCCTGAAATGACATCCTGGGCATTTCCCAACGGCAGTCAACATTTCGTGACTGGACTCGAACAGGAAGTGTCTCTAAATTCAAGAAAGAAAAGAGCTAAAAAATACGCGGACATGTTTTTTGGCCAACCCAACTGTTTATATCAAATGTCAAGATCGCTATGACATCGGTGCATTCGTGTAAAGCTGATCCTGTCGAATTGACTAAAGCAAATGTCATAGTATGATTCTACTATCTTAAACAAGCATGGTTGATTGTATTTACAAATTTTCTGTTCGATGCATCTTCGATGATGTTTATAATGGCACTAACTAAACTAAACGCAGATATATTTGCAATTGCATCTAAGGGTCAGTACATTGATATGATGCATAAAATCATGCACTAAAATCATCAAGCATCTTGCAAAATACTGATAATAAATACTGTATCAAATACCGTTGCAGTAAAATCCTTATAGTAACAAGTTTTAGAATACCCGGCATATCAAATGCAAACATCACTATGGCACATTCCCCTTGTGTAATTCTATTCCTGTCATCTTACCAACTCTAAATCTATAATCGATTGAATGAACCAAATTTAACGGCTCATCTGCCTAGCGCTATAAACCAATGACACGATCGATTATAACTCAAATAAATAGATAAATCAGGTTATCCCTCTTATTATTTATTTATTTATCTACCGGGTGATCATAAAGTCACGCAAGTGAAGAAAATGCTTTGTTTTGAGTTCAATTGGGTTTAAATTGAATCGAATATCATTTGTTGTGATTATATACAATAGATGTGAACATAGATATGAGCATTTGAAGGACGGGTTGTCTCGTGACTACTTGATTGTGTCATGTGATCAACTTTTTACATAGATATGAACATCTGAAATTTCAGGCTTAGCATATCTACATACGAATGCGTCAGACACATCATTCTTCGCTTCACTTCATTTCACCTCGTCACTCACTATGGCTTACAACGTTCCTGAACGAGTGTGCTTGATTGAAAACTATTTTCGTTCTGGAAGCTATTCTATAGCAAAGAGTGCTCTCTTTCAACTCAATCCATCCGCTCCTGTTCCGCACGATTCAACAATTAAGAGATTGGTCGATAAATTTCGAGAAACGGGATCCGTGCATGACCAAAGACGCAGTGGAATACCGTCCTTCGATGATGAAGATGTCGCAGCTGTTCAAGGTGCACTTATAAACAGTCCTCAAAAATCGCTCAGAAAAGTTTCCCAACAAATCGACCCAGTGTTCAGAAGATTTGTCGAAAAGTTTTGCATCTGTTTCCCTATAAGACCTGTGTGATGCACACACTGATGCAGAATGACTACGAGCAGCGATCGATATTTTGTGATTGGCTTATTGCCGTGACCAATGATGATCCTCAGTTTTTGAAAACATGCTTTTGGAGTGATGAAGCTTGGTTTCATCTCTCTGGATACATGAGCTCACAAAATACGCGATGTTGGTTGTCGGAGAATCCACATCAGTATGTCGAAACCTCACTTCATCCTCAGAAAATCGGTGTCTGGGCTGCAATGTCTGGAGAACGGATTCATTTCTCTTTCTTTGAAGGTCGAGTGGACAGTGACAAGTATTGTTCATTCATCGATCAGTTCGCCGTGACCTTAACTGAAAACGAAAGACATATTGCATGGTTCCAGCAAGACAATGCAACGGCCCATACTTCTCGAAGAACTACGCAACATCTTACTCAGATATTCGGAAAGTAACTGATCGACAAGCAACTCTTTCCAGCGCGATCACCGGATCTCACACCAATGGATTTTTTCTTGTGGGGCTACGTGAAGGATAAGGTGTTTGCCAACAACCCCAAAAGTTTGAATGATTTGCAAAGTGCCATTACGTCCTGTATTAAGAGTGTTAACTCAGACATGCCAATGAATGTGTCATCCAATATCGTAAAGCGCGCCCATTACTGCAAATCTCAGAAAGGAGGGCATTTTCAACATCTTCTTTAACTTGTAATGTGTTTCTTCTAAACCCCTCTAACTGAAAATTGAATATAAATGGGACCTTGTTTATCTAGAAAATTGTAGTTTTATCCACTTGCGTCATTTTATGATCACCCTTTATTATCCTTTCTTAATATTACTCGACCATTATCCTAGCGCACCAATCTGCCTCGAAGGCATCATCAATGAAATTGTCGGGAGTCAATGTCTACTGCATTACTTACTTGTCTTTCCAGCTGATCCAGAATTGATAGAAGTTTGGAATTGGGATCTGACGTTTAGTCACACTGTTAAGGGTTGATGGGAAATATTGACTGCATGCAGAGTCTTTCAGCGCACCATTAAAATGGAAGCATAGGCACACACACGCACACGTGCATACACACTAATCTGCACTGTAGCAAGCAATGCGATGTATTTTCAACAATGTTTCAGCGATCAAATTTGCATTGAAATGGGGGAGGGTCAGTTCACATAAGCGGACTCAGTAAGAGTCGCATTGAAATGGAGCTGCTTGTGCATAAACCATTCTGCTGGGATTTCCAGTTCAGTAACAGTTGTAGAATACTGCCTTCTCATTGGGTGTTCTATTAGCAACACATTTTGTTCACTATCGTCTCAACGCTGTCAATCGTAGCAGTTTCATTAGCCACATTGCAATGATTATACGTTGGATTTAGTTCCCCCAGTTCAAAAATTCGTAGCTTACCCCGACGTGCAACATGATTTTTTTACAAAATGCTCAACAAAATATCACGTGGGTTTTCTGTCGGACGACGGCAAGCGATTTCGAAAAAATCTGCATGATAAAAGTGTATTTTTATGTGAAATTTGTTTTTTTGAAACTGATTTCGTGGATTATTAAACTCTCTTCGAACATAAGTGATGGCAGCAAGCTCTCTTCGAACAGCTGACCTCCGTCGCAAGATCGCGAACCCATTGCTTGGCCAAGAATGTCGTGCCTCAAAAAACTGACTTTATGACTCGAACATCAATTCCTCAAAGTGAAAAGTCGCTATTTCTTCTCACTTTTCTCCTGTCCACTCTGGTGTGCCTCATGGGTCTGTTCTGGGGCCGCTTGTTTGCCCTATATATGCCTCATATATTAGCAGCATAATGCGACATCACAGTCTGAGTGTTCATCACGTCTATGCAGATGACGTTCAAGTCTACGGTTCATACGTTCCGCTAGAAACCGATTTCTTAATTTACTTTGACTGCCGAGTTGACGTTGTTTTCTGGCTTAAATGCAGTCAACTCGTCTTGAGCTCTGTAAAGCCACAGTTTTTTTTAGCTTTCCTCCAAAAAAGGTCTGACTCCTTCCCTCATGATCCAATTCGTGCTGACTCAAGCTTCTTCTTACCTGCAAGTAGTGTGCTATTCACTGTCTCGGAGCTATGTTCCATTCTCAATTATCCTTCAAATTCCCGTATTTAGCACTGTGTCCACCTGCTTCTCCGCATTAAGGCAAATCCGCTCAATCCGGCGTTCCGCTCCTCAGCACCTGAAAACCGTCATCTCATCCCACTGCTAGCTCATGCACTCCTGTCGACTCCAATCTGGATGGGAGTACTTCTCCTACTTACTCATATAGGGTGAGTCATAATGTGCGCAAAACTTCAAGGGCGTGTAGTAGACCGAAATGATTATTCGACTTGAGTTACTCTGCCATAATCTTTAGCAAGTCATGGGGATTTGTTGTGTCAAACATTATTTTTATCTTACAATTATTTGGTATTATTCTGGCCAATTTTAAATTTATTAGAATTTGTCTATATTTCAAAATTTAAATCGCCCAGAATATAATATATAATAAGCTTTTTGCTGATAATGTGCAATTTACAGTGAGTGTTCAAACAATACTCTATCAGCTTCGACAATACATTGTGCTCTGAAGAGCAAATGGTTAATGGCGCGGTGGAGCTAATCTGATTCAAGATTTCGCACTTCTTCAAAGATTTTCTTCTTCAATTCATCAATGTTTCTCGGAACAAACTGATGATACACGCGAGTCTTCAAGGTTCCCCACAAATACCAGTCTAACGGAGACAAATGGGGAAGACGCGATGGCCAATGAAGACCGTAACCAGAGGCGTCGCGACCGGGGGGGGTGTGGGGGACCGTAACACCCCCCAATATGAAATTATTAAAAGATTCAGATAAAATGAGAAATTTCAGGTAAACCGCCGGTTTGCCGGCGATTCAGTTCCAATATTCACTGACGTTGTTCTTAGCCACAAAAACACGTCTTGTCACAAAGACACATCGTAATGTCGGGAAATTCTCACCCTTTCTAGACACCAGAAAGTATATGGTTAGTTGTTGTTGATGATATTGATTTGTCACGCGAAAGCGGTCAAACATAGCGCGCTGAAAACGACCTCTACCCGGGATGACTGTACATGTATATGCGAGCAGGAGGAACAGTCGCCTCGCATTTTCTTAAAAATTGGAGCATAAGGCGATGTGAGTTAGCTCTGCAAAATTAAAAATATCTAAGTGCAATTGAAATGTAATTCCAGTACCCTACCTATAATGTGGCCAGTGAATATTGGCACATAATCACCTAACGCTGAAACGCCTGCAACTCATTCTGCCTAGCTGTGTAGTGTATATTTAACCGTTGATTCATGTAAGTTCTGGCTATTGCGCTGTCCCTTGAGGAGATGACGTCATCGTTACGGTGGATTTCATCGAACCTTCCTCATACCGAGTCATTCACACGCGCACCGCGGAAAGCGCACGGTATGAATAAGGCACACCGTCTTCTCTGTGCGTAGAAGTTTATTGTTAACAGCGTGTTAACTTTCTCGATGCAAACACCATCGAAAATTTCCTTAACAGTCGAGACTACGGGATCCAATTGCGCACAAATTAACTTAGCGTCATCGGCATTTCATTGGCCACTTAAATAACCACCAATTAAATTATTTTTCATCTATAGGCGTCATTTCCGACCGATTAGATGATTAGGTAGGTACCTAGTGTTGGATTTGAGCATGATAGCAGTAGGGGGAAGCTTTCGAACGGAAGTTTTTGGGTCAACGCTGCAACCAAAGCCGGAAAAACGGTGATCAAAAGGAAGAGGACATTGATTCATATAGCACCACTATCATCCTCGCACTAAGAACGCCCGCGAATTATTTTGAAAACAGTTGAACCATAAATGGAAAAAGTAGGAGATATGCCCATTTGATCCTTGAAAGGGACTCTCCAATGCATGCATTTGGTGCCACCCGCATTTGGCTAAATAATGCTTCAAATAAGGTGCGTTGATACCCTTGTGCATCAGAAATTCATAGTAGGTCTCGCATGTGAAGATCCACACAAACATTCCGCAGATGATCATTCTGTAATTTATTGTAATTAGACCTATAATGAATTCACAAAAATCGGGCTTCTGTCAAAATTCACAGAGTGAAAGTTAAACAATGTTCCCAAACTTGATTTTATTTATTGTGAAGAGTTCTATTACATTAATATGAATAAAATACTATGTGTGTTGTCATCAAGACCCTGAAAGAATCAAGATAGCATTCTGGATTCCACTCTTTTTGTGATGGTTTCGCTACCTTCTAATTATTTCATTCAGCGCTTTCTGCTTCTCGAATTTATTTGTTATCTTTATGAACAAAGAAGGTCAATTATTGATGATAAGACAATTAAGCTTATGAAGAATCGTGAGGAAACTAGGCCTGCGCCTGTCAATGTTGCTCATATTCACTAAAATAATGAACTGATGCTCGATCAATCTGGTTGAGGCAATGTAAAGCCTATCTATTGGAAATATTCTTCCCCCTCAGGGAAGGAAGGTGCATCTCCAGTGCCGGGGATGAGATGAGGCAGTGCAGGGGAACTTCCCCACTTTCCCTCCCCTCAAATCCAACATTGCAGGTACCTCTTCTGTAGGATATAAACATGAAATGGAATGTGTGTGAGTATGCGTGTGTGCAATAATCAGGCAAATTTTGGCTCTTAGTTGTAAATCAGGTAAAATTTAGCAAACACCCCCCCCAATGATGTTTCCTTAGCGACGCCTCTGACCGTAACCATGACCAAAATTACTCGGTCTTCGGGGAATTTCGTAGATAAAAAATCACGTGCCTTCTTCGAGAAATGAGGAGCAGCTCCATCATGTTGGAATACGACAGTCTTCATCTTTCGTTTCTTTTGCAATTCAGGTATGAGGTGATCATGGAGCATGTTGGTGTAACTATCTTGCATGTTGGTGTAACTGTCTTGATCTAGCCTACAGTACAGTCGATTCAAAGAAGTAGGGCTGCAATTTGAAGTTCGAAGAAATCACCATCTAAACGCAAAGTTTTGGTGAGTGGAGATTCCTCGTCAAATTGCGTCCGGGATTTTCGCTTGCCCATATCACACAGTTGTGTAGGTTTATGAGCCCATCTAGGTAAGAGCAAACTTCATCCGAACAAAGAATGTTTGGCAGAATTTCCTCATCTTCAATATCCACTTCGTGAAGTCCCTATCTTGGTCACCAATGGCCTGTGTTCAGGATATTCGGAATGGATGCATCCCCATTTGATGAAGGACTCGCAGGATACTGCGTTTAAGGATAGCGGTTCTACGCGCGACTTTTCCAGAGCTAGCATGACCAAGTGGATTTGCAGCTTTAAGATTGGTGATCGACTCCTCCATAGCAGAGGAACGGCCATTGATTATGGACGGTCTACCAGGAGACTGGATGTCATGGAAAGGCTTAGTCTTCTCGAACTTCTGTATCAGTTGACCGATTGTTGAAAGTGGAGAGGCATCATTGCGTAAGGACATTATTCTCTTATATGCACGCAGAGTAGCAGTTGGAGATTCGCTATTTGAGTAATACAATTTCACAATACAAGAGTCAATCTTGTTTCTAAATCCATCGTTAGCGGAAAAACCAAGCTTTTGGCAGTGGAACTTCGCATATCTAAGTCAAATCGCACATTTCCTAATTTTAGGACAAATTCCAAATCCTCGAACAACATGTTACCTATCTATGTCCAAATTGTGGGTCGAACAAGATCGATTGTTGAATCATTTTGCTGTCATAGTGAATCACTAGATAGATGCATAAGGACAAATCATGCGCAAAACTATGGTAAGATTTCATTAACTGAGATAATATGGCAAGATTCAAATTTTAAATTTTAGTTGATTAAAAGTCGTAGAAGACAGGACGTTATCAAAGTTTTTCGCACATGACTTGCACTTTCCATTTCAAATTACAAGCATAATTATGAGATAGTAATTTTGGCAAATATAATGATGACAGGCATGGCCGGGCGGGGTCCGGTCCGGACCGAGCGACCCTAAACAAGTAAAAATGAGTGACTCATTTTTGCAAGCCATGGCTGGCGCGGTCATCACTAAACTAAAACATGCAGACCCAACTGGCATATGACCTACATGTAATTTGCCACGATACACAGTGGGCTGACGGGTCGCAAGACATATCTGCGGGTGAAAAATTGAGATCTACAAGTCGCTTTATGAATAGCTACGACTTAATTAAGAATGTAGGCCAACAAGAGTAAATATAATATTATACACTGTTATATGTACATTGGCCTATGTCAAGCCTACTACGAAATGTATTACACATTATCTACCTATATTGATGTTGGCATATGTTTTATATAAAATTAAGTCTATTCTGTATCGAATAATAATATTTTACGAACTGTAATTAAAGTTGCCTAAATATTCAATAGAGTGATCTACCCTCTATACTGATCAAGAAATTGGGTTTCAGATAAGTTCTCGACAAAGTTTGCCTACACAGGCCTTTTCAGTTTTCACATTTTGCGAGTATGGCCTATATGTAGGCAGCATTTGGTATAGGTCTATTACTTTACTAAGTTTGTGCAAAATTCTGCCACATGCATGCACGTATTTTTTGTTAAAATTCAACTCTTCATTTCCATGAATGTATTTATAGAAATAAGTCTACATTTTACAAGAATTTCGAGTAAAAGCACGAGATCTGTCGTCACCATTTTGTATCAGAAGTTCTGTGATCTAATCAAGCTCTGAAGTTCAAGGTCGAGACAAAGCACTTGTAAAATCAAAGAATTAGATTGTTTAACCGTGTCACTTGGCTAGAAGTGCAAACTGATTCAAAATAATGGCACATGCAGGAACTTAATAAGTGGGCAAAAAGAAATTTTTAATACCTTGCTGAGATAGGAAAAATCGTCGTGCGTCGCTTGCGGATTGCTCTGAATTCTTTGAAAATGCTCCGATCACCAGGATTCCTTCAGATTTGAAGAATTCAGATCATTACGCAAAAGTTTTCTCGATAATGTGGGGGGGGGGCCTCCGATTATTATTAAAAAAGTTAGCAGTCGCACGAAAAAATTTTCACAAGCTTCTCTGTAGAACTGGACATCGACTGTGTCTCTTTCCTGTGTGATCCGGTTGATAGCAATCACTGGAATTTCACACAATTTGCGGTGTTTCATGTTGAACTGGATGCTCATTGTTCGATTGCTATGGTATTATGTCAGCAGATTGTGCCATTTCATTAACGTTACATGTTCCAATGTTTCCTTTCTAGTCAAACAGAGGAAGAGTAGACTTGTCTAATTCTGTGTGTAAAATAATTGTCGAAAGTGTTCGATCTCTCAAAAGATCATGCTGTCGCTGTTGCTGATGATGGTGAGCCTACCCATAAAGTAAGTACGAGTATACACTATATAGTTGGATTGTCGACTAAATAAAAAGTGTCTGCATATAGTGAAATTTTTTATATCAAAAGATTCAGTTTTTTACGGAGATCACGATCTTGTTGTCCAGAATATTATTTGAACAGTTTTAAAAAGCTAAATGTTTGCAAATTTATGTACTACCGACATAAAGCCCCTTTATAAGTAGCATGAAACAAGTTGGATATCAAAGGGAATGAATATTCGCTAACAGGCATCTCAATTAAGCGGAAATAAAGCTGATAATCTAGGAAATTTCATGAACCGCATTATAATGCAAGTCCTGTAAGTTCTTAATGAAAAGTTGAGATCTCATTGTGCTGCTTTGCTGAGATCCAAAATACCAGTCATTGAGTTATAAATATGTCAAAAAAGACGGAGAGTAATGCGAAGAGAAGTCGAATATATTGACGTTATTCACAAATTTTAGGCCTTCATCAGGTGAAATTAACAGTGAAATTGTGATGTAGATGAACGAAATGACAGTGGACACGGAGTGGCAATCACAAACGTCACATGATCTTGAAGCAAGCGCTTCATGGGCAGGTACATTAAAACCGCAGCAAGAAGATGTGGAACATTTAATAAACCAACCCTAAGAGCTAAAAACAGAAAATGAGATACAGTAACTGACCAAAAATAAAACAGCATATATACAAACAGAATGATTACAGTATAAGAAAGAGAAACAGGTTACTACAACCAAACAGTAAGTAACACAATTTGATTATGACCAGAGTAATTTACAAAAAAAGGGCTACTTTACACGTCTAATTCCCTACCTATGCATCCATTCATTAATAGTCGATGATTTCTTCTAATATTTAGAGCTTTTATAGAGCGACGGACATTAGGATGCTTCACATTTCTATCCAGCAATGTCCATTTCAGGGGTAAATTACTAGACCTAGGGTTAACATCATGACTAGCTAGATGACGAAAAATCGCAGAATTTATATCAAATAAATGTTCTTTGAAACGCGTAGCAAAAGTCCTACACGTTTCACCGATATACATCTGATCACAAATAGTACAAGTAATTTCATAAACAACAAATTTAGTGTAACACATCTTTGGCTTGCTGGCATATTTACACGAAATACAATCTGGAGAACATACACGATGTGCCCTTAATGGCTGCAAAGACTGAGACAAAGGTAAATTATTTCTAAAAACAATTTGCATGTTAGACTCAAGACCATTCGATTTCACTATTTTGCGAGCTTGAGATACAAATCGTTCCCCTAAGTAAGGCAGAAATAATTTTACACTTTTGTTATGGTTCACATTACTCTTCTTATGAAAGGGACGAAACAAATATCGCTTGACAACTCCTTTCGGATACCCATTGTCCAGAAACCGATGTGACAAAATGTTAATAGCTGCATCATACATTTGTTTATCAGAACAAATATTTGCTACCCGATTTCTCTAAACAATGATGACACTTATTTTCTGGGATCTTGGCACAAATGATGACCATGGTATGATACAACCACTATGACATTCCTGAACATACAGGCCTGTGCACGAATATTTGGGCGAGTGCAAATCTTTACATCAAGAAAATTTATCTCTTAAAAAAATATTTTTAGTCCATCAGATGGTTTGGTAAAAGTTGTGAAAATGAAGATGATTGACGATGGTGGACCCTCTGATGGACTTGCTCACCCTCTACCTTGAGAGTGATAATTTTGCTGTTGAGGACAAAATTATTCGTCAAGACAGCGGTTTGACCATGGGCAGTAGTGCCTCGCCACCCTTAGCTATTATGAGCTATATTGAGTCCCAAATCAAAGAATTACTCCCGGACATAATAATTTGGTACCGATATATTGACGATATTTTTGTCATAATGTCACCTGGATCTGTGGATCAACTATAGGAAGTCACCAACAGAATCTCTCCACACATCAAATTTACTTTTGAAGGTCTTACTGACGATGGTTGCATAAATTTTCTTGATGTAAAGATTTGCACTCGCCCAAATATTCGTACAGGCCTGTATGTTAAGGAATGTCATATTGCTTGTATCATACCATGGTCATCATTTGTGCCAAGATCCCAGAAAATAAGTGTCATCATTGTTGAGAGAAATCGGGTAGCAAATATTTGTTCTGATAAACAAATGTATGATGCAGCTATTAACATTTTGTCACATCGGTTTCTGGACAATGGGTATCCGAAAGGAGTTGTCAAGCGATATTTGTTTCGTCCCTTTCATAAGAAGAGTAATGTGAACCATAACAAAAGTGTAAAATTATTTCTGCCTTACTTAGGGGAACGATTTGTATCTCAAGCTCGCAAAATAGTGAAATCGAATGGTCTTGAGTCTAACATGCAAATTGTTTTTAGAAATAATTTACCTTTGTCTCAGTCTTTGCAGCCATTAAGGGCACATCGTGTATGTTCTCCAGATTGTATTTCGTGTAAATATGCCAGCAAGCCAAAGATGTGTTACACTAAATTTGTTGTTTATGAAATTACTTGTACTATTTGTGATCAGATGTATATCGGTGAAACGTGTAGGACTTTTGCTACGCGTTTCAAAGAACATTTATTTGATATAAATTCTGCGATTTTTCGTCATCTAGCTAGTCATGATGTTAACCCTAGGTCTAGTAATTTACCCCTGAAATGGACATTGCTGGATAGAAATGTGAAGCATCCTAATGTCCGTCGCTCTATAAAAGCTCTAAATATTAGAAGAAATCATCGACTATTAATGAATGGATGCATAGGTAGGGAATTAGACGTGTAAAGTAGCCCTTTTTTTGTAAATTACTCTGGTCATAATCAAATTGTGTTACTTACTGTTTGGTTGTAGTAACCTGTTTCTCTTTCTTATACTGTAATCATTCTGTTTGTATATATGCTGTTTTATTTTTGGTCAGTTACTGTATCTCATTTTCTGTTTTTAGCTCTTAGGGTTGGTTTATTAAATGTTCCACATCTTCTTGCTGCGGTTTTAATGTACCTGCCCATGAAGCGCTTGCTTCAAGATCATGTGACGTTTGTGATTGCCACTCCGTGTCCACTGTCATTTCGTCCATCTACATCACAATTTCACTGTTAATTTCACCTGATGAAGGCCTAAAATTTGTGAATAACGTCAATATATTCGAGTTCTCTTCGCATTACTCTCCGTCTTTTTTGACTTTGCTGAGATGTCATGTTTTTAATTCAATTTTCAGCGGCATAATTTTATGATTCATAAGGCGTCATTTCTTGAATCTGAATAGTAATGTGGACTCATTAACATCTTTTAGAGTTAATTATGATAAGCTTCCTTGATTATGATGCTTTGCTCATTCAGTGGCAGTTTGTGATATGATCACGCTTAAGAAAATTATTATTATAAAGCTTATTACAATAAGGCTGAGGTTTAGTGATGGTAACAGATCGAATTCCTAATTCAACAAACTATATTGCTACTCCAAATTGACGTGACATGGAGGATTTGTGGAATATTATTCCTTGTTCTGTATTGCTATCATTATCTGTCAAATTCGCTTACATTTCTCAAAACGTGTAAAAATTGCATATCTCACAGGTGGTACTGCGTCTCGACCTAGCATCGACTCATGTTCATTTCATGAAGTCGAAGTTGTATACACATTGGAGATTTAATAAATGCTGAGCTACGATTCTACCTAATATACTTGCTCTATGGGCCTACCGCCAATTTTGCTGATGATCCTGTCGGTGTTGTTGATAATCCCGTCGATGTTGATGATGGCGTTGTATATTTTAGGAACATGGGGGTGGGTCCGACAGCATGAATCAAAATACAAATAAATAAATGGTCCGAAGGAGTCGTAAGTGGTGGAACCCGTTGTATAGATGGGATATTGACGTCTCCTTGAACTGAATATTGACGTCGCCTGGATATTGTTCAAGGAATCGAAAAGTTCAAATATGGACTTTCTGGAATTCAGGAGACGCATTGTATTAGAATACTTCCAAAAGTATGGCAAGGATCGCTCGACGAAGAGATACAGACCTCAGTGGTTGATGACACAGAACACGAATCCTCGGTACGATGACAATGGACATTTTATTTGCTCGTCATCTCGACTTCGATGTCGATTATGTGGAAACAAAGCAGTTAAGTCTTATGTGAAGCATCAAGTGAATCTCCACGAGGATTGCTTCCTTACGCATCATACTTTGTAAGTTGATTTGTTTTTAGTACAATACATTTTGTCCGATTTTTAGGGTTATTTGTTCCGAGTGGGTCGAAAACGACCCATTTCTAACAATCTCTTCGCTAATTAAAACTTTTTTGAACCGAATAATAGTTGTTTTTCTCAATTTTGTGGGTTAATAACGTTCGAAAATAGTAAAATTTATAAAAAAATTTCCAGGCACCAATGGGTTAACTTAACGACGTACCAGTCTACATGTATGATTGGATGTAACCCACATTCTTTGCTTAAGCTTTCTCTCGCTGGCTTGACAAAATATTTACAAGTGGAACTGCGGGCTTATTGGTTCGCGCGGTCCGGACCGTGTCAGTCCTGGTAGTAGGCCTTTCTGTAACCGTAATGAAGTTTCCTTTATACATTTTGCAGTTAATTTCAAAAGCCGCGTCGATAACATGATTTGCCACATGAATAGTCAACAGAAGTACACAGTAAAGTCAAAATAAGTGCCTCAGCATCCAATCAAGATCACTAAAGGATCACCAAATATTCAAGGTAGACACGTGTCATGGTTTGGCCACTCATTATTTAGAAACCTTCATTTCAATATGACAACATATGCATGCAACTCGGCATTCATTCAAGCAATTGTTTGCTCTTTTATGTGGTGAATCAACGTGTAAGAAACTTATGCGGTTTGTCATTAGAAGATTTTTAGCACTACATTGATGAAGCAAGAATGCTTCTGCAAACGGTGATCTCTCGCATTATAATAATCATTGAACCATGTCTCTAGACAAAAGATGAAACTTTTGTCAGCATCATTTCAGTCATGCTGCTATGGTTTTAATCTATTAAATTCTCCGTAAATATTCATAAGTAAATATTTTTCTTGAATGCACTCTGATAGTCATGGAGCGCTGGAGAGGCCGACCTGCTCTGGTAACCGGAGCATCTGCTGGTATTGGGAGAGATATCGTCGTAGATCTATTAAATCATGGTGTTAATGTGGCAGCCTGTGCAAGACGAGCAGACCTTGTGGAAGCAATTCGAGCGGATGGACGCTTGATTGGAAAGGACACTGGACAGTTGATGGCCATAAAATGCGACTTATCGAAAGAAGAAGAAATCCTAAACATGTTTCACCAAATCAAAGAAAATCCAACGTTTCGTGGAATAGATATTTGCATCAATAATGCAGGGATGGGGATTCTCGATAAAGTGTGGGAAGCCAAGACGGAAGATTTAAAAACTATGCTTGATATCAATGTTTTAGCGCTGGCAATATGCACTCGGGAATCCATCAAGTCCATGAAAGAAAGAGAAGTTGATGATGGCCATATCATTCATATATCTAGCGCATATGCTCATACCTTACTACCTACAATGACATTTTACAGTGCCACCAAATGGGCTGTTCGTGCATTAACAGAAGCACTTCGAATGGAGCTGCTGGACGTGAAATCGAAGATTCGTGTGACTGAGATTAGTCCTGGATTTGTAAGAACAGAATTTGGGAAAGTTATGCTCAGAGGTAATGAAGAAGGAGCTAATGGCTTTTACGATTCAAACAATCATTTAAGTGGAAGTGATGTATCTAGAAGTGTTATTCACGCGTTGGAAGCATCTGCACATGTACAGGTACATGATGTGATAATTTGGCCGATTGGCCGACCTTGATCGAACTGCGGCATTATTTGAAGATCATCGGCTGCCTAAGACAGAAAATGAACAGATAGGCCTATCTATAGTTTCTTTGATAACAGATATTTTAATTGTATTTTCATCGCAATTATAGCGATATCTATTCTTCAATGCAAGCACAAAATTCATGTGATAAAAAAGCAATGTAGGGTTTTTGAACCAAACGTATGTATTATCAAAGATAGCATATTATGTCATAACTTAATAAACTGTCACTGATTTGACGGACAAAATGCCAATCTTATTTTCAATTTGCATTTACTTTGTCTCATGACATTTATAGCATCATTTGTATAGCACAGCTGATATCACCAAGCAGTGATAGACTACGCCGACAATCAACAGGTTGGCGTCCAATCAGCTGCCGTTATTCGGTTGAGAATACTTTTAGAGGGAGTTACATGTCCAGCGGTAGCGGAACGAAAACTAAAGGGGGGCCTGTATCCAAGTCAGCTTCATCCAATTTCTAGTCGCTCTCCCTCCCCCTTCTCTCATTTCTCCATCTCTCTGTTTAGGGCAAATACCTAAACAATATTCAAAATCAATGTTCATGTCATTACATGAAGTATGATTTTGGTGGAGGAAATTAATTTTTGACTAAAGGAAGTAAAGCGATGTTTTACGTATTCGAGCTATTATTCATGTTAAGTTTGTAAGGCTGATATTTACGTACAACATTCATATTAACTAGTTAGAATAGCACTGATTCAGAATTAATTGATAAATCCAATACTAAGAATAAAGAAACCGATTATTTTGGAATGATAATTCAAATAAATTAAAGGTTTATAGAATCTTCAATGAACCATCATTATTTTTATCATTTTCATGTAAAGGTTGGCTATATTGATAGTAGTGGTACAATACAGCAGCTATGATAAGTTCCTTTGATTTATGAAAATATTCATTCGGTGAAGGTATATGAAAAAATCATATCGATTTCAAAAATGCAAATGTTTTTTCCATCAACGTCAACCAAAGTGCACAACTCTGGTAGCTTCGCTTTTGCCAGAAATGAATTGCTTCGCAATTTTTTCTGTTGAGATATTATGTGTAATGTCATGGTAATGTCTCAAAAGAAGTCAATTATTCAACCTCTTTTGAGTCATGCTTGATCTCGTGAATGTTTTAATCTGCCTCAACAAAGAGAATAATCTTTCTGGCGTGCAAGTGGTAATTGAAATGTTCAAATATATTGTTACCACCTTCGTGATTTCCGAAAATATCCGCCGGCCCCAGGTGCTGTTTTTAAGATTTCAACAACGGTTTGCATGCTAGTGAATTTTCAAATGTTCTTTCTTCATTTCATTGTACGTTTCCTCCGTACTACGAAACATTTTAAGCTCCGTAAGAAGTATGTTACCGTTTATAACTCGTTCGTAAAATGAAGAAATCAAGGCAGATGATTGCTCGTCGAAGCATGGGCACTGTACAGTTTTAACTTCAAAAAAAAGAAATTTTTCACGATCGTTTTACTTTTAACTTTTTTGGCGTTGAATAATTGGAGGGGTTACCTAAGGATTAACCGCCATTATTTTATAAGTGGGGGGGGGGACTTAAGCCCGTATGGAATTCATCGTCTGCATGTTTAGCTATTGTATCAGTTTGATATGCATTGATCAGTTACATGCACATATCGCCAGTTACATGTGGTCAAGATGTAGGCTATGCTCAAATTGACCTACTTTCTGACTTCCCCTGTGCTTTTCGGAAAAAGTTAGCTATTTAATAAATCCTAATTGAGTAAGATCTTGACATCAGTAATATGATTTTGTTCAAAATTTTGGCCATTGCGGATCAAATTTTGTTTTTGAAATTGAAATCAATTAATTGTTGGCCTATTAGCCCTTCTTCCGCAAATAAATAAAATAAACGATTCGTATTTGTGACTGAACCTGCTCTGAAAAATTCGTTGAGAAATCCGAAGGAGACAAGACCCTGTAATGACAAATGCATTGGATGTAGAACCGCCCAAGATCCCGGAAAATGTCTTAAGAAAAATGTAATTTATGAAATCAAATGCTTGATATGTGATCAAAGGTACATTGGTGAAACGTCGAGAACAGTACAACAAAGAATTTACGAACATGCGAAACAAAAATCATCACACGTAAAAATGCACATGGACCTGCACCAGACTAATGATGAAACATCAGCATTCTCCTGGAAGATCCTGCAGACCGTAAAAGCAAAGAAGTTGAGAAAGGCTACTGAAGCTCTCTACATACGAGATTGTGACCCACAAAAATTGATAAATGGATGCAAAGGATGGAATGTACCCATTTTCTTGACTTAATCTCCCTCCGCTAGACTTTTCTATATCTATTTACTTTTATTGGACATTCTTGTAGAATTTTTTATTAGAGCTTTCTGAATCATTTCTATGTTGTATTGTAGGATTTCTTGATAGGATAATTTTGAATTCTGTATATAATCGTTAATGCATGATATATCGTTTAGCAGTAAATAATACCCTTGATAAAGCTTACGGCGAAAATTTGGGAGAACTACCTGGTTGTTTTATTTATTTGCGGAAGAAGGGCTAATAGGCCAACAATTAATTGATTTTAATTTCAAAAAAAATCAGTAATATGATCAGAGAATGATAATTGAATGCAATGAAAGTTGAAAAAATACTGTAATATGTTTTGGTTTGATGATGCTAAACGTTGTGGTTGAGAATGTCGACTTAGTGTGGAGAATGAGACAAAATACCTTGTCATGCTGCGTATGAAGGCCCTGATCTCTAAGGCCACCACTGGACAGGACTCAACTTTCAGGATCTGTAGTAGAAAAGTAGCAAAAAGATCGTAATTTTTCAGAATAATGTTTATCAGCTTTGAAGCGTTTGTAGAGTATGTCCAGTGCGGAATTTAGGTTTGCTGTTCCAGCCAAAAGACAGATTATCTGCAATTCATTCGTGCTGGCGGATGGATGTGGTCGTAGCCTTTTACTGGACACGCAACTGCATCCAAGCGACCTCGGAGAATCGATTGCACAGTTCAATGCCTATAGTTTGCTGCTTTGCCAGCCTTTGTGGTTGCTATTTCGAAGCTTCATCAAATTATTCTCAATCTGACTTTTAAAGTTTATGACAAATCTTGACAATGCTCCTGGTGTTGCTGTCAAAGCATACCATTATAGGCAATATTGTCGGATCTCAGTATGCAAAATATGGCTGCTTGGCAGAGATTTCAAGAGCTTTGAAATTACAAATTCGAATTCTATGACCACAAAATGTACAAGTTGACGAGCTATGTAGAGCATAGAAGTATATAATATATTTGACATAATTCATTGGTTTGAATTGAAGTTTTTTTCATTTTTTCTCCGGTATGATGCAATATCTCGCTTTCTATGTATTACCATTCAACACATTATATTAGAGAATGGAGAAAGATCTATGGTGGTCAAATTTCAAATTTTGATATCGATACAACTGTCACAATTGCTTTTACAAATTGAACATAAACGTGAACTGAAATCCAGCTTTTGTAAAATAAAATGGCACACGATCAGTTTACCAGAGGTATGGCTATTGGAATGATTCGTTGTGGTAGAAGTTGTGCGAGTGTTGCCGAAGAGCTGCAACTATCGAGAGTCGTTGTTTGTAGGCGGTGGTGTCGATGGAAAGCAGAAGGAGATGTTAAAAAGAAGAAGGGATCTGGTCGACCAAGAAAGTCTGCAGGAAGGACAGACGCACGTGTAGTTTTAGCTGCAAAAAAGAATAGATTTGTCAGTCCCAAAGCTAGTCGTACACTGGAAGAGTGCCTCAAATATAGACTGTAGCGTTCGAACGGCTTACCGAAGATTGCGAGAAGCTGGAATTCAATCGCGACGACCAGCTGTCCTAATTCCATTGAGCTTTGATCACCGCAGAAGACGAGTTGTCTGGTGTGATGCCTATCGCTCATGGAATGATCATCACTGGCAGAAAGGCTTGTGGACCGGTGAATCGAGATTCACTCTGGATTTCCATGACGGTCGTGTCAGAGTACATCGTGACGTCTTCCAGGTGAACGCTTTGCCCCATGCTGTATTAAAGAACACGACAGATATGGTGGTGGAAGTATTATGCTGTGGGATGGCATTTGGCATGGCGGACGAACGACAGCAGTCATCATCAAAGGCACGTTGACTGGAGAGAGGCATCCAAATGAAATTGTGCTTCCTGTTGTTGCCCCAGTGGTCAGGGTGGAGGATCTCGTCTTCCAAGACGACAACGCAAGACCACATCGCTCCTCGGCTGTCATTGCCACTGCTAGGAGATTGAACATTCAAACCCTTGACTGGCCTGCACGCTCACCTGACTTATCACCCATTGAACAAGTCTGGGACGAGCTTGGGCGGCGAGTGAGAGACCGCTATTCACTTCCACCAGTGTCCCTGAAGATTCTCTCTGAAAGACTGACAGAGCAGTGGCTTCTCCTTTAAACATCCTTCATTCAGAAACTTTGTGAATCCATGCCATCTCGGATTACTGAATGTATTGGAGCTAGAGGGGGGCACACGCGCTATTAAAGTTGAATCTGCTACATGCGTTGTTTTTCTGTGCTAGCGACTTGGTGGAGATTGTGACTTAATTTTCAAGGTATCATACATACATGTATATATACCAGTCAAAAATGAAAGAAGTTAAAGAAGTAAATGTTTCAAAAATTCTGTCCATGAGTAAATATATATATATATAAAATCAAAAAATGTTTATCAAAGCTCTGACACCCATTGAGCACTCTACGCAACTGTATATTGCTTATATAAAAAAATCGTATATATATATACAAATGGACAAGATATCGAAAGAATGTTGTAGTTTTACTACAAGCTCTTTCTACCAGCGCTTACTACCCAGCTCTTCAAACTATGTATATGTGATATTTGGTCATCTAGGAATTCATGAAAATTACCGTGTAATATTTTTTCATATAATACACTGAGATCATTGGAAGACCAGAGATATCTGCACTAAACTATGCGTTATGAAAAAATATCACGCGGAAATTTTCATGAATTCCTAGATGACTAAATATCACATGTACATAGTTTGAAGAGCTGGGGTTCAACGGAAAAGGTATGTTGCTATAAGCACATAAAAGAATTGCTTCAAAATTTTGCGAAATGGAAGCTTGGATTGGAAGCTTGTTTGGTTCTTATAATAGTGTCCATCGACGAATTCCATCTTAATTGAGCGCACGCTGTAATCTGCCACTGCCCATGGCGTTGATGCCGTGTGCGGAATTTGCTTGATGGTGTGTAATCCTCCATACACTGCAACAGCAATATTTCACGATTTACTGTCTTGTGTATTGATTAAATGCCGCAGAATTCTCTTCAATCATTGAGCAATCCCGAAGGCCATGTTAGATTCTTGATGCTGCTATAAGTTCACTCATTCTTCTTCAGAGAGGAAGTCATAAAATGCACAATTTTTTTGACTAACTTTGAATGCCATCAGAATTAGACGGACCATTGAACCATGTATGCATTTCATCAAGCTTGAGTCATGCTATCTTGAATATGATAATATGTCATGTTATATTTCAAGAATGTCGAGATTCAAAATTTTCTTGTATTCCATGCCCGTTATTGGGATCTGAGTGGTGAGTTAGAAATCAACAATTTGACTCCATTGATGCTATAAACAGAATTGATGGAAATTCGCGCCGTCTTCATGCGCCAAATGACTCGAATGGAAATGAATGGATTTGGATATTTCCATGGACTTCCGCATGGATTTCGATACCTTCTAGAAATACATGGTTATTGCCTGATTTCAGGAACATCAATGATCTAATATATCTCATATCATACATGTAGATGTCCCTGCTGAGTTATTCGACGAGTATTCAATTTACATCCTTCGTGTAGTGACTTGAGGCATATGCTTAACATCGAAGCAATATCCGATGTTATCGTACGAAACTGACTCAGATGGTTTGGCCACGTGATGCGAAAAGGGCCCGAAGACTACGTCCGCCAAGTTGTGACATGGAAAGTAGAGGGAAGAAGAAGAAAAGGTCGACCTCGCAAGACATGGAGTGACTCTGTTGCCGCTGATCTCAAGCAGAATGGTCTCAAAACGGATGCCGCCAACGATCGTCAACGCTGGCGCTCTGCGATCCACAGCATTGGGAAGAATCGTCCAACCCTACGAAGTCGGAGAAAACGGACGTTAAACGCATAAGTATAAGTAAGTAAACGTAGCAATCAGTCACTCTACACAATCGCCGGTTACCAGCGGATATTCATGCGTTCAGCTCAAATGCAATCACACATCGAAATCGTACCGACCTGGTTTAACCAAGAATATGATCATATGATGAATATGCGACAGCAGGGGATTAACAACCGCACAGCTGCAAAACTGTATACAACAAACATAACAACAAATTTCCGAAGACAACCAAGAACGCTCCCGCATAATCAAATTTCTATTAACATGCAATGACCCAATTTCTCGTACTTTGATTCACACTATCTCTACGCCCTCTTAGCTTCGCATATGATGATATTCTTTTCTTCCTTTTGAACACTTGTATTACATTGTAACTTCATCAACTTTGTACCTTTGTTCTACGCTAAATAAATAAATAAATATTCCGTGTATATGTACATAACAAACGGAAACTATCAGATATCACACTCCAAACTACAGGTAAAACTATGTGCTATGATAGATATCATACGATATTTTCAAGCATTATCCTATAACAAAAACCGACCTGTGTCACTTCGTGACTGGCTCCAGAATCTTCTTTCAATAGATTCCCTGTATGAATGAGCGTATTAGAGTACTGGATAATTGTTTACAACTTGTTTCACGGTTTTGTCCAGATGTGCAAAAACAGCCGTCATTAATCAAATCTACCAAAGACACTGGCCTCCAGTCCAGTACATGGTATGGGAGTTGAACGTCCCTTAGATATCTTACATTAATTATAGATGTCCTTGACGTAACCATGGACTCTTACATATATAGCACCTGGACTGAAAGCTGAAATTCATTTATACGCAAGACGGCTGGATTGACTTTAATTGTCGATGAAAGAATATGATTGCATTCAGTGACGTGAAAACGAAAAGTATAAAGACAAAAAATTGAAAGTTTCTGGAAGTCGGAGGAACATTGGATTGCAGCTAGCTGATCATCGTTAACTGAAATGCAATATTGACTATATAAAAACAAGGAAATGTTTCAAAGTAGTACAATCTCAAACCACAGTGTTTGACAGCATAATTATCGTACGAATTTGTAATCAATGTACCAATTACGTAGACATGTGGTTAGTAGGAACAGTTTCTGCCGCGGCAGCTTAACTATAAGGTCACATCAGCCGTCTCTTTCGTGAACGCATCCGATCTCATACTGGTTTATTTGGTCGTGGAAATAGTACGAAAATACCGATTCAAATATAATGGATGACATTTTAGAACTTGACAATCTCGCCTCTTTGGAAGAAGCAAAAATGATATTTGTCTCTGAACGTCAAATTCCATTTCATATTTTTGACTAGATTTGAATAAGATTGAAAAATTAACTTACATGTACATATTTTATTACTTGTTAAATTCCCATGGACAGAGACAAATTTAATCATTCATAATGACTTGTGACTATAGCGGTTATCGTTGACGATCCAACTTTCCAAAATCGAACCACTGTGACATTACTGGTGATTCCTTTTATTTTCATGTTGCTTTGGTCAAAAACTTGTTTCAATCAAAGAATTCACTCATCGAGATTTCACTTATTCAACGAGGAAAGGTTGCAAATATGCTCGAACAATGGCCTAATCATTTCCGATCTGATCAGATGTGTGAACGCTTGCACTTTTTAATCGAACAACTTTTGACTTTTGAAAAAATTGAATTTTGAAGATTCTTCTAAGATGATTGTAATTGATCAGATTCGTGCAGCTAGCCCTCATCCTGCAACTTGGTTCAGAACTGCAACTATTGTTACTCCAGCCTACGAGTACACTGTAAACCGCACATCGACAATTATCCTACAAAATTACTGACAGATCAACCGACGATTGTCACCTCTAATATCCTGCGATATCCGACGAATTTGTAGGTTCTCCACCGACATCGAAACAGATGCTTTGAAAGCAAATTATAACTAAACAAAACCTGTTGAATATTGATTGATTTTTTCTATTAGTGATTGCCTGACTTTTGGGCAATCTGCATTATTGTGTGGCAAAACGATGACTTATTTCGACATAATTTAATTAATTACCTGCATTTTTGATAAAATTTAACTATAATTAATTGCTATTCATTTTGTCGCTTTTTGTCAGATATTGTAGGTGTTTAGTGGCAATCATCCTACAAGAACTGTTGATTGATTGTTGGCAATAAAAGCTGACCACCGCATTAGCGGCGTCACAACTTGCAGCACACGTCTTCGTTCTCTCTGGTCTTGCACTGGCGTCGCGACGAGCAGGCAATTGATCGAACCATGATGCGCATGTTGGAAACACACAATGACTTTGCCACTTGGAAACTTCAATTTCTATCATTCTGCAAGCTGAAAGGTGTTGAGGAGGATAAGATAAAGGACTTTATTGCTGCATTTGTATGCGAAGAAATTCTACAGATTGTTTCGCCGTGGGACGACCGTGCGACCACACATACTGTCTTCGAAAGAATACGACGTGCTTGGCTTGAGCGAAATCGACCTGTCGATCCTGTTTCGAACTTTGAGAACATCAAATATTCTGACAATCTCATCGAATTAAGTGCTGTGATCAAGAAAGCTACAGTCTACATTGATGCCAGCGAGGAGACTCAGCTACGAAAATTCATTTCGATTCTTCCGCCTTCGCTAAAGATGGCTGCTTGCCAGTTGATTCATGGAGATTACACGACACCATTGAACACTGTTGTTGACCATTTGAAGACACTTCCCACAGAGCAGCCCAGTGCGCCTCAGACAGCTGCTACGTCGTCTGTTCAAGTAGTCGACTTTGAACAAGTCGCTGCAGTCTCAAGTCGTTCAACCCAGTCTGACACCATAATTTGTTACAAATGCGGAGGAATAAATCATATAGCAAGATACTGCACTGCGCACAGCAACACTCAGCGCGGGCAACGTGGACAGCGTGGTAGATGGATTAATAGAAAATCGTCAAAAAACTGGAATGGGAGTTACTAGTAATTCGACAAGAACAGTTACCGCTTCAGTGACTATCTTACCGTGCCATTATCGGACTTCAGTGCTTCTTGATTCTGGATCACCGAACTCATTTGTTAATGACAGTCAACTCCTGCAGCACATTCCTCTATCGTGCTATGTAGAGAGACACATTCAGCCAGTCCCATTTAGAACAGTGCTCAAGCGTGCCACTTTCGTCGTTCAAAGAGAATGTGAAGTAAGCTTCATGCTGAATGGTAGAAACTTTCGCCATACCTTCTACGTGATGGATGATGACAGCGATTTCCCAGTTATCTTAGGAAGAGACTTCTTGGCTCAGAATGAAATCGATCTCTTGTTTTCTGAGGTGAGTCCGTATTCCAATTCATCTGTATCTTCGGTTCACGAGCAGGTTTTTGACATCAACAAAGATCTGAAAAAAGACCATGTTTGTAAGATTACAAATCTGCTTCAACATGAATTCCTCGACCGATTTTCTGATTCAAATTCCATCGGGAGAACCCACTTGGTGAAGCATGCAATACATCTGAAGGATCCATCTCCCCACAAAGTTCGACCTTTCAGACAGCCCCAATATTTGTAATCTCATATTGATGAAGCCATCGAGGATATGCTCCAGAAGGGTATTATCAAAGAATCAAACTCGGCATGGTTGTCACCATTCTTCCTCGTGAGAAAGAAGGATGGTGGTTATCGGTTCGTGGTTGACTATCGCAAGCTGAACGAGAAAACAATATCTGATTGCTTCCCCATTCCACTGATCAATGATGTGCTAGACAAGCTAAAAGATTCCAAATATTTTATTACCTTAGACCTCAAATCTGTCTTTTGGCAAATCGAACTCGAAGACGAATCAAAGCCTCTCACGGCATTCCAGGTCAATAACAGCGTTTATCAATTCGAAGTTATGCCGTTTGGCTTAAAGAATGCCCCGGCGTCCTTTCAAAGACTACTTCAGACCTTATTGAAGGATATAGGTCTTATACCATTTGTTGATGATATCATAATCGCGTCTAAAACAATGGGTGAGCATTTGATTACCTTGAGGAACGTCCTATGGAAGCTACGCAATGCAAACTTGACTCTAAATCCTCGGAAGTGCAGCTTCGCCTATACATCGATCGTGTACCTAGGCCATCTTGTTACAGCTGAGGGAATCCGTCCTGATCCCAATAAAATTGACAAGCTCCAAGGCATATCTTCGCCAACGAACGAAAAAGAACTTGAGAACTTTTGTGGATTCGCTAATTATTTGTCCGAGCATGTTCCCTATTTCAATTGGATAATGACACGTCTGTATAACGCAAAGAAGAAATTCGAATGGAGCAAAGAATGTGAGGAAATGTGAGGAAATCTCTTTTGGCAAAAGACATCTTACGACGATATCCAAACTTCGATGAAACATTCTGTATTGACGTCGACGCAAGTGCTCTCGGAATAAGCGGTATTCTGTACCAATCCAACGGGCCAATTTCAATTTTCAGTCGAACTCTGACAAATGCGGAGCGCAATTACTCTACTACAGATAGGGAATTTCTTGCTCTGGTAGAAGCCATTCGTCGCTTTCTCAACTATTCGGAAGGAAGTTCCAGGTGTTCACGGACCATAATCCCTTGATATCAATGGTAAAGAAACCTCCTGCGAACAGCCGTCATGCTCGCTATCTATTAGTCCTCGAAGAATTCGAATTTGATCTACTGTACAAGCCTGGTAAGGACAACATTGGTGCCGATATTCTTAGTAGGCTCTTGCCTACTGAAGCAGTGAATGCCGTGATGATTTCAAATGTCGATGAAATGCCAATCTGGAAGGACGAGCAAATGGTCGATGAACAAACGCGAAATCTGATAGACATAGTAAATCGGAATGGTCGTTGTCCTGGATATTCAATTAATTCAGATGATGTCTTATGTTATTATGGAAACATTGTTGTGCCGGACTCAAAAATAAAAGAAATGATCGAATCTCATCACAATAGTGGTCACTTTTCGGTGAAAAAAGTACGAGAAAGTATTCTCAACTCAGGATACTGGTTCCCTCGTATGCGAAAGCGAATTATCGAATCTACTGAAGGCTGTCCAATATGTGTGAAGAAGTCAGGGTCAGGATATCGCCCAAGAAAAGTGAAGTTACCAACCTCACCCGATGTTCTTCCCTTAGAAATGGTAGCTATCGATATAATTGGACCCCTGCCAGTACAACGAGGTGGTCATCGCTATGTCTTAACCATGATGGATCACTCGACGCGATGGATGGAAGCGGTGCCACTCACAAATATCTCAGCCTCTACGTGTGTTCGGACTCTGGAGAATGAATGGATTCTACGCTACGGACCTCCAGCAACGATACTATCCGACCGAGGTACGCAATTTGCCAGCAGTATTATGAAGGAACTATTACAACGCCACAAAATTACAGGACAGAAAACAACCGCTTACAACCCTCAGGGCAACAGCGCCATCGAAAGAGCTCATCGCACCCTCAAAGATAGACTCATTGTGTACGGAAATTGGCTTCAGAATTTGAAACGAGCTGTCTATGACATGAATAGGACTGGCACAACTCTTCAATCGTCACCTTTGCAACTTCTGTACGGTCGAGCAGGAGTTCTATCGAGTGATTGGCCATCAATCAACAGATTCCGAACAACAGCACATTATTCTGGACCTCAACCAGGTCAATTTGTGGCTATCCGAGCGAATACACATAACTCATTGCAGCCTCACTTCAGCGGAAGATATCGAGTCATCAGTCGACCTTCATCGAATGTGGCAAGATTAGATACTGGAGACGTTGTGAACATCCGCAGACTTCGCAGGATAAATTAATCCTTGTAATTTCGATTGTCATGCTGTTTTTTTGTAACTTGTTATATAAATGTTTTTTGTTGAGGGGGTAGTGTCGGGGTGTTGATCATGCATTGATCAATATCTGTTGATTGATTGTTAGCAATAAAAGCTGACCACCGCATTAGCGGCGTCACAACTTGCAGCACACGTCCTCGTTCTTTCTGGTCTTACAGTACTGATTTGTTTTGTCATAGGCAATGCATTTCACAACGGTGAGCCAAAAAAATTGAATTTTCATAAGATGAATGAAGTTGCATTTGATATTTGTGAACTAATAGGTGAGAACATATTTTTCGGTACGGAATTAACCTAGTTGATGAGTGAGACGTTGGATTATGCTGCCTTTTCTTGAATTTGCTACATAAATTGAGTCACTTCACACTGTTAACGGGATAATGAAGGGAATGTGACTCTCATGAAATTTCTTTGATAGATCAAACCAACTGTGACTTCTTTATGAAGATCACCAATTTGTACTTTGTATTAACCACTGTAAAAGCTCTTCCACTAATAAACGAAAGCAACAGACTGATTCATTTTAATTCATTTGCTTCATATGATATGGTCAATATTGCATTTCAGTCAACGATGATCAGTAGCTGCAATCCCATGTTCCTCCGACTTCCAGAAACTTTCATTTATTTTTCTTTATACTTTTCGTTTTCACGTCACTGAATGCAATCATTTTTTTTCATCGACAATTAAGGTCAATCCAGCCGTCTTGCGAAAAAAAATGAATTTCAGCTTTCAGTCCAGGTGCTATATATCTAAGAGTCCATGACGCAACCCACTCTGACGATGAACTACCCTGACATCTGCTTAAAATTCACACTACAGTATATACAGGGTGTCCGTAAATTCGCTTGACTTTTAAATTGAATATCTACATGAGTAAACAATAAACGTTTACGTCAGAAACCCTGTTATATTACGCAACATGAAGGGGAATTTACGAATCTAACAATAAGAAATGAATATACGATTATTTAACTGCTTAAATTTTACATTCTGCATGCAGTCATTTTTGTAATGAATATTATATGTGCAATTATAGTTCTTAAGCTTTGTTGAATTCATTTCAGTTTCAGTAAATGTTTAAGTCAATCAGCTGTGCTGTTAATTATGTCAATTAACCTTACCTACAGCCATAGCTCAAAATTTTCCTCTATTCAATTCTATGAAACTTTCATCACCAGCCATGACGACATGCTCAGTCATTGATTGATTCATATCGTATCATCTTCAATTGAGAACGTCAAATTAATCAGCTTTCATGGCATAGAATTGCCATATCCCATATCTATGACGTGATGTTTCCGCTATCCAATGACAAAGACGCGCGTGTCAACCAGTAGTTTAAGTCCGTATCATAGAGTTTCCTCATGCTATGTTCGAAA
This sequence comes from Prostheceraeus crozeri, assembly GCA_907163375.1. Taxonomy (NCBI): domain Eukaryota; kingdom Metazoa; phylum Platyhelminthes; order Polycladida; family Euryleptidae; genus Prostheceraeus; species Prostheceraeus crozeri. The sequence continues at coordinate 71,837 of CAJQUW010011049.1, forward strand.
TCTCAATGTGAAGTGGTACGATCGCTGCCTATCTTATTCACAATGGATCTTCACACTCGGATAGAGATAACTCAGTGCTTCTATGCATGCAATAGAAGTGCTACAGCTGCCCTTCGAATGTTTAAGACTCAAAGACGCATTCACAAAGATCCTTTTACAACAACATCGATTGCAAACATCATCAAAAAGTTTGAAGAAACTGGCAGCTTTCATGATAAACCTCGCAGTGGCCGTCCTACAATGGATGACATGACAATTGCCACTGTGAATCGCGTCGTCGAGGAGACTACTTCAAAATCAAAGCTAGGAGTCACGTCATTTCGCAAAGTGGCTGAAGAGGTTGGTATCATTTCAAAGACTAGTGTCCATAAAATCCTTCGGCATGAACTAAAACTTTACCCGTACAAATTACAAGTCGTGCAAGCACTTGAGCCGGCCGACAAGCGAAAGCGCTGTGAGTTAGCGAGTTGACTTCTCGACAATCAGAATGTCTTCGATGACATTGTCTGGTCTGACGAGGCGTATTTTTCACTCGATGGGATCGTTAACACACACAATTGCCGTATCTGGTCAGATGTTAAGCCATCAACATGCATCTCAAAATCCCTTCATTCACCTAAGTTATGTGTCTGGATGGGATTTTCTGCTAAGTTTGGACTACGACCTTTTTTCTTCTCCAACACAGTGACAGCTGATTCCTATCTCCAGATGCTTAAGGAGCACGTGCGTCCTCAACTTGCGCAAAAGTGCAAATTGTCCTCCTGTATATTTATGCAAGATGGTGCCCCACCCCACTTTGCAACAAAGGTACGAAACTTCCTCGTCCAGACATTTGGTGATTACGTGATAAGTCGAGGATGTGACCGAGAGTGGCCTCCACGTTCACCTGATTTGAATCCTCTCGACTTTTGGTTCTGGGGATGGATGAAAGCGAAGGTATACCATCATGGTAAGCCACAAAGCCTGGACCAGTTGGGTGAGAAGATCACTGATATCTGCAATGAAGTCACACGCGAAGAACTTGCCGCTGGTGTTTTCGATATTATTCGGTGATTGACTGCAGTGATTGATTGCGATGCCGATCATTTCGAACACTTCATTTGAACATTTCAAGCATCAAATATTGGCTTCTTACTGTTAGATTAGTAAATTCCCCTTTATGTTGAGCAATATAACATGGCTTGTGATAAAAAAGTCTATTGCTTTCTCATATAGATATTCAATTTAAAAGTCAAGCGAATTTACGGACACCCTGTATTTCTCCGGCGAAAAGACAATAGATATGTCAAATAATGATGTTTTATAACATTGGAAAGGAAAGGAGGCATAGTACTATGTCATCTGCATCACGTCTCTTGGATCTCATTACTTAGAATTGTTGCTTGTTGTAGTATGTCCACGGCATTGAAAATTTGGATTTGATAGCAGCTGTGTGGTGCATAGATTGATGCAATTGATCCATCATTCGAAAGGGAGCTAGAATCAAACAATTACAACAATTAGAATTGTAAAGGATTTTTTTGGTACTTCGTAGTCAGTGAACTAAAGTCAAGAAATCTATTATTGTATCTGCTATCATGATCTGCTGCAATTAATGCTACAATTTGTATTTTGGAATGGTAGCTATTAATTGTCATCATCTAATAAATAAAAGATGGAATACGTTCAGTTGCCAGTTTATATTACTTAAATAATTTGCACCATATACTTAATAGCTCAAGGTTTTTGCGTTGAATCAAAAATATTTATGGACTATAGAAACATAAATACAAAGAAGCGAATTTCTCTGCATGGGCAGCATATGCAAAATATACATACGCATATTTTGTAAATTTACATGACTGATTTCATTTTCGTTACTTGATGCTCATACACTATGCACTATTGCTCGTCAGCCAATGATTTCATTAAATCATGAATACACTCCAGCCATCATACGACTTTGCATGTGTTTTGTTATGTAGACCTAGATCTGAATTTCGAAATGTGACGAAAAAAGTGATAAAAGTCATAAATAATTATGCATTCTAGTATAAGTAGGTAATTAAATTAATACAAATGTAATTCGTGTTCATTTTAATGCATTTAGCAGTTTAGAATTTACATATTTATATGGCAAGAATAAATATGATGAAAACTTACTTTGTGCCGTTGAGCTGGTCGTCAGTTCAAGGTGGAGCCCTTCGCTCATCGTCCTCTCGTTTAGTTGTTATAATATTGTTATAGGAAACATAATAGTTTCCATGTGGGAAGTGGATATAGATTGCCATTGTTTCTTGAGCTCTATGAAGAGGCAGATCAACAGAAAGTTCATCTCCATCATTTGATAGGTAATCCTCATTCAGCTCTCTTGATACCTTACTCTGGTAGTCAAGAGCCACTATCCATTATTCATGCCTTCGCTTGAATCAGTTGAAGTAAAGCGTGACTTTTCTATCGTCTTAGTGTTGAGTCTGGACTTCTTTCAATTCCTTTCTCATATGATCGCAACCTTTATCTACTGCTTTTCCTCAATGTCAAAGTTGAACAACTTATCATCAAAGTCCACTACTGCATAGTTGATGACTGTTCTCTCCTATTTCGTAAAAGAATATACTATATTTGACTTATCTTGTGGAGATTTCCATGATCATATACTGGTACTTATCTTTGTACAAGGAGGCCGTCGTTTGTTATGTTGATAATGCTTTCAAATATCGTTTGATATCCTATATCAAGGAGGTCTAGATATCTATAATTGTACAGGAGGCAGAATGACGCTTTCTGTGGAAGAGCTTCGAAAACCTGTTACAGAGATAGGATAGTTCAAATTCTGCTTGCTTATGCATGCTAAAGCAATAAACAATTTTGGAATTTATCTTGCGTTGTCAAAGCAGAGTCAAAGTTACTTCATTCATTCCTGATAATGAATAAATGCAGTGTTCACATGAACGAAACCAATTATAAATTGAATGGCATTCCCTATATCTCAGTACACCACGCAGTACCAGAAAAAACGCTTCATGAAAAACGTTAAATGGATTATGTTCCTAATACTGTCACAATAACAAAAAGCATTCGAATCTGCCGGAAACGTTGGCCGTCGAGGGGAATTTTCATGACCAGAAAGGCACGATTTTTAAGACAAAAAGATGCACCAAGTGTATTCAGTTGTAATAAGGAACTAATGCATAACAAATCATGTGAAATCCATGAGCGAAAATTTTTCAATAGAAGTGGCAGTATCCACTACAGACGAGTTCGATTCCTTCGAAAAGGGCGATGGCATCAAGGGATTGATTCATCGAAATGATTAAAGCTCTCTGCTTTTTTAATGATGACCTGTTTATCAAATTATCCGACGAATGCATCCAAATGTTTCGGCTGATTAACAACTGTATGGCATGCAAAAAGATTGGGCAAAAATTCGACGAGACATATGTCAAATATTCAATACGTTTGCGTGGAAACGATCTGATCGGGTATTTCCACAGAGGTATTCCGATGACGATCAAGCCTGCCCGGGCAATCCTTGTTCTCACAATAAGTCACTTGATTGGAGAAAAGTCTTCAGCAGCAAGACTGATGTCTGTTATTTTACCTTGAAGGCTGAATTTTTATACTCAACTGATTGCTTTGATAAAAGTTTTTTCGGAATGTGGGTACGAGCGAAAGCTTTGAATGTGATTGCCATGCCACAACTCGGAAATGATAAACATTATTACATGAAAATCTTCCTTGTGATCCGAATTCATATTGGAAAATTAATACATTCGACTGACGTTTGATTATACCTTCTCTTTCATCCGAAATATCCATTATCTATCCGATTATCCAAAAAATGATGAAGAACACACGCAGCAATCGGATCACAGAGTGTCACAAAAAATTGACTCTGATATTCTTCGGGAGTAAACGCAAGATTGCAGGTGCATGGTAGGACATCGTCGATTGTAAGAGGATACAAAACATGTTGTTAAAATAGCTATTTTGACTATGGCATGTTTTCCATCGAGCATCCAACGATAAAATTTACCTTTGGTTCCCAACGTATTTTAAGAAAAAATAGTCACTGCACTTATTTTTAACAGGAAGACAAATGCTGAGGAATTCAGTGGCTCCATATTTTTCGAATGAGGAAAATTTTGAATGAAATATCTCCCGATCTTCACCTTCGATTCAATGACAATGAAAGAGAGCAGATATTTCAGAGGTTTCAGAGGGAAACGCTATCCAATCTTTTGCGTCTAGCTACTCAGGATGTCCTCTTTCAATTTAACAATGAACTTTTTGTTCAATTTGATGGCATCGCTATGGGATCATCCCTAGCACCTACTCTAGCCTCTTTTGCCATGAATATGGTTGAAAGTCAAATTAAAAAATCTGATTTTCCAATATATTATCGACGCTATGTCGATGACATTTTTGCGATTTTTAAAGCTGAATCTGAAGCTGAAGATTTCCTTACGTTACTTAATTCCATTCATGGTAACATCCAATTTACCATCGAAAAGGAAGATAATCATAATTTACCATTCTTGGATGTGATGGTCAGTTTTTCATAATTCCTCTTTTGCGACTGCGTGGAGAGTCCGACCTACGAATACTGGAACTTACGTTCCTTTTGCTTCTTACGCTCCAATGAAATACAAAAAGTCTGCGGTTCGTTCCTTGTTTATCAGAGCTAAACGCCTTAGTAGTTCGCATAATAATTATGAGAAAGCTTGTGAGGAAATCACCAGCATTTTTCTCAGTAATAATTACCCTCTTAAGTTGATCGAGTCTATCAAACGTGAAGTTGAGAATAATACCACTACTGATGATGAAAGTAAAACGGCTATTTTTTGGTCATTACCGTACGTCAAAGAGAAAGAGCGCGAGACTTTAAAATCTGTTCAAGTTATTAATTCTATGTTAGATAAAACTGATTATAAATTGCAGGTTGCATTTAAAACATTTAAGACCGCTAGTATTTTTCCCAACAAAGACAAAGTCTCTCCGTGTTTATCATCGAACATAGTCTATGAGTTTAAATGTCGACAGTGCTCAAACTTTTATATAGGTGATCGAGACACGGAGACATCTATCTACGAGAGTGACAGAACATTTGAAAGGCAAGCCTACGCCAACTGAAATCACCCACCACCCGCATGAGGCAAGCTTAATGGACTTCAAGGTCATCTTTAAAACAGCTCACACTCGCATCGCTGAAACACTGTGCATCAAATCAACCAGTGCCCACCTAATTAATGAGAACTGTTCATCAATTCCGCTGCACATGTTCTAATTTTAGCTTTTTTCCAACTGTTTTAAGTGAGTTGTGTTGTGACCATGCAGTTTGTATATAACCCTTTGTTTCCTCTGATTGTATTGTCCTGAAGATGAGTTTTTAATAAACTCGAAATCGATTGACAACATGGTCGTCTTTTCCTGCACAAAAAGTTTGGGCTCCTTATCTTATCATAGTTTTGTTCTATTTGTAGTTCACGGTTTATACACTGTGAATCGCTCAATACCAATCACATACGAAGGATGCATTCCAAAATACTTTTTTGGTATATTTCTGTATTCTCTTGGTATATATTTGTATGCTTTTCGTATGCTATTTCAACTGTGGTATGCTTCACATACTAAAGCCATAACAGCACAATGTTAAAGGATAGTGGAGCAGCTTACGTCGAATTTTCAGATGAATCGTGCAAATTATGATACGAGCATGAAACTTCGCATGGGTGTTCTCAACACATATCTAAGCAATTCCACCCGATGAGCCACTTAAAATTCGACCTTATTTCAAAATGGCGGCCATTTTTCAAAATTGCCCTAGCAACGACCCCTAGGAGCCTGGTAACAGCATTATAGTGGTCATTTTCAGGCATTTTAAGAAATGTTAAGGGGCACAAATATATAGCATTAGTATTTGAATAACATTTGAGTAAGTTTCTGACCTAGCAACGGTTGCTAAGGACGCTAAAAAAACAATAAAAGTGTGAATTTCTCTGATTTTCCTTAGCAACGGCCCACTTATCGTTAATTGATATGGATGAAATTTGATATATAGTGTAATCAACTATATTAAAGCATAAAATGTTGTAATGATTAAGTATCACTTACGTACTGGTTGCTAGGGTCCTGATAAATGCATAGCAACAACCATTTGCAGGTAATTTCAACATTGTTTTCAGCATTTTCTCTAACAACGACCAATCTATAAATTTTACAAGCCTTGTTTTGAGACGTATTTGGATTTCGGCCATCCGATATGGCCATTGGTCAGTAAAACAGATTTCAGCCTAGCAACGGTTGCTAGGGCCACAATATGCTAGTAAATGAATTATTTTCCGCATGTTGATATAATTATCAAATTATGGGTTTGAACCCATTAGGGAACATGTATCGAAAAGATGACATTTGTTACGATTAAATCGTAAAAGATCATAAAGTGATTTAGCTCTTTCCAAAAAATATTAAGAATTGAAAACTTCATGCATTGAGAAAAAGTTTGTATTAATCACAAATTTCAATCACAATATCGAATATTTACAATATCGAAGATTTTTTGTACAGTATTGAATTAAAACAAAAGTCTTTGTGAATATCAATCACGGTATCGTAGACTTATTGTAAAACAAATTGTTTTTGTAAATGTCAATCACAGTATCGTAGAATTTCACAGATCGAATAATTTGTGTAAAACAAATGATTTTGTACATATCAATCACAGTATCGAAGTAAAATATATGTCAAACTCGGTATCTAAAAATTACTGTAAACAAATCGTTTCTGTAAATGTCAATCACAGTATCGAAGAATTACTGTAAAACAAAGGGATTTTGTGCATATCAATAACAGTATCGAAGTAAAACAAAGTCTTTTCAAATGTCAATCACGGAATCGAAAAATTACTGTAAACAAATCGTTTCTGTAAATATGAATCACAGTATCGAAGTAAAACAAAGTCTTTTCAAATGTCAATCACGGAATCGAAAAATTACTGTAAACAAATCGTTTCTGTAAATGTCAATCACAGTATCGAAGAATTACTGTAAAACAAAGGGATTTTGTGCATATCAATAACAGTATCGAAGTAAAACAAAGTCTTTTCAAATGTCAATCACGGTACCGAAGAATCATTGTGAAACAAAGTCATCACAGTTGCAGCCACACAGTGCTGTGCATGGAAGTCCTGAACGACGACATTTGCATCTACTCGTGTTGCAACCTTTCTTGCAAGAGCACTTGGTAAGCTCTTTACAGCTGTCTGCGATTGGAGGCAATTTTGTCCATAATACCTGCCACATCTCCCCGTCCCAGATCCATCCCCACTCAGCGGGACTGCTGATGTTGGGTCTAGCTATTGTGCTCTGACCCCAGATAATGCCAGCCTGATATGCTGCACGTTTAATATGTTCTTGTAAAGCAGCTTTTGTCGGAGGGATCGAGTTATACTGTTTCTGCTTGCCGGCAAAAAGTTCCAACCTTGCTTCATCCACACTAGTTGCTGCCGATGATCTGTCATACAAGAGCACGACAAATTTTTCAAGTTCTTGAATGTCACGATCACTAATGGTTGCTGGAATCTGACTCAGATTAGCGAAGGTTTCAGAGACTTCGTCATGAATGCTCCATGTATGCCAAGGCCGATTTCTTCCTTTGCCACGAAAGGCAGACACGATGTCACAGCCGGTGAATGCATGGAAGAACGATAATCCCTTGACTCTCTGTGGTCCAATTGCAAGAACAATCTCATGAACTGGAATCCATCGTACACCTGTACCTTGTCCAAATGCAATCCACATGGATTCAAGGCCAATTTCGAGTAGGGAAGGCAGAACAGATATTGCAATGACAAGAACATCTGTGTCATTGGCCTTAATAATGAGGGATTTGCTTCCATTCATTGTTGCATGTTTGGCATGAGCGAATAGGCTGCTGTCCGCTTCTTCATGATAATAAGGTGATATGTCATCCAAGAGTATAGGTGAGTTGCTAACTGCATTTTCTCCTTTAGTAACAACAATAACGGTGTTAACTGTTTCAGTTCCATAAATTTTATCGGCAAGAAAGTTGAACAGCTCATTCTTATTAGAGTTATTTCGAAGAAAGCCTTTCCAGTTAATTGGAGTCTTACTCATTCCTGATACTCTCCTTCTCATTCCTTGCCCTCGCTTCGATCTGGCTTCATTTTTTAGATTTGACTTGTTGTACACATCAAATACTATGTCCACTCTGCTAAACTTGTGACCATAGCTTTCCACTTTGGGGATTATGTCGTCATTTGCATAGTCATCGAATGTCTTTGAGGTTCGTGGAGGCAGGGCATGGATAAATGCTGATCCATCTATGATGATTGCATCGGCTGTAGGTTCTGTGTCTGGTAGGCTCACCTGTGACTGAAGAATGTCAGCTAACCGTGATTTCTGGCAAGAATTAAGTTTGCCATTGCTGCTAAGAGAAGCAGGGAAGGAATGGTTTTCTCTTCCAGAGTCTTGAAAATACCTTCACCTGTGTCAAGTCTTCGAGGGTCGAGCTTCAGAGGAAGAGCATTAAGTGAATGAAATAAGGGAATATTACGTGCGGTAGTATAGCCACTAGTTTCGGATTTAGCAGGGTTCGTTTGGGGACATCTGAGCTTCTCTTTTTTGTCCACTTGACAGAGGCAACACTTAGCCCAGTTGGTGTGTATTACCTGAGAGCTTGAATCCATTTTCAGTGAAACATTAAGGGCCGAGGGGCTATCCTTTTACCACCCTAGAATGTTTATTATACTCGTAATTGTGTATTGGACACTATCTTGTATGGGATTCAACTAAGTTCATGCTGTAGCCCTACACTTAGTCCGATCGTTCATCCAGTGTCATAAGTCCCGTGCGATCTGTACACCATCCGGATAATTATAACCCCATTATCCTTGGCTCGGCTGTCCCGCGCTGGCACGTCCTGTCAATTCAGGTGCGGCTGCCTAGTTTTTCTGGGGTTGATTAGGCAGCATTTGGGATACTACGTTATTGCAGTTGCATGAAGATGCTGACACAATTAACCTAGCTGACACTGAACCCCATGCTGGGTTTCACAGCAGTGATGTCACCAATGTGCCTCGGTAGTGCCTGACAATCACTCATCTTGCTTCTTTCGTCTTCACAGTCATTTGTGTCCCTCTACCGTCTGTTTCACCGTTGGACTTGCAAGTCTCCTCAATTGATACCAGAAGCCTTTCCCACAAATGGGTATGCCGCAAGGCAGCGGAGGTTTGAAATCAAGGTTTTCCTTCCCCTAGATGAGCTGCCTTCCAAGGCTAACGAGCCCCATCTACCCGAAGCAACTGGTTTTAAGGCGCCAGTGAGCCGCCTTCGCCCCTTCTCGTGTTAGTAGAAGCAGGTCCGCCGGGCTTATGTCTATAAGCCACTCGAGCAGGCTACACGAGCTGGACTTCAGTTGTCAGAGGCTGTTTGAGTCGCACGCCACTGAGAGCATTTTTTAGACAGTGGGAGCTTATCCCCACTCTCACTCCCGGCTATGACAACTTTTGGACCCATAATTACATCAACATTTTATGGGTGTCATAAATGCAAATTTAAAAATATAATTTACAATCAAAGTAAAATGGATGGCCATCTTGCATATTGTGGCCCTAGCAACCGTCTCAAAACAAGGCTTGTAAAATTTATAGATTGGTCGTTGTTAGAGAAAATGCTGAAAACAATGTTGAAATTACCTGCAAATGGTTGTTGCTATGCATTTATCAGGACCCTAGCAACCAGTACGTAAGTGATACTTAATCATTACAACATTTTTATGCTTTAATATAGTTGATTACACTATATATCAAATTTCATCCATATCAATTAACGATAAGTGGGCCGTTGCTAAGGAAAATCAGAGAAATTCACACTTTTATTGTTTTTTTAGCGTCCTTAGCAACCGTTGCTAGGTCAGAAACTTACTCAAATGTTATTCAAATACTAATGCTATATATTTGTGCCCCTTAACATTTCTTAAAATGCCTGAAAATGACCACTATAATGCTGTTACCAGGCTCCTAGGGGTCGTTGCTAGGGCAATTTTGAAAAATGGCCGCCATTTTGAAATAAGGTCGAATATTAAGTGGCTCATCGGGTGGAATTGCTTAGATATGTGTTGAGAACACCAATGCGAAGTTTCATGCTTGTATCATAATTTGCACGATTTAACCTATAAGCTGCTCCACTAGAAAGCATCAATGATTTCTAATATACATGTATGTTGATCTTAGGCCTTTTGTCAATAAAGATCGCACTAATGTTCCTACTGTTTTGTAAGTAGTGAGATAATGACATTCAAGAGTCATACTTTCAATACTGAATTCGATTTTAATACACGTAAGTCTAAGGCATTTCATGAATAATCAATAAGATTTCAACCATCAACAATTATGATTATGTAATTTTGAAATTAAGCATATTATCAATCCGAAATAAAAACTCATTATAATTCATGAACCCAAAAATAGTTATGTTTGAGATATATAAGTCATCAAGATTTCACTTAAGATATCGTTTAAAAGAAATGATGTTTATCAACTTGGGTCGTAAAGTAGAGTTAACTACACGTCCTGTTAATGTTGCTAGACAAGTAGCAACGACGACATAATCGGGGAGCATAAAATTCACAATAAATCTAATATACTTAAATATCACTCTATCAAACAAAAAATATTCACGACTGGTATTACCGAAAAAAGTTCTTTGACAGTAGTATGTAATACAGATAATTTTTTGCTATGTGACTTAAAGCTGCACATACCAAACACATACCAGAGCCATACGAATAAGGATGAATTTGCATCGGGTCTCCTATATAAAACATACCAACAATTCGTATTTCAGTGTAAAACAGCCAATCACAGATAGAATAGTTCGTATCGCTACATATCAATCACATACGAAAGTAAGTGAGATGTGGTATGAAAAACATACCAGATCTCTGTAGACATACGAGAATCTCGTATCAGATCAATTTCAATCAGTTTCAAATTGTATGTGATTTTGGTATATGTTTGTATGTAATTTTCGTATCCAGCGATTTACAGTGCAGAGTTTCAATCCAACGTCAAAATATCCATCACGGATAAAGCGGATAGTGCAGAACTCATCCGTCAATTGGATATCTATGAAGTATCTATGCGTTATCAAATGATTCCTCTTAGTTTATCCAGCGTTTGATGTGGATATCAGATTGATGTCTACATGTATGTTATCCATACGATATCGGTGATATCCGCAGATCTTTTGAAATGCATGTTTCAGGGATATCGAAAGATATCCTAAGGATAACAGATACTACGGATAACATCATGCTTATCCATTGGATATCTTAATTAAAGGTATCATTTGACATACATCCCTTAGATGCTTCACACATATCAGTTTGACGTACAATCCGCAACATTGCAAATTTGGATTGATATCGTACAACATGTGGATCAGTATTGGCAAAATGAGCAATCCAATACACAGGGTTGTCATAGTTGACAAGTTTCAATGTTTTGGCTTCATGACATGACCTGAGTGCAATTGTGAAAAAATTCGAAGATAATTCATTGGCTCAATCATAACATCGATCGCATTTGTTTTTCAGTTCATCAGCATCACCTTTCGTGCGATAAGCTACAATCGATTAATACCGGTGCTACATGAAACTTTGTATCACATACATGTCTGTCGCGTGGGAATATGTGGTAGGTCACGCATACTTGAATACGAGTATTGAGCGATTATAAGACAGTAATCTGCCGCTTATCAGAGATTCATTTTCTAATTTGACAAGTTTAAGCACGCTTGCATCAGGCGCACATGATGCGAATGCCTGGTTTTTAAACATGTGAAACCTTCTCTGTTTCAAAGTACAATTCAGAACAAGAATAAATTGTTAATCAGTGCCGGTACTGATCATGTAAGCGCCTACTCCATATTCAGCTTAAACGTTGCTAAACATCATTGCATATTGTATGACATCTAATTAAAATCTTTGACAATTACAATACTATGACACACTTTACTACGAGTGTGCCTAACATGTTTCTCGTTGTTAATGTCATGCGCATTAACATCAAGTGAGTGTGTATGCATCATGTCTGTGTACCAGCTATCTTATGCTAAACATGATAAATCAGATGAATGCAAGAAAGATTCAATATCAAAATTTTAGAACGTATCGAGTGGTATTATTTTACAAATTCTCGCAAGTGCAACTTTCTCTAAGCATATTGCATTAGTTTTTAGACGCAAAAATGAAAAAATATAAGGACTGGTGGTGGATTTCAGTGACGCCACATTTATGACCTTTTAGACTCATATTTAGACCTTTATCTTACAAGTTTCGTATTGTTATTGATATCTCAATATACAAGCTGACATAAACCGAAATGATGTTTGCATTTTCTTTGAACTAAAAATTAGATTGAATCAAAATATTTTAATCTATGAAACGCGCATTATAGTTGACTTTTAAACAGTATCCTAGACACATCTTCGATTCGAGTTTGAGTCACATGTTCGACGAGCAGTGCACAAGGATATAATGTATGGAAAAATATAATTGTGCACCTGATCTCTCAGAACAAGCTATCATGCAAAATTTCAGAAAAGTTATTTATTTTATATCAGACCAGTCCTCAGACCAGGACTGCAACCGGTGTGGTTTAACTTGACTCAACCCAACCAGTTTCCGGTCGACTTGCTTTATGCTTTTATTCCATTACAGACGCCTGAATTAAGCTTACATCCTTTTCCAGTGCCGGTCTTATGTTGTGCGAGCCCCCCTCTGTCTTTTTCAATTACAGCTGCTTCACGTGCGATTAACTAAAGCTGGATAGTAAAACTTAGCATTATAATTGGCATCAGAGTATGTTGCTATGCTCCCAGTCACATACTCGGGTAGTGCTGAGTTGCAAGAACTACTAAAAATATATGCTTCTATGCATAAATACATAGATATGAATTTATTAAGTTTGTTTCTATTTCTGAATGATAAAATGAAACTTTTACTAATAAAAGTATCTTGGGGACTCGTTTATTTTCAAAATTATCGGAAAGCAACATTGTTTCAACGTTTTGAAAAGTCGACTCCCTCCTGCGATTGCCAAGGGGTTGGACAAATACTTGACGGTCAGATGACAAAATGAATAATATTGGTTTGTTATGAGCAATGTGTAATTCAATCATAATTAAATCAAAGATCTTCAATTAGTCAGTATATCAGTGTAAGTAAAGGGGAGAACTTCATCACGCAATACATGTACTTAGGCTATTAATTACAATTATTGTTATAAAAAATCGCTTGCCACTTATACCACACTTCTTATGGGCCCAATAGGAATTTTGTCCTGTAGCAGAAACTTCTTTTGCTTAATTATACTCATTTATTGAAACTTGGACTTGGGTTTTGATGTTGGGCTTGTACCCAATACAAATTTTTACCCAAACTTCATGCACACGCTATCTACCGGCAATTGTCTACATCACTCAATCGTCTGTGCATTCATTTCTATATGCAAGGCAAGGTCTGTTGGTCTTCGGCAATTATCAATCTCGTGTGCAGCCCAACATTACACTAAAGCTCGCCGTAAGTGAAGCAGGCATTTCCTACAAGATTTATTTGAAAATTTAGACAGCCAATATTGACGTGTGTGAAGTTAGCCGTAACAATATCCGTGCCACATCGAAAATCGCGTGTGCCACTCTCGAAAACAGCATTTACACATAATTTTAGAGTGTGCCAGCTTGTGCCACCAGTAATTTTTCAAAATAATGCAGCAGTATGCGAGAAATCGTCCATCAAAACTTCTAGGTGGTACGGATGTGAAGTTAGCCGTACTAATTTACAGAAAAAATCTTAAATCGCATCTTTATGAATTTTCAACCACATGGACGTATAAAATAACACGCCTAAAGCATGTGCCACCCACTATTTTGCCAAAATTCACAATAGTTATTGAGAAAATGGACAAAATAACCTCAAAGTGGTACGGATGTGAAGTTAGCCGTACCACTTGTGAAAATCGCGTGTGCCACTCGAATCAACCCACCGAATACACTTATTGGGAGTGTGCCAGCTTGTGCCACCCCTCAGACAGTCCCAACTCTGCGTAGAATCCGTACAAATGCAGATTTTCCTCCACAGCCACGACCACAGCCCATCCGTACCACTTGTGAAAATCGCGTGTGCCACTCGAATCAACCCACCGAATACACTTATTGGGAGTGTGCCAGCTTGTGCCACCCCTCAGACAGCTCCAACCCTGCGTAGAATCCGTACAAATGCAGATTTTCCTCCGCAGCCACGCACACAGCCCATCCGTACCACTTGTGAGAATCGCGTTTGCCACTCAAATGGACCCACACGAATACCAGAATTTCTGAATCCACTAGAAATGGCGATGGTTTTGCAGAAATTGTAGTAGTTGTATTTAAATTGCAATAATTCAAAATTGGACATATTTCCATCACGTGATCATTATGTTGTTTTTATCCTGCAAAAACATACAACGAACTTGGTGTCACTGGATAGAGAATTATTCACTCTATCAGGAAATATCAACGCTCTTACAGAAAATGCTGAGACAATGTCGGAAACTACAGATTGATGTATTTTGTGCAAGGATGTTTCTGTCACAAATTCCTTCTAAATTTATGTTAGATTTTGTTTAAACACTGCACGCATTTCTAAACGTACCAGCTGGACGTGGAATTTTGTGGTCTGCCGCTATTAACGAAGCTATCAGCCTATATCTACGCACACGGCATTTTTCAATGCAGCAGTGAAAGTAGGTAGCTTTTATTTCATTGCAATGAATGTTCAGTCCTATTGCAGGAAGTTAGATCAGTGGAATCGGATTGCCGACTGATGGACGGAGCTTATGATTGCTTGGCCTAGTTATGAACAACCCAAAATAGATAACTAAAGAATAGAAGGGAGTGCTGTGTGAAGGGCACTGTGTACATACAGCAGATGAATCATGAGCAATGCATAAGCAAATGTTGGTGGAATTGCCATGGCTACTGCATAGGTTGAGTCGGCAAATATTTGGTCTCGTATCTATTACACCGACTATCTGGAGCAGCGATCTTCCATTTTTGTTGTCGTGTCTAGCTGCTCAGAAATTTCTGACTCCAAATCCCTCAATGAAATAAATGTGTGTCTTGATTTGTTTATTTAGCTTGCTTCACCTTTCTTGGTCCTGCTTTGCATCCTACAGGCACGCGTGAACAGGTGACTAGGAAGGCTCAGCCCTCCTAATCTTCAGCCAGACACATTGATCTCGGACTTTTGATTGCACATGAATGATATAGAACTACATATAGATGAGTTGGCAGTGGATGCTAAGGAAATCCAATCCACATGTCAGACTCTTTTTGCATGCATCAGATATTGTGATTGATTTCTACCACCATGACAACTAGATCATTGGATTCCAAGAACATCTCCACGACAACTTCGCAAGCCGGGTCGACCAGAGAAATTCGACTTGTGCTTCGAAACAACCCTCAGATACATGGCTACTAAGACAGAGATTCGAACAATCAGACATGATGATTGCAGCAATCCTCGAAGCCTAGTTCGTCAATACAAGAGGCTTCGGTCCTCTTTTGAAATAATATCTCCTGGGATGCATTTCAGCGATGGAGCTGCGATTATATTAAACACTTCTAAAATCATTCTTTACATTTGGAATGTCTAGGGAAATCGGTGACAAAGTAAATAGTTGTAGCATGATGGTGTGTATATCAGTGATGAAACTGGTTCAAGGGCACCATTCGGTGACCCACTCAATGACTCGGGTTCTTTTTGGGTTCTTATGCTTTTGCAGTCATAGAGCAAGCTTGTAGCTCAATTGTGGTCGAAGTGAAAAATCCGTTATCCTATACTAAGTCTATCACTGGGCGACTGGAAATGCAATTAGTCATTGTTCAATGGCAAAAGACAAGTAAAGATTCAGTGCAAGTCGCTTGGATTATCACTAGCCGACATAGCTCTGAAAGAGGCGCCATGAGGCCATGATGTAAATTCACTGATAATTTTTCAGGAAATAAGTAGCTATTAAGGGAATGATTTTCTAATATTTAGTACCGGGTAGTTTAAAA
The DNA here is from genome assembly GCA_907163375.1 of Prostheceraeus crozeri. NCBI lineage: Eukaryota > Metazoa > Platyhelminthes > Polycladida > Euryleptidae > Prostheceraeus > Prostheceraeus crozeri. The sequence continues at coordinate 87,937 of CAJQUW010011049.1, forward strand.
TTGAAATATTACAGATGAAGCTCTTATTTGCTGTATCACAGGAATTCTATGCGCATGTGATCGAGTTTGACGATTCGTGCTATCAGTTTTGCGCGGTACGGTAGTGGCGAAAAATGAAGGTGAGGAACAATGCGAAAGCACTTCCGCAAATTTTGGAAAGTTGAATTTTATGCGCAACTTATCACTTAGAGTTTAATTACTTCAGTACCAGTAGAGCAATCTGATTTCATTCAGATGCTATGTATATAAAAATCTGTCTGAGTCTTATTAATATGTTTGCATGTTTTTCAGGAAATTTTTTTTAAAAGTATGATGCTAAAGGCCAACTTCGATACAAAGTCACATCATTGGTCGTATAGCCTGCTAGAAATTTACGACAATCATTTGAAAAAATCCTCTCTCAAAAGTATCGCAATTTTGATATCAAAAGACTGATATACATGCATGTTCAAAATTGTAATTCTTTTGTATGTTTAGGTCCATTTTTCGCTTATATAATTTAAATGTATGTAGTCCAATTTTTGATGGGGCACTGTCAGAGGATTTCGGCTCGATATGGCCTGATCTGTAATATAGTTTGTGCGGGACATGTTCAAATCAATTTCACTTCCCCTGAACGAACCACGCTGCTCGTGATAGGCATTGCAAATTGTTACAGCCACAAAAATAATGAATGACAGCAATAGTAGCTAAGAAGTAGTTAATTGTAAAACGCCTTCAATTTCAGGCAAATGAGATGATATACAATGATAATGACCTTAATACTTATATATTACAAAATGAATTCCAGAGAAGCATGGCATAATTACATGTAAGTGCAGATGCTTTATGCCAATTGTGATCGTTGCCATAAACTTACATGCGCAATTAAAGATTGGACATAAGTGAGCATGTTTGATATGCATATGTCATATTTGAGTGCTTGATGCATAGGCCCTATGTTAATTTGACGTTTTTTGCATCAACTATCTTCAACTTCATCAATAATAATTTTAGTGCAGTTCATCGGTCTCATTTGATAGTGATATTTATCTCTTTACATTTTTATAGAGATCTTTAGTTGCCTCACACTTGCTTTGCTGCCATTGTTTGAAACGCAACTTCTTTTCTTTGTCAGCGCTTTCCACTTCCGAATTCCACCATCAGGTCTCTCTTATGTCTGCCCAGCCTTTGCTGCGTCCACACTCTTTTTCAGCACTGTGTATCCAAGCTGTCTTCATCCTGTTCCACTCCAAGTCAAATGTATTTTGGTCTGCAATATGTCCTTCATGGTTCATAACCTCCTCGTTAAAGTGCATGGTTAAAGTGCAACTCCACAATGAACTCAGAATGTCAACGCATGTACAATGGGCCATATATTTACATCGTGCTGAAAACGAAAGATAAAACGTCTAGAAGGCTACTCCTTTTGTTATCTAGTTCGATCACTGCATGATGACGATTGACGCTGTTGGAGATTCGTGCGCAACATTTCATCTCTGAAATATAAAAGATTAATTGGATTGAATGATAAATTGATTATTATATTTATTTATTTCGTGTTTCCATGATTGCATGTATTCATTGACTAAGGAGACATCGAAACCTTGCTCTATAATTCATCCAGGGTAGTTTGATTGATTTGTTTAAGTATCTGGATGTGTATTATAAATGGCTGTTGGGATGATTTTCATCATCGTTTGAGAATGTATAAATTCTTGATCAAATATCAGCATACCGATGGTGAGAAACCAAGGAAATCGTTACTCGCACGCATAAATTCGTGCGAATTGCGGATTAGCAATAAAATTAATATTCAGACAAATTTTTGCGTCGGAATAAGCGCGCCACAGTGGCCCGGTAAGGATCAGGAATCTGAGACAAAACTATTTACAACCCATGAATGCGCCCATGCATCAGGAACGTGATCATTTTCATTTTCTATGTAAGACACAGTCAACAATGACCCAATTTTATTTCGCAGAAAATACGTGATCTAGCTAGACGTGTTTACTTGATTCTGCTCGTGAATATCATAGTCAATGTCGATTGTGATTTGTGGATCTGACTGTGACAGTCAGTCCCTAATTCTACTGTTGAAAGTAAACAGTTAACATCTTGTAAATATTATTCCTTTTTTCTTCAACAGGTCGTCTACGCTAACCCAAAAGATTTTCAGAAACCGTCAACGATGTGTCTTGGTGTTGGTCAGTGCAATGAATCAAATTTCAAAGCTCTTCAATGAGCAGAAGATTGTGGATTGATGAGCTGGAAAATGAAGTGCACTTCTCTTCTGTTTCACTTCAGTGTCCTGAAGTCTTCAATATAGTGGAAATTAGTGTAACTCGTTGCGCAGAACGAGTTTCAGCATGATGTGGCATTTTTGGTGAATTGTGATATTCCTGTGTATGATAGTGGTATGTAGACTGGGACAGTGTCACGACTTTGTTGACATATGTTTTGGTAAAGTTGGAAAATCTTTCATGTGAAAACCAGTCTGTTTTTGAAACTTGTCAGTGTTGTGAATTTCTATATAAATAAAATGTGAAGTTAATGACCTGCTGTTATAATTTGTTAAGTGTATGGAAGGTACTAAGGTAGTAGGCGAATGGGCAAGTAGTGGCATGGGAAGCGGAAATCCAATAACAGTTAAATTTGTGTTTGAATATGCAGTCGGCTAGTGTTAGGGTTAGGGCGAGGTTTGGCGAACGGTCTAGTTTCCAGGGATGACGGCTTCGGATCTGGATTGTAGGTGAATAGAGGATCAAGACGAGTATAAGTTTGCCTAGGGTTTGGTGTTGGGTCGTGTCTTAAGAAAGAGTTAAAGTTTCATAATGATGACTTCTATATTTCATGCGCATAGGCCTGCATGTCACAGTGATGGTAGTTGGCATGTGTCAGATAAGTTTGCATAGGTGATAGAGCATGCTCATATTACCCACAGGCATTGTTAGTAATGTTTGACAACAGATTAGGACAGTAGAAATATGCTACGAAGGAGGCATGGTTATATGCCGTAATTGAAGCTGAACATAAATTTTAGTAATGAGTTATATTGTAAGTGATGGATAAGCGTTAGGACTTCATGGAGGGAAGACACTGAAGAGGTCTAAATATGTCCTTAAAAACTCTGACAGTCACGGAACTAAGTTATGCAAATTACATGTACATGCAATTGTTATACAGGCCTACACCCACATGTAGATACATGTGCCAATTGCAGCAGGTAAGAGGGGGCGCGTGAAATCAGCAGGAACTTTTTTTCCTCTCGAGATCATTTCGTGCATATGCCAACTGGAATTCCTTCCTCAATCCATTCCTGCTCAATTCACGCGTAGCTACATGTACGTGGGCTGTGGGCGCGGCTGCGGAGGAATATCCGCATTTGTGCGGATTCTACGCAGAGTTGGAGCTGTCTGAGGGGTGGAACAAGCTGGCACACTCCCAATAAGTGTATTCGGTGGGTTGATTCGAGTGGCAAACGCGATTCTCACAAGTGGCACGGATGGGCTGTGTGCGTGGCTGCGGAGGAAAATCTGCATTTGTACGGATTCTACGCAGGGTTGGAGCTGTCTGAGGGGTGGCACAAGCTGGCACACTCCCAATAAGTGTATTCGGTGGGTTGATTCGAGTGGCACACGCGATTTTCACAAGTGGTACGGATGGGCTGTGGTCGTGGCTGTGGAGGAAAATCCGCATTTGTACGGATTCTACGCAGAGTTGGGACTGTCTGAGGGGTGGCACAAGCTGGCACACTCCCAATAAGTGTATTCGGTGGGTTGATTCGAGTGGCACACGCGATTTTCACAAGTGGTACGGATGGGCTGTGGTCGTGGCTGTGGAGGAAAATCCGCATTTGTACGGATTCTACGCAGAGTTGGGACTGTCTGAGGGGTGGCACAAGCTGGCACACTCCCAATAAGTGTATTCGGTGGGTTGATTTGAGTGGCACACGCGATTTTCACAAGTGGTACGGCTAACTTCACATCCGTACCACTTTGAGGTTATTTTGTCCATTTTCTCAGTAACTATTGTGAATTTTGGCAAAATAGTGGGTGGCACATGCTTTAGGCGTGTTATTTTATACGTCCATGTGGTTGAAAATTCATAAAGATGCGATTTAAGATTTTTTCTGTAAATTAGTACGGCTAACTTCACATCCGTACCACCTAGAAGTTTTGATGGACGATTTCTCGCATACTGCTGCATTATTTTGAAAAATTACTGGTGGCACAAGCTGGCACACTCTAAAATTATGTGTAAATGCTGTTTTCGAGAGTGGCACACGCGATTTTCGATGTGGCACGGATATTGTTACGGCTAACTTCACACACGTCCAATATTGAAATGTCACATGCGAATACTTAAAATGCATTATACTGCATAAAAGTCAACAAGCCAAGAATTCATGTGCTGGTACAACAAAATAATGCAATTTATCACAAGAGTGTGTGTGTATGCATGTTCTGTTACATCTTCGCATCATTACAAATACTATAAGGCTTCCATTTCAAATACGAATCTTTTATTAATTTCAAAGACTACAATGAAATAAATCTTGTGGACCCTATGCATGTAGCTGCCTTTTAGATAGTTCTCTAGATAGTTACGAAGGTACACGTATGTTTACAGGCATAGCATAGCGGCATTCATTATGCCCACATACCCATACGCATACCAGAATAATTAGAACAACACAGATAATGTTGCATAAATGTCATATTAAAGCTTAAGCGTGTTAATGATGTCACACATTAATGAGTCACTTATCTAATAAACGCCGCCCTCTAAAACGCCGCAGGTGAGAGGTCAACATATTAATAAACGTGAGGCCTAGCTTTGCATATTAAAGAATGCACATGTAGGAGAATGACTTTGCATGGGTATGGGACGATCCTAATAGGAGGAGATGCGCAACCTATTTTTGTGCGTTAACACCGTTTTGAGAAATAGGCCTACCTAACGTAGCATAATAGTTGCCTGCTGTTAATGATGACTCAGAGACAGACTACTCATCCTGTTTCTGGCGGTTGCTGCAACTGCATCGTCGTGGCAAGACTCATACAATGGCTCATCAGGATAAAGTACGAGGGGTGTTTGAAAAGTTCTGAGACTTTTTGCTCTATCATGTTCATCTGCTCTTTGCGATTAAGCTGTTGCACCTGTGGATGAAGTTCAATACGTCCTTCAACTGCTGAGTAAAGTTCAGCTGGAAAACATTTCACTGCGTGGGGTCTTAATGCCTCACTTGATTTCTCTGACCCTCATTTCTTGGCATAATCATGCAAGACGCAGAACAAAATCAACGATCTATCATTTTCTTCTTGTGGAAACGAGGCCTATCGGGAGCCGAGATACAGAGGCAGCTAAACGAGGTGTTCGACGACAGAGCCCTGTCAAAAGCTACTGTGTTCAGATGGCTGGATCGCCTGAAGTCTGGTCGAGATAGTCTTGACGACGATCCTCGCAGTGGCCGACCTTCCACAGCAGTGTCTGAGACCTCTGTCAACGAAGTCAGGACAGTTTTGGAGGATGATAGGCGAGTTACTGTCCGCGATATTGCAGAAGAAGTTGGAATGTCGACAGAGCGTGTGCATCACATTCTTCACGAAGAGCTACACATGCGTAAACTGTGCGCGAGATGGGTTCCTCGTCTTCTTGGTGCGGAACAAAAGGCGGAGCGAGTTCAGAAATGTGAAATCCTGAAACTCACGTTGGAAGAGTACGGTGACAATTTTTGGCGTCGTCTTGTGACCACAGACGAAACTTGGATCCCTTATTACAGCCCCGAAACAAAGGAGCAATCCAAGCAATGGGTGACTTTTGGAGAAAAACCCCCACTGAAAGCCAAGGCCGTCCCTTCGGTGGGCAAAGTCATGATCACTGTCTTCTGAGACTGCGAAGGGATAATCTTCATCGACTATCTGCCCAAAGGAGAGACCATCAATGCTGACAGATACGTCGCCAGCTTGGACGGTCTTCATCAAACTCTTTCGAGGAAACGACCGGGCAAATTGCGTAACCGAGTCTTACTCCAGCATGACAATGCCAGACCGCACACCGCACGAAGAACATTGACGGCCCTGCGAGAGAAGAACTGGGAGCTCCTTCCTCATCCGCCTTATAGCCCGGACCTCGCTCCAAGTGATTATCATTTGTTCGGTCCCATTAAGAAGACTTTGCGAGGAAGAAAATTCGAAGATTTGAAAGAGGTGAAAGCAGCTATCAATAACTGGATTCGTCAGACTCCTCAAAGCTGGTTTGCAGAAGGACTCCAGAAGTTACCCGAGCGATGGAGTAAGTGTATTAATGAAGATGGCTCATATTTTGAAAAATGACACTAACTAAAAAAATCATGCTGCTATGAATATATTATGTTCCTAATTAAACGTTTTGTTTTGAACTTTTGATCGAAAGCATCCATAAAACACAGAATTCAAAAAAGTCTCAGAACTTTTCAAACACCCCTCGTATTTGGCATGCTCCACCTTAAAGGGATCATGGGAAGATTGCAACGTTGCAATTGCAATAGACAATAGGCCCTACTTCTTTCTCTATCTTGTACTCAAATCAAATTTACTAAGACTTGAAATCGTTTTGGACAACTTGCTCATAATTGACCATCTTTGGGAAAATCGATGTAACTGTCATTGTAATTGCAAAGTCACACATGTAACTGCAATTGTAAATGAATAGAAGTCGTGTAATTGCAATTTTAATTGTTGATTTTAAAGTAATTGCAATAATTGTAAATGAAAAAGTTCAACTGCAATTCTAATTGTAATTGAAAAAAATTGTGTAATTGATTGTTCCAACCCTGGCCAAGTTAGCCAATACCTTTGCTAAAAAAGATTGAACCTAGACCCAAGACTCATGTAGTCCAACAAGAGGATATTATAAATTTCGAAAATGCTGCGAATTTATTGAATGATTATTCAAAGGACACAATTTTCTGCATTGGTTCTTTCGACCACAGTATTTCCGATAGCACAAAAATATGTTTGTCGTTCTGAATGGTCCTGAAATATAAGTTAGTATTGATCGCCGGCAAAATCTAGCCGCCCATGGAAAGCATTTTCTGCTTTCATCACTCAGACTCCGGTTTTCGAACAGAAAGCATGATGACATCGTGTACCTGCACATGCGTGGGAGCAGACAGAGCGTACATTACACTGCTTGAGACATCACAATCCCGCAGATGGGTGCGTGCTTCATACATTTGTTTCGCTTGCACCTTGCTCTCTGTGAGGACTTCGGCAAATTCAGTCTTGACGAGCCCTGGACTGATCTCAGTCACTCGAATACCAGACTTCTCTGCAAGAAGTTCTTGTCGTAGGCCTTCTGTCAGTGCTCTAACAGCATGCTTTGTTGCACTGTAGAAACTGATACTACCATCTACGGTATGTGCAAGAAAGCTGGAGATGTGAATGATATGTCCATCATCAACGTTCCTCTCCTTCATCGATTTGAGCGCCTCTCGAGTGCAGATCGATAGACCCAAAACGTTCACATTCAACATACCAGCCCAGTCTTCTGTTTTTCCTTCAGATAATTTGTCTTTCTTGCCGAAACCAGCGTTGTTGATACACACGTCTACTCCTCCAAACTTCTTCTTGATCACTTCGAACATCGCTAGGATCTCTTCTTCCTTACCAACGTCACACTTTACTGCAACTAACTCACCTACTCCGTCTTTGGATGAGTCGATCTCATTCTTTATTGCTTCCACTGCCTCGACACTCTTGCACATGCAACAACATTGAGACCATGTTTGAGAAGATCAATGACAATGGCTTTTCCAATACCAGCTGAGGCTCCGGTAACGAGAGCAGCTCGACCATGCCAACGCTCCATCTTAGCCGGCAGATAACTAGTTTGTGAAGTTCAAGCGCGTAAAATGACCTGGTTGCTGATTGCAGGAGGAGCCATTAATGATTACGTCGCTCTGCCATTGAAGTGCGCTGTTGTCCATGTGTTGTACTCTGTTGATGAGTGTCGTTGTGATTCTTGTGATCATTAGATTTCAGTGTAATCAAAAATAAAACTATGCAGAAGGCGTCTGTGGGTGCGGGAGGTTCTTCAGTCACTTTTAGTTCCAAGGAAATACTTCTTAAAAGCAAATTCTCACTCAGTTTCGACATGTAGGCTATAGTTTTATTGCATCGCAAACTATAATTGCATACATGTATGCTACATGTCGTAAGTGAGGGAAAGACTTTTTTCAAGAAGGTGGCCCCACGTTCTACGAATATCTCATGTTCATTTACGTAACAACACTAGTCGAGAATTAACAAATTTCGGTTTCAAGTGTTGAGTTTTGACTTGCGTTTCTTCTGTTTTGAATGATGGCAGATCCATAAAAACACGCTTGCCTACTTTTGACCTCCTTATTCTGATCTTACACTTTCTTCAGGACTTTTTGACCCTTGCCTATACTTGCTAGCATTCCTTTTTCGCTTTCACAAAGTATGTATCAATACTCCATTTCTGAAGATGAAAGATAAGACGACTCCATTCAGGATATTCATGCGCTATTTATTTCATCACTTTTGCATTAACTTCTGAGAAATCTGAATAACTAAATAAATGCAATATCTCTTTTGCAAATCCTGAAACCCGTGCAGATATGATGAGTTTGAAACCCATCATTTGACTTACTTCTTCCAAAGAAGATATTTTCAGCTATTGCACTAGCTGATTTATCAATCGATAAGTCCTAACTTGCAGCAGACACCTTCCCTATCTCTCATAGACGTCTTCTAATATCTTCATCATGATCATCATCATCCCACATTGGATATCGTTATGACTAAATCGTAAAAATAAATAATTCTGATCTAACAATGAGCACAATATTCCCTTCACAACTATATTACAATACTTCTCTTTAATCTGCTTTTATGATGATCATCATTGCTTCATAACTATCCGTATACCGGGATCCATTCGGCATCTTTGCTGCGATTCTCTAAAACCTAATCTGTCTGACCTAGGGTTTTCAGACTTTTTATTAAAAATATTTGTATTTGGCTTACTGGATTTTGTCTGAATTTTGCCAATTTTTACAAACATTGTGTTGTGTGTGAAACTTTCAACGAAACGCTTTGATTTTCAATAAGAGTACGTAAGATGTCAGTATGAGCCTACATAAATCATATCCCGTTCATCTACGTTCGACCGTGGTCGAACAGAGATCGGCATTTAGAATACTATGTTAAAAAGCTACTTATCAAATAGCATATGCACAAAATAAGTAGAATTTTTGTGTCATTTCCTAAATATCTGAAGCATTTGGATATCTTCAAGCCATCTACAATCTTCATGATTATGTTTGAACTTGCTTAGAGCTGCAGAATATCATTTCAATGGATTACAGGTGCACCAGGAACAGATATTGTATTCAACATTACTTCACAATTGTCATTGACTATCATGCAACGGATTGCTCATAAAATTACTTTGATCTTCACTTCTCATTGCTATTTCTATAAACTCTGTCTCCAGGAGACCGGGAGAATTACAGGAAACTCGTATTCCAGATTTCTCAGGTAACAGCTCATGTTTCAAACCTTCATTCAATGCCCGTTCAATGCTGGTTCAAAGCGTTTTGTAGCACAGCAGAATGCTACGATTGGATCCTCGTCTTGTGCTAAAAAAAGCGCTTGATACGTTTTCGATTTGTCCTCCTCTTCAATGCCTCTTGATTTCTTTATTTCAATAATTCACGCGCACGTGCAAATAGACAGTCCAATACATTTTCTTTTAACATCTGATGTCAATCTCCTGTAACTCCATCTGACGTATTAATAAGTATTATTGAGTTCCATTATATCCAAAACCAACGTTGTTGATGCAAACATCAATTCCATCAAACTTACTTGCTTTAATTAGATCGAACACATAGAAATTGACAACAATAAAACCTCTAGAATGGAAATTGCGCTTCAGGCAATGCACAATAACGGCACATAAATCGCACGCATTTTCACTTAGATGCACCTGCCAACGTCTGTATCATTGGGTTAGAATCAGTCACATGAGTAAATCGAAGCTTTTAATTGGTTCTTCATGCCCCAACTTAGTTCCCTCGGATGTGCCGCGACCTTGAGTCAATTTCCATTCTAGCGAACTTCAGATAAACAGTTTATTTCTATGATCGAACATTTGATGATATCTATGGTTCATTCCATATCTTATTATTGACTAATAATGATGACATTTGACAATAGATGTTATTCAGTGGTTTGGGGTTTACGTTAAATGAACATTATTCGATTGTCATCATGTGATTCTTCATTTTAGCTATAAGTTTCTATGTCATGCTTGTCAATATAACACAACTCATGTATGCGCAACTGCTGGTCGTTCTAACAACATTGATAGAATATCCTCTTCATTTGCCAAGTCACATTTCACAGTCACTAACTCATTAACGCTGTCTTTTGAATTATCAATTTCATTCCTGATTTCCTCAACAGCATCAGCACGTCAGCACAAGCCACCAAATTCAAACTTTGATTGAGAAGACGAATGGTGATAGCCCTACTAATTCCGAAGTAGCTTCAGTGGCTAAAGACGTTTGTTCACACCGCTTCATATTTCTGTGATGATTTCTGACAATTCTACGCATTTGCAAGCGATTTAACATTTAACATGAGTTGGAATTCATCTGCTAAGTTTTTATTTCCCTTAAATGTTTTCCTTTCTTTTTCTAAAGTTGTGAATATGTTTTATTATTATGGTTTGCTTTTGTTGCTCGTTATTTTTCAAGTTTCATGGTTTTCATTTTTTTCTTTTCGAATCTTAATTTTTTATTCAATACCCTTCAACAATCCATCGATTTTAGTAAACCATGATCTGTTTTATCTTCTGTCCATTGATTCACGATTCTTTTATATTTCTGTCTATATTTCCCAGTTTCATGATAATATGCAGCTTTTGTTGCTTCCTTTCATGCATCTGTTGAAATTCTCATGTTCATTTGTATTAACTCATTACAAGCATGCTCGTTTCTTACATTTTTGTCTAGAATTTCACGTTTTAAATTTCAATACTTTCCCACAATTATCTGATGGTTTGTTTGGCTTTTATCTTGGTTGATCCATTTATTTGGATTCACCGGTTTCTTAAAAGGCCTTCGATTTTTATGATATGATTATCATCAGCATATCAGCCATATGATATATTTCACAAATGATATCACGGATAGTATTGGGTGTCAATGGTACGTGACTTTGGTATCCAATTTGCCTTGCTTTTGACCAAGTTAATAGGGAGACCAATACTGGAGGCCTAAGCAAACATATTTCTATGCTCGACGTCAGGATTCATACGGGAATGGCTATATGATGGAATTATGAATGTGCAGTCATTTACATAAGTAGTAAGTAAAACTCCACTTCTGGATAGCGCAAGATGGCCGCCGTCGCTGACGTCCCCCCCCTCTTGTCAGTCGAGTCGGTCGTGGTGTGCCGTCGTGTTGCTTCGAGTCTGACGTCCCCCCCCTCCTGTCAGTCGAATCGGTCGTGGTGTGCCGTCGTGTTGCTTCGAGTCTGACGTCCCCCCCTCCTGTCAGTCGAGTCGGTCGTGGTGTGCCGTCGTGTTGCTTCGAGTCTGACGTCATCCCCCCCTCTGGCCGGCCGTCGTAGCGCGAGGTGGTGTGTGATGTGCTCTCCAGGTTGGCGTGGTGTGCCGGCCAGTTTGGCGTGGTGTTCCGGCCAGGTTGGGAGGGTGGACTGTCGTAGCTCACCTGAAAAAATCCTAAGTGTCAGAGTGGCTTTGTATGGGTAAAATTTTGAAAATTTTCCAAAGTGTGTTATTTTGACCTGGGACCTTCACCAAAACATTTTTCATCAAATTTCACTGACCCCCCCCCCCGACAGCGATCTTCTAACTTTGGTTCTAGTGGACGGATTTTGTCTTACAGCTACTCGTTTGAAAGACGAGAAAAAACTGCTCGATGACATTTTTTGTTGCGAGTCAATCGGACCAGCCGTTCAAAAGTTAGAGCTGTTACAAGATTTTAGGTCGGAGCTCACCTGAAAAAATCCTATGTGTCAGAGTGACTTTGTATGGACAAAATTTTGAAAATTTTCCAAAGTGTGTCATTTCGACCTGGGACCTTCACCAAAACATTTTTCATCAAATTTCACTGACCTCCCCCCCGACACCAAACTTCCAATTTTGCTTCTAGTGGATGGATTTTGTCGTGCAATAGCTCGTTTGAAAGCTAAGAGTGAGACAAATTCAGTGAAAGAAACGGCTTGTTCATATCTGTCTTCGTTTATATGTGAGACGCCATTTAAGATTTTGGGACATTGGCGAAAAACGACAGAGTTAGAATTTCCCAAGAAACAGCTCCAGCGGGCGAACGAAGGCTCGGATTGGTAAACGGAGGCCAGATTTGGAATGAGCTTGATGTTATTGTCCAATGAGGATCATCATCCAATGAGAATCAAACATTTCTATATAAATAGCGAGCCTTCCACAGTGAGAATCATTCCATCGTTGAATCATACGAGTGACGGACGCACATTTTCTCTCTCTCTAGTTCCCTGTTCTATTATCCAACTAAAATGGTAAGTCGCTACTTCCCTCCCTCTCCTCCCTTGAACGTAAACTTAATACAATCTTTTTCATTTTCAGGCATCTACTCCATCTGCTGCACTAGTAGGACAAAATGGCGGTCAAACGTTACAAGGTTCGCTACGATCAGATCATCTACAACTGAGGCCAGTGGAAGAAGCAACCAAGGTACATAATCCTACACCACTACAGCGTAAATTTAAACAAGTCTTGCGTTATGACGATCATAGCGTAGTACTCCAAACGGGAATGCTCCCTTCCACGGATGTCAAGATAATGCGCAATCAGTATGGGGACTACATACTGATCCCCGTGAGTCCGTACATTCGCCACCAACTTGATATTATTGAGGAGGACGTGACATTAAATATGGACATTCCTACTCCTCTTGCTCAAGAGTGGAAGGCGAGAGATGACAAGGATACTCCCTATAGAAAGATTTGGGATGGTAATCAAATTTGCCTACCGGTATCACATTGGTGCACTTACTATAAGAAGGAGGGAGATCATTCAACATCCATCACATGCGACGAGCTCGGAGAAGGTACTTGGGATATCCTTTTCAAAGTGAATGGGATATATTATGGTCGGCACAAGGATAATAAAATAGCCTCTCTCTCCATGCATATGGAATCCATCCTATATATTCCAAAACCACCCAACGTGGACGACATAATTGATCAAATCCTTAACAGCAGTGGTACGAAGCGCAAGTCGGAGAAGAATGCTGCCTCAAAACGCAAATCAAAGAAGGAGAATTACTAGTCCTTTCCTAACTCTACCCTATGACAATTCGCTTATGTGCTTTGAGTGTCGTAGACGTGGTCTTATTAGATACATTTTACTTCTTCGTTGCCATCATATCATTTGTGTATTTAGTCGTGAAAAGCATTGATGTAATTCTTCATTTTGTAATATGTTATAGAACGTTTCCTTAGATGTGTAAATTTCCGTTTTAGGCTTCTATCATCATTTTTATGGATTGTGAGGTTGAACCTGTACAGGAGCTCAGTGCTATTGCTATGAACAATTGGACATATCAGATTGTTAGTGTCTATCATCAACATGCCAACTGCGATCCCAATGTTGATCAATGGGCGAGAAAACACATTCATGGACTTAATCTGAAATATTTGCAAGACCATGACTTTTCTTGTGACAGTGCTCTTCTTATTGACTTTAAACGATGGTTAGCTGCTTTCAATGTTATACGCATCTTTTGTAATAATCCTGGTAAGGAGAGGAAAGTATCTCCCAATCTAATCATTGATGACATTTTGCTCCCACCTTGGGATAGTAGAGTGAATCAACACTACCATGATGTCACGAAACGTTTTAAGGATTTGTGTGTTCCTATTTTGTCTGTTCGTTGTAGTAGCTACGTTCATAACCAATGCTTCTTTCCTCCTTACCTCAACACTGCCAAAGTCCTGTATGGTCATCATTGCTCGCTGTATGATAGTTACCAGCTGTATCTATTTTATCTGTTTCAAACCATTGATTTATAATGCATGCTTGTTACCGTTATTCAATAAATGTTACTATGAGAAGAGTTGTTATCATGCAATGGATGGGTTAGTTAAAGGGCGATCATGTCTGTCTCAAACGACTGCGGAACATTACATTTTCATAGGCAAAGTTTAAAAAGAGCTGTTCAAGATTATGTGATAAATTTTCATAAAGATGAGACCGACATCGAAGCAGTGGTCGATGATGCTAGCACTCTATTTCTAGAGTTAATGAATACATTCTCTGATAGCATTGTCATGGCGCGATTAGTTGCGAAAATTAAGTTTAGTCATTTTGGAAAGGAAGAGGTGGAAAGTCGCTCTTTCCATTTTGCTTCTTATTCAATGGAAGTGGTAGATCACCCCGAAGAATTTTTTAAAAGACATATGATAAAAATTGCTGAACGTCTTAACGCATTTAACCATCATGGTAGTAGTCTAGTGATTGAAGCGATTTCAGATATTCACATTCAACTTTCTATAAAGAAAAATTGAAAATGCAGTGGTACTTGATTGTAGCACAACTGGTTTTCGAGCTATGTCTGCTCACTCTCGAAGTATATTCCTTCTGTACATGCGTCTATTATTTAGAAAAGGCTAGCAAATTCATATCTTCAAAAAGACTTGCTATAGACATCAGTAACGGTGAAACTATGTGTTGCGATGTATGTAAGCGAAAGGATGGAAATGAAAAGCGCATCCTCAAGAGATGTAAGCATGCTTTTTGTCAACGCTGTTTCATACGTAATTGCATTCAACTTTGCAAATGTAACCACTGTGATATTGCTCATTTCGAGTGTCACTTATGCCGCAATAGTTAGTACCTATGCAAATGTGGTAAAGATAGGTTTTAGCAAAGACTAACACGGAAAATGGCGAAACGTAAAATGACGAAACGTAAAAGTCAAAAGTCTTCAAAGTTTTCTTCAGCCATTCAAGCTCTCCGACGAATGAAAGCAAATCAGCGATACAATGCTATACGACATGCTAACGATAAATTCATTTGTGAAATTATTTCTCATGTGAGAAAGTTGAGGACGAAGAAATTAGCACCAAAACAACGAAACTTACTTAAGCGATATGCTACGAAATTGCGTTTCATCTCCAATCCTAAAGTCACCCTTCAAAGAAAGAGGGAAACTCTAACACAAAAGGGTGGTCTCCTTTCAGCAATACTTCCAATGCTAGCTCCTATCGTGGGCAACGTATTGGGCAATATCTTTGGCTCTAGACGTTAATTATGCAAATGTTGAATCTCAAAGTATTATAATGGATTTCAGACTTCAATGTGATAAAGTCCTGACTGTATCAGGTCCATCTCATGCAGGTAAAACTGTTTACACGCTGAATTTATTGGATAAAAGAAGGGAGTTGTTTAAGGAACCTATCAATCGAGTGATTTGGTGTTATGGTATTTATCAACCGTCGCTGTTTCAGAAATTGCAAAGTCGCAACTTTATTCGACATGAAGGAATTATTCCAGTGGATAAACTTCAGTCTAATGATGTTGTTGTATTGGATGATTTATTAAAAGAAAGTAAGAATTCAAAAGATGTTACAGATATGTTCACTCGCGCAGCACATCATAAAAGGTGCTTTATCATCTATATCACACAAAATTTGTTTCCTGATGGAAAAGAAGCTCGTACACGAAACCTGAATACACACTATTATGCTATTTTCAAGAATCCGCGAGATAAAAGTCAATTTGAAATTTTAGCGCGACAAGTTGCACCAAGAGGATCAAAAGCCTTAATTGAAATTTTTCAAGCAGCTACTGAAAAACCACACGGTTACTTATTCATTGACTTTACGCAAGAGTGTCCGGAAGAATTTAGATTTCGAAGTGATATTTTGAAAACTCCCATGATTATCTACAAACTATGAGTTCTTATTCTCGCATGATTGTTATTCCTCAGGATGAATATGTACAATTGACTGCCATGCAGCAAGTAAAGCAACCTCTTGCAAATCAAATGTATAGGAAAGAAATAGATTATCAGCAAAATGTTCACATCAAAGATCCACATCGTGCTGTATTATTACAATCGGAAACTGTTGAGCAATTGAAAATCTTGAAGAATAAGATGCGTGACTCTGTATCGACTGCAACACCTTTAGCATCTCGCGCACATGCCATATCTCTTTTCAATAGTATTGAACCCCATCTCAATGTAAATGATAGAGGAGAAAAATCATTACAGATGAAAATAAAGTGATTGATGCTTCACGTTATGAAGACTTGATTCAGTATGCGACACGTAGAAAGCGCCGTCAGGGCTATGTTCCACCTGGTTGGTCATACTTTCTTAAACTATTGAAAGCACATAATGTACCAAAATTTGCTTTGAATAATGAGACATTGAAAGAACTTGATTCAACAGTGGCTACTACTCCAATGCTTCAGACGATGAAAATGCCAACAAATTGGTTTAAGACGTCACCTACATCCCCTCCCACACTCACTAAGCAAACAAGAGACAAGAGGAAGAACTCGACGTAGATCTACACCACCACTAAAACTAGTAAAAGGAAAACGTAAAACAGCTCCTCCCAAGAAAAACATGTTCTCAGACTATTAATATGAAGCAGATGTGTTGCTTGCCATGTAATGAGCCGCCAGAGGTGAATGTCGTTGTCACTTGCACTTGCTGTGCCAGCTCTCACAATGAAACTCCTAAGCAATGTGAACACGATCGCAAAACCGCTAAAGCTAAATGCTGCAGTTGTTGTAAATGTAGAAAGGCAAGAAAACAAAAAGATGAGAAGGAGGAAAAAGAGTCAGTCGTCATCGACTGAACGTTTGAAGTCAATCTATTATGATGTAAAACATCCGGCAGGATTTGCATCTATCAAGAAATTATCAAAAGCGAGTGGTCTTCCACAATCACAAGTGAAACGATGGTTAAAGGGTCAGGCTACCTATACACTCCACAAACAAGCGAAAAAGAAGTACCGTACCCGCCATTATATTGTTCATGACATTGATGAACAGTGGCAAGCAGATTTGTGTGATGTAGCCTCCATTTCAAAACATAACTCGGGCAATAATTTTATTTTAACCGTCATTGATATTTTCTCGCGTTATGCGTGGGCTCAACCTTTAAAAACTAAAGAAGGAAAGGAGTAGCAAAAGCATTCCAAACAATTTTTCGAGAAGGTCGCATTCCAAAAAGAATTCAGAGTGATCAAGGAAAAGAGTTTGAAAATCAGCATGTGAGAAGATTATTTGAGAGGCATGACATTGAGTTGCTTAGCGTAAAGAGTGTCTATAAAGCTGCACTCGTTGAACGTTTTAATCGCACATTAAAAAATCGCTTGTGGCGACATTTTACTGCCAACTTGACACAAAATTGGACAAAGGTTCTACAAGATACACTCCATGCCTACAATCACTCTATCCATCGTTCTATTGGACTCAGACCAGTAGATGTAAATGCTGACAATGTAGATAAAGTGCGCGAATCATTCCAACGTAAACGCACTCATGTGAAAAGTGATGTGAAAATTGGTGATAAAGTTCGTATCTCAAAAGTGAAAAGTGTTTTTGCTAAAGGGTACCTTCCGAATTGGACAGAGGAGGTATTTACAGCATCAAGGATTAATCAAAAAGACTCTCCCACCACCTACAAGTTGAAAGATTACGATAATGAAGAAATTGAGGGTAGCTTTTACCGCGATGAGATTGAGGTAGTCACTGAAAGTGAAACATATTTGGTAGAGAAAATCATTCGATGTAAAAAACGACAAGGTGAAGAATGGTGTCTTGTTAAATGGACTGGTTATCCTTCAAGTATGAACTCTTGGATGCGTCGTGCCGAAATCTTTCATCTAAGTGATCGACAGTGATTCATGCAAAGTTGTAACTAACAATGTTTAGGGTTTGAGCTATGAATCCAACTGCCTCATTTTATTCACGACCCTCCTATGTAAGTGATGGAGGACAAATTTACAGCGGCGCTCGCCGCCAACGTGGAGGTAGCGTACTTGGTGCACTGAAATCTGTTGTAGCACCTCTCATATCCAATGTCGGAAGATCTTTAAAACGAAATGTTTTAAGTAATGCCGTTGGCTTTGCTGGTGATGTTGCTAGTGATCTTTCCAGAGGTAGAAGTTTTAAGAGGAGGTTGTTGAATCGTGGGGAGGAACGCGGTTTAAAAACATTGAAGCAGACATTTGCTGGTGTTACTCAAGGAAAGAAATCGCCTAAACGAATGAATAAAGGAAGAAGGAAACATCGTGGAGCTGGTAAGGTGCGATCTTCAGTCAAAAGGCATTCACGCAAACGTCGCAGAGGCTCTAATCATTCATCAGGCGCTAAACGACGACGCTGCCATAACTTCTAATCATGGAGTGTAAAACTTCCGGGTTTTGTTTGTTTGATCAACAAGCCATACAGACAGATATTCTTAGTTCAAGTATTTTAGATTATCATCCTCGAACAGCTGAGAATGCTGGCCCCATTGAATTTGCTATTCCTGGTGGTAGTGATGACTACATAGATTTGAGTTATGCGATGGTTGATTTGAGGTTTAGAATTCACAAGCAGATGGAACTGCTATTGACGATACACATCAAGTTGGAATGAACAATTTACCATTGACTACATTACTTCGCGATGTTTCTCTAACGATTGGAGAGCAGCAGGTAGAAGGTGGTCAAAGCGATTATCCCTATAAATCATATTTCAATCATGTATCACAGTTTCATCCAGCAGCACAAAAAAGTCATATGGAAGCCATGGGATGGTACAGAGATGAAGCAGGAAAATTTGATGCTGAAACAAACAGTGGCTTTGTAAAGCGATCTGCTATGATTAAAGATAGTAAAGTATGTCAGCTATATGGTCCGCTGAATTTAGACTTCTTTAGACAGTCAAAGTTTTTACTCTGTAATACGAGCATGAGACTCAAGCTGACATTGAATCAGCCTGAATTTGCGCTGAATGCATTTGCTAAAGTTGACAATTTTAGAATTCATGTGGAAGATATTGCACTTTACATTCGTCGAGTAGTACCGAATCCAAGTGTCATTAGAGGGCATGCTGAAGGTCTTAACCGCCAAAATGCCATTTACCCCATTCAGCATACAAAGCTTCTCACCTTTACAATTCCGAAAGATCAAAAGAGTTTCATGAAAGATGGCCTCTTTCCATCGGAAGCACCGAAGCTCCTCATGGTGGCAATGGTTGAAAATGATGCATTTAATGGTAATATAAAGAAGAATCCTTTCAATTTTAAACACAATCAGTTAAGTGAAATTGCTTTACGTGTAAATGGTGTGAGTCATCCTGGTCCACCCTACAAACCAGATTTTGCTTCGGATCAATTTATGCGCAGTTATGTTGATTTTATGGATGTCTTTGGCTTTTATAATACGGATGACACCAACGGACTGACTATGAAAGAGTTTAAGAGTGAATATACTATTTATGCATTTGATTTGACTGCTGACAGCGATATTAGTGCCCCCTATCGTCAAGCGAACGTGCCTCATAATATTCGTTTGGATTTGACGTTCAAAAGAACACTACCTGAGACGATCAATGTATTAATTTATGCAGTCTTCGATTCAAATATTGAAATTACAAAGTATCGTGACGTGATTCTTCAGTATAATCGTTAATGAGTTGGTTGACTGCTGACGATATTAAAACTAAAGTACAGCGTAATGCAGACGAAGCGACGTTGAAAGCTTTCGATAATGTCTATTCGCTCGATACCTTACCACCTGCAGTAAATCACTATCCCATCTTTATTGTGCTAAACACTCATTCGCAAAATTTAGGCGGTGAGCATTGAAAAGCGATCTTTATTGGAGAAGACCGACGTGGTGAACTATTTGACTCTCTTGCTCAACCTCCAAATATACCAACACAGCAGTGGTTGAGAAAACATACGCGTCAATATCAGCGAAATGAACGCATACTACAATATCCACTTTCATCAACGTGTGGTGCTTTTGTACTGTACTTCATCTTAAAACGTTTACATGTATCTCGATTTGTATCTGTTATTCAAAACTTTTCATGTAATCCATCCTCTAATGAAAAAATGATTTGTAAATTCTATTATGATTTGAAATAAAAACATCATGTTGGAAAAATTGTTTTTTATTTTACAATCCGCTGAGTACGTACATACTCGATGAGATAGTCTAGGATCACATTTGCTTGTACATGAGATTTTAGTCCAGTAATGATCACTTTACTATTATGAAAGATTGCAACATGCACAGGTAACCAACAACTAATGAGAGCTGCAGGAAAAAGTTCGGGTTCATAACACAAATTGTAACTGCTGGTACGAATCTTCAAAAATGATACACTTTCACTCAATTGAGTAGAGATCACCATATTGTCCACTGTCAGATTCGACATCACACACCTCTCCCTCTTCCATATCCGACGTAGTAGTCTCTGTAGCTCTAAGCGCATTGACTGCGCCGATGAATGAGAAAGGGCGCCGAGAATCTGTGCAGTCCCATTTGGGAAGAGTTGAAGATTCCGTGAATTGTTCATCTTCACCACTAACATTTGAGGACGGCCCGGGTAATACTTGCTGTTTGGAAGGTGTTGGTGTAATGTTGTGAGATCGATTTTGGTGTAGAGTCTGAAGCGACGGAGAATGTTGAAGATGGTGTAGCGATGGCGCTTCATGATGAAAAAATGAGTAAATTGAGCGATGTACCTTCCTTTTATACTTTTCCCAACTACCTTCATGAAATGTGAAGTTAGTATGGAGTTGGGAATGATAGAGTTGAATTCGCCGTTTGTTGACGCTCAACCAGATGCGATTTCCAATACGTGAATGTCTTTTCATATAGAAGTATTTCAAATCCTTCATGATATGATGTAGAGATTGAAAATGACGATAAGATAAAGCAAACTCTCTTCTCACATTTCCAGTTGAATCTTTGAAATAGACGTTTCGATCATGATCCGTTTCAATACGTTGTAGGGAATCTAATTTCCAACTCATGGTGCGTGGTAGTCATGTCTGATTAAGATTTGCATAGTAGGGCGATGAACTCACGACGAATAAATGTCATGATGGAGCGATGTATGTATCTTCTATACTTCTCCCAATTGTATTTGCGAAATGAGAAACAGTTTGCGGAATGAGAATGGCAGATTTGAATTTCATTGTTGCGACGTTGAAGCCAAACTTGATCACCCAAGGAGATGAATCTTAATGTTTCAAAATATTCCAAATCCCTCATGATATCATTGAGGTTGACAAATTGTCGCCATGTTAATGTAATACCTCTTGATGTATGACCATGAGAATTTTTGAAATGTTCGTTTCCATTACGATCAACTCTGATATATTGTAGAGAGTCCAAAATCCAAGTCTTCATGATGTTATGCAAAGCCGCAGATCAGCAATATAAAAATGTCGTTTTATCATATTTTGCTTAGCAATGCGGCCGCAAATAGATCTGCTAGTAATCGAGCCGCACTCTTTTCTACTCCCATTGATTATGCACAACAGCTAAATGGAAAGTGGGAAGTGGGTGTCACTCAACTTGTTCATAGCAACTGTGTCTATACTTTTGATCATGAGGTGATGACTATTAATATGAGACGCACAGCTGCTTACCAATGTGAAAAGGGCTGCCGAGTATACATTCCACAGTGGCAAAAGAAAGATCTCTTATCATGTAAAAAGTTTATATATGATTTCTTGAATAAAGCGTGTAAACATATTGTCCAATTTACTCCGCACAATGATGATCATAATTATGTACATCATGTAGTTGAGAAAGATTGGATTGTTGGTTTAAGTCCAAGTTTAAGAAATGATTTAGGTTACCTCGCTAGCGCCTTAACAAGCTATGATAATTATAACGTTAATTACCACCCAAGTGGTCATAAACAGTTAATATATCGAGAGGAAGCTTATTATGTAGATCTTATTCCAAAAAATGAGAAGACGTTGGTGAAGAAGATTGTGATTAAGCCAAGAAAGACAAACATGACTCCTGAAACATTATTGAAGAAATTTAATTATCTCCTTCGAGTTGATGGTAAACAAGTGGCAACATTGACTTATATCAAATCATCTAATCATATTGTAATAAGTAAATTAAATGATGATGATCTAGTATTAGTTTGTTCAAAAGATTTTCATCAGTTCTTACGACATCGTTCTGCAGCTGTTCATGGAAAATTTGATATGCAACATTTACCATGTGAAAGGTCAAATCAATTTGATACAGAATGGACCGTATCTTTATACAGAAAGTGTGTAGAGCCTTTCGGTGGTGTCTTACATGAAACAAGAGTGTTGATGCCTCGCATTATTACTTCAGTTAAATTGGTTGTAGATTATTTAAATGAAGTGATTAATGACCAACAAATTTCATTTTCTGAAAAAGAAGGTGTTTTGTCTCTCACTATAAGTGGAAAAGGTATTAAACTAATTATGGATAAAACTCTAATGGACATTTTGGGTTTTGATCAAAATATCTTTAAAAGTGGTACTGTAACCAAAGCTAGCGCAGACATGTCGCTATCGCGTCGTATTAACTATTTTCAGATATATTCCAATATTGGTGAAGATGTACGTGTGGGAGATGTTGAAGCTCCATTGCTAGCAATGATACCATACCAGCCAAAAAGCTGCAGTATTTTATCTGAGCATACTTTCAAGAAAGTGCATTATACAAAGCTGAAATCAAACTACATCCCACAAATTGATATTGCAATTTATGACGATGCTGGTGCGTTGATTCCTTTTCATAAAGATGACAAGTATCACACTCTATTTCCGAATGAAGAGTTAATGCAAAAGTATGCTAATATATTTTTCTAATGTGAATAATATGGAAAGTGAAAGTAAGGACTCGTTTCTAATCTACTTGCCCAGAAATGCTTCTATGAATAAATTTCCCAAAAATAAACCATCAGACTATCAAGTAGAATTAAATCGCCCACTACATTTAGAAGGAGAATGGGAGGTTGGCGTTTCTAGTATTTGCTATGATAGCAATATTCAGAATGTGAATGATTTGGAAGAAATGATATTGACTCCTCGCACCCATGATGGAATAACGATGAATAATGCATTCCAGTTCCCATACAATTTAACGTCAGATGGAAAGTGGAACTATGAATGGATTCAGATAAAATCAGATTATTATGGTCCACTTGGGAATGAGAAAATTATTAAGGCATTCAATGGTAGTAATACTTCCATCATGAAGAATAGGGATCAGAAAGTTTATGAGTTTACTATCTATCATTGGAGTGGGAGACAGTTCCTTCGCTTTCATTCTTTTACTAAAGGTCTTACACTGAGGTTGGATAATGAATTCTATCCACATCTCGGTTTTGGCCATGGACTACATCTAACGTCAATTGCTACTGCAAATGTTAAAAAAGTTTATTCAAATCGAATCAACAAATTTCATTATAAATTTAAAATATTTGATGAAGATGTTGTAGAATGCGAAGAACGCATCATTTTGAAAAAGCGTGGTGTTCAACCTTTATCACTTATTGAGTTAGTAAAACGATGGAATGAGACTGTGGGTAAGAAGTATGGAGAGAAAATTATGGCGGACAAAAATAAGTTGGTTATTCAGAAATATAATGACAAACTTTCAGTTTATTTCTCTCCAACCTTGCGTCATTTTGTAAGACATCCAACCCCTATTATTGGAAGCGGTCTGGTGTATGCTTGTCATGAATATCACACTAAAGCTGATTCAGTTAATGATGAATGGTGGGTGGACATCTATGGTGATCGCATCAAGAAAATTTACCAGTCTTATGAAGAATCTAAAGTTGCTATCAATATAATGCCGCGTCTATATCATACAGTTGAAAGCTTCATTCATGTAGTAAATCCTTATATACAACAGAAGTTGAAGCATGTGATGAAAAGTAAATATGATGTAAAGACACACCACATTTCGTTTTCAATTGAAAATCAACGCGTTGTTCTGAAACTGGGTGATGACATTCAATGTCAATTGAGTAAAAATTTGGAAAAATCTTTGGTTTTTCAATGCTACAAACTGTGTTTACTGCTGCGCATACGATTGGTATAGAAACACCAATGACACTTGATAAACATGAACAGCACCTTTACATTCAAAGTGATTTGATTCTTCCTATTTCTGTTAGTGAGAAAAATGAATACATTTTACGTGATTTCATTCATGATAAAGACGCTTCATATGGAATAGTCGAGAAGATGTTTGAATCTATTTTCTATCATCCCGTCGTCAAACAAATGATACCCTCTATTGCTATCAAAATTGTGAAAGATACTAAATCCCTCGTAACTTTAGTGTTTCGGAAAACAAAGTGAAGTCATTGTGATATGTTTATTGAAATAAAAATATGTGTATGAAAAAGTCTTTTCACAGATATAGGGGGAATGGGCTAACTGTAGGCATATATTCACAAGGAAGTGCAATCTAAAGCGATACATAAAACAGCAATGTTTATCTACAGAAATCAACATGAAAATACTAAGTTAAGGATGATTATGCTAAGACGTCTCCTGAATGTGGTAGTGTGAGTTTAATTCTTTTGGGTGGTGGTATGTTTGTGTCAGGATGTCCATGTGGATGAGATGTGTTATGTCCTATCCAACACCTCTTATCCTCCCATGCTGAAAGCGCTCGTTTCTTGAACGTGTGCGTTTTCACAGTATGAACTTGAGATTTTAAGATTGTCATATTGACAAACGTTATAGTTTTATTTTTATAGGCCTTCTTATAGGACCGATGTTTCATTTTGTGAACAATAGATTTTGATATACCTTTAGCACGCTTAATACTATCTGCACATTCTTTTAATTTCATGGAATACATTTTAGGACGGAGGAGAATCATTTCATCTATTTCCTTTCTTGCTGGTTCATCCTTAAAACAACCAAGTTTTGCTTTATTCTGTATGGAATAGAGTGGATGAGTGGGATTGTAGTTAGCTGTGTCGAAATATTTTCCTAATGACTTGCCTACTTCATTAAAATTTAAATCTTTTTGAGTGGTAATTCCTAAAAAGAAACTATCTGTATCACCACCCAGCAAGCGAACCTCTTTTACGAGAGGGCATGGTTTTAATATTTTGTAGAAGAGTTGATACATTTCAAGCTTGGAATAATCTAAAACGGCTTGCCCAATATAGATGAGTTTGCACAACTCAACTTCTGATTTTATCATTTTAACACCTACAAGATCGTCATCGATAATGTCTCTATCAATGAAAAGAGGTGATGAGGTCAATTTGTGATATTTTTGATCATCAATGACTAGTTTGTAGTTCATATGTTTTCTAACATCCTCCATGGTCTTTCCGAAAAGACTGTTATTCTTATATTTATAAAAATCCTTTTCAAAATTATTTTGGGCGAGTGCACGTTTATGACTGTTACTATCTATGTAGGGTTTGAGGAAGGCTTTCTGTCTAAATTTGATGATGCGGTGAACTGACTTTAGAAGCATGCCCATTTCTAAATAGAATTTTGGTATGCAGAAGTGCACGAGATAATTTTTCTTATCATATTGGGTGAGTAAAAGTTTGCGGCATGGTTTGTACCTTGGCTGTCCACACTCTATTAAGTTATTATGAAATTGTGACATGAATGGTGAAAACATATCTTCAGTCACTTCACCAGATTCAGGTACGAGTGGGAAATCAGCAGTTTTATTTTTAATACTATTTGGATAAATCAAATCCACTTCAAAATAATATCCCCAATCACCTTCGTCTGGAATCTTCAGAATGTTTGAAGGGTTGGAGTAATACGCAAGCTCATCTTGATTTAACCAACTAAACTCGGAGTGAGGTAGTGGTTTAGACAGTGAACTGCCATATCAATTATTTTGGTCATAGTACTTTAGGTGGATATGATCATTACCTACTGTTTTAGATTTTATGTGATGTTTATTCACAAATGTGAGACCACCGCGTATTCCGCGCTCAAATATGTTATACATCTCGGGGTCTTGCAAGAGATGGATGGTCTCACCAGTCATTTTAAAGGCTGATTTAAAGGATATGGCTGGTAGACTGACAAAGTGGATAGGATCTAATTTGTCTTCTTCTAATGCCACTCGTCGAAATTCCTGAAAGACGTCAGCCAGCAAAATGACATCTAATTCTAAGTAAGCGATTATATAATCGCCAAACGTTTTACAATCAAATTTTAACCATGCCTCTTGAGCATGTTCATAGTCCTCTACTGGACAATCTTGACCCGTCAAATCGTTTTGGAATTTGTCAATGGAAGGAAGGGTTGTTTCATTTAGTTTAGACATTGAGCTAAAATACGCATAGGGAAAGACTCCTTTGCGAGTGATTATTTCATCCGTTAAGTTTGGATAGCGTTTCTTCAAAGTTTGACTATGGGGAAGAAACTTGAGATTACGAACGAGAGAAGCTAGTGACGCTGACATGAATTGGAATGAATCTAAAAATTTTATTTCGAAGAAGACTGTCTTATTTTCTTTAGTTTTATCTACTGGTACTTTTGCTGTCATTGCCATGAATTTTTCTCTCGTTTGCGCTGTTACATTAAACTGCCACGATTTCATCTGTCTCAACCCTCCTTTTATGGTCATATGACTGTCATAGCCCTTAAAGTTATGAAAAATGACGGGTAGTACACGACGTCTCAACCTAAGTGAAAAGTTACATTTGGAGCAGAGTGCGTTTCTAAATTTACCAGTGATGTGATCATGATCACGCACTTTCTTAATTTTATCGTCATCAAACGTTTTATGACATTTAGGACAGGATGTGCAACTTTCAAATTTTTGTTTGTCTTCATCTGACATATGTAGTGACTTACGCTGCAATTGGGAATCATATGATTGTTGAAATTTAGCAGCTTTATCGAGAAATTCTAGAAATTTTGAAATGCAATCTTCACCTTGCCAAGTATGCATTTTGTTTTGTCTATTCCTAAAGTGGTCATGCCATACTTCATAGCAGGATATGGCTGCTGGCTTGTGGATGATATCATCAATGTAGCATTCTATGTCTGCGTAAATGACACGCAGGGGACTTAATTCGTCACCATTATCCCTATGTGAAAATATTTTATCTTTGGGCATGCGTTCCATTTGTAATTTACCTCGCTTGCACCATTCATAGTGAGTTTCAAATTTATGTTTACTCCAAAAGGAGCGGATGCAGCGGTCGCATACAAAATGTTCACCTCTTTTAGAGTGCCCCAAGTGAGTGTACAAGCGAGAGATTTTGGGAATACCACAGTAGTGCCATTCCTCGCTATCATCTTGTTTTACTAATAAGAGGTTGACTACACGTTCATAACAAGTTGAACTTGAATTATAGCGGGCACCCTTCAACTCCTTCTCCCACACGTGAACGACAATTTTAATCTTATTATGTTTTTTGAACGTTTCTACATCTTTGATTTTCATGTTGTCACTATCACAACCTTCAAAGTCTAGTTCATCCTCCCACTGTCTATAGCTATAGGTATGATTTCGATTCGCGTTGATATCATTATAGTGAAGGATGGATAGGACTGCATATTTGAAACACTGTGATTTACAATCGACATTGATGACAGCTTTCTTATTATACAACGTTTTTTGTAGTTTAAATGTGCCTCGAGCTGCATGACTTTCTAATAGGGAAATTTTGAATATGGATGAGTCCACACCATCAAAAATGAGAGCGCTGTCGCGTTGATTGAATTTATCTACATTTGATTTTAAACATTGAATGTGAAAATTTAGCCAAGACTCGCAGTCTACAACTTCGGTTGCGGAAGAGGAAGGAACATGAAACTGTATTCTCTCCGTCACTTGACCCGTTTGAAAATCTATTTCAATATATTTTAGTTTAAGGTAGATGAGCGCCTTCATTCTAAAATTGTCTAAATTGTTGAAGAGCGCTTCGATAATATTAGAATTTTGAAGGAGCCACTCAGGAAAATCTACTATTTGAGTATTGGACTCCATGCAGTAGTCGCGTACTAAATTATTATGTGAAACATTAATGAGGGAGATGGTAGAGGTACGGTTGGTGTAGTGATCATTTGCATGCGTGTGTTGGTCTGTGCGAAGATCGCTGAAAGTGACTATCAAAAGAAAGAGGGCACAAATCGCAAGGAAAGGAGATGTCATCGTCAGAATCAACTTCACCTCCGGAGATTGACGCCGCTTTGCGTTGACACACACGTTGTTTGATGTGTCGAAGGGGACTGTGCTTCCTTGTAAACATATGTCCGCAGTCGGCACATTCCCACTCGTTGCCTTGTCGCGAGAGTCCTGAGCTGGAACTCACATCACCTGAAAGAGAAATCATTCTATCATCTCTGTTCA
Source organism: Prostheceraeus crozeri (assembly GCA_907163375.1). NCBI lineage: Eukaryota > Metazoa > Platyhelminthes > Polycladida > Euryleptidae > Prostheceraeus > Prostheceraeus crozeri. The sequence goes on from CAJQUW010011049.1 coordinate 116,322, forward strand.
AGTCTCAGTGTATTGTTACAACCTACTTTGACTCAACAACTCTAAACTTTCCTCGAGAAAGGAGGGCGTTGGTGATGAAGTTGATGCCTGAAATTGAGGAAGATGCTATTAGCCACACGTTTGAGGGAGATGAGTGAAGAAATTTTCAACTTACCATTTCAACGAAATCAAGTTTAAGGTTGATACTTCAACAAGATAGAGACTTCACTCAAATTTGGAACTCACGAGAGAGCAGTTCACTTGTACGCCTCAAATATAGAATTCGCTAGAGAACACTTCACTTATATGTCACAAAGACAGAGTGAAATGACACGAATGTCACTTTACATATATACTTTCATATTCATCATTCATTGGCTGTTCATTCTGATTGGTTGCTTGTTGATACTTAAGAATTAGAAAACATTTCAAAGTTATTATTCACAGTCAACATGACAAGCCCTCCGACAGCGCCAAACACAAAATTCTCTTCTCCATACTCAAGACCAAAGGCGCTCGTTGCACCAAACGCTACAACGAAGGGGAAGGTAGAGAAGGTGTACCGACTGGACAATATCAGAAAGTTGTCATTACCAGCGGACGACGAAGAGAGTGTATGTGAGAAGGAGTGTCCCGACTTAACAGGCGTGAGGTGGAAGTATCTGCAGTACGATACTGATGATGTGATGGAGATCACCAGCACCAAATTCCTCCACCAATTATGGGAATGGTACACCCCTAACTCCCAGCCACGAACTATGGTGGAGTGGGAGTACATCGACAAAGTGAGGCTCGCGGTAGAAGAACGATTGAAGCAAGTGAACTGTTTTTGTGATCTGTGTGAAGTCAGACTCTGGGACGATATTGACGATGAAGACCTTTTGAAATGCATGCCATAATAAATTTTTATTTCGTATTATCTTTGCTTTCATACTGACTTACTTGAATGGGGCTTCAGTGGATGATTTAACCATGTATACTTTTTCATTTGGAAATAGTAGCACGCTTAGTCTAACTTGTAAATCTTATAACATTTCATATGGGCGATGATGGTAGATGAAATAGTGTCAAATAAATTAAGATAGCTTACACTTCTGATACAGGGATAGCAATCGACTGCGATCCATGTGTAAAGAGCTTGTTAGACTACGGATGGGCTTAAGTGGATGATTTAACCATGTATACTTTTTCATTTGGAAATAGTAGCACGCTTAGTCTAACTTGTAAATCTTATAACATTTCATATGGGCGATGATGGTAGATGAAATAGTGTTAAATATAATTAAGATAGCTTACACTTCTGATACAGGGATAGCAATCGACTGCGATCCATGTGTAAAGAGCTTGTTAGACTACGGAAGAGAGAAGTGTGTTATGTTGCGTGTGGCGCGTTAGTGTCCTCCCATTTCATTCCATTCATCAATTCGTCTCATTGATAGAGACAGGTAGAACTCATGGTTCTCATAACGTATGCAATGGAAAGTGTTAGGCAACCTTCGACAGTTGGCTAAATGTCGCCCTGGCGCGAATGCATACTACGTTGAGACAGAGGCAATCACTTGCAAACATGACGCAGAGAGGTTTAACAAGATTGACCATTGCCGAATGTCCCTTGCGGTATACATAGCTACGGGTTTCACCGCCGCCCTTTACAGGAACGCCCGTCGAAAGGAGGTATTACACCGAACTTCATTTTCAACGTTCAAGTTGACTGTTAGCAGATTCAACTTAATGATAGTATTCGCCAGTCCGAAGACTGCCCAGGGCAAACCGCGTGGAGGTTCTATCATGTCTTGCCCCATGGTGGCCCTTAAGAGAGCCGATGGTTCGTTCTCGGGAGTAACAAGTTGACTATTGGCTTGAATAGTCAATGGGTATGACGGTTAGGTTCTCATATACCCTATACCGCCTAGGTCGTGCTGGTGCATCTGGCACCTTTCGGATGAGGGTGGTATTCGGAGTCCACACCTCATCCGTCCAAACGATCTTCTTGATCTTCCCCTTCTTTTCATCCTCTTCATCCCACTCGTCGAGGATGATGAAGTCGGGAATGGCGTTGTCTTCATCGATGAAGACGGGAATGCTGTTGGCAGGAGACGTTGCTTCCATCGTGACTTAAAATTGAATGAGAGCCGCGATCTTCTGGCTTATATAGAGTTTTCAACAATGAATTGCTCAACAGCGAATCAGAATGCTTCAGGGATGGCAATCGACTGCATAACGTTCAAGTTGACTGATAGCAGATTCAACTTAATGATAGTATTCGCCAGTCTGAAGACTGCCCAGGGGAAACCGCAAGGAGGTTCTATCAAATCTTGCCCCATGGTGGCCCTTAAGAGAGCCGGTGGTTCGTTCTCGGGAGTCGTCATCTTACAGCCTACCGATTCTGCTGAGAGACTCTCTCCTTGGTAGCAGTGTCGACTTCCACGCTAATTGGAACGCGGCTGAAAAGTGGAATGTAGCGCCATTCCGTTGGATTGACAACAGTTGCTGTCATCGGATTACCAATCCGAGCAAGATTATTGTGGACTCTGTCTTGCTCCTCTAGTCTGACAAATTCCTCAAATAAATTTCGCGGCCTTAACTGCGGTCCGCGAGGAGAGCTGACTTGACTGTTCGGCGTCTGCATGATTGAAATGAAATGAAATGAGAGGTAGTGGTTTATATACCCCTCTAACGCGACGCAACGTTCAAGTTGACTGATAGCAGATTCAACTTAATGATAGTATTCGCCAGTCTAAAGACTGTCACCAGTCTGAAGACTGCCCAGGGCAAACCGCGTTGAGGTTCTATCATGTCTTGCCCCTAGGTGGCCCTTAAGAGAGCCGATGGTTCGTTCTCGGGAGTAACGTGATGGGGTGGTGAAGGCGGGCAAAGATCTGCAATGAAAATGATATGTATTAGAATAGGATATACTATCTTATTTACTTTTCACTTACCAAGTTAGCCATCCTTAGGTAGTCTCGCGCGCTTCCTAACAGAGAATTTGTGTAAATGGCCGCGCATTCTCAGGGTGGCATGCAGACATTTCTTGGTCGGATGGCCGTTGTAGCATATGATGAACTCGTCGAGACTTTGATTTACAAGGACTTGTCCATCCAAATGATTATCCCGAATAGGGATGTGAAATTCAAACAACCTATCCTCATTCACACGATTCCACTCATCCATCATGCGCTCTAACTTCTCAAACGCCTGTCTCTCATCACCCCGCCGAGCCACATTCCTCTCCAACTCAACATTCCTCGCTCTCAACACACTCATCTCCTTCATCATCTCCTCAAACTTCGCTTCTGCATCTCTCATTCTTCTCTCCGCAGCACTCGCCCTCTTCTCACAGTCATCATTCTTCTCTTCCAACTCTCGCGTCTTATTCTTCAAATCAGTCACACTACGCCTCATTCGAATATTCTCATCCGCTACCTCCTTCGACTTCAGTTCCTTCTTCTTCAACTCATCCAACTCCTTCACGACTTCATCCTTCACCTTCTTTAAACTCTCATACTTATTTACCAACAAATCATGCGCCATCTGCTGCGATACATGCTTCTTCTCTTCATCCTTCAACCACCCCGCCGACTGCATACGAATCCCACCACTCTTCACTTTTAGGGAAGATGAGCTCTGTGGGGGGTCGGTGATGACAATATTTGACACCTCCGACGACGAAGAGCTCAACTTCCTCACACGCTCCCTATCTAAATCCACATCATCCTCATCATCACTCTCAAGCACTCCCTTTCGCTCAATCTCAGCCTCCAACGAAGCAACTGCTCTCGCCAACTCATCATTCTCAACAACATTCTCCACCTTGCCGTCTCGCTCTATCGCCAACATTCGCTCCCTCTCTTCAACAATCAAGTGCGTGAATCTCAAGTCATTCACCAAACCACCACTACAGTCAGCATGCACCCTGTAAAATCGCGCCTCATCCTCATCACCCTTCAACACTCTACACTTTACACACGCAACCCTATTCAGGATAATCATGTGGTCGGTGCCCACCTTCTTAACATGCGCCTTGGCGTCCGCACTGCGATTGATTTGCCCACATGTGCACATTTTCATATAGAATTTTTTGTTTTTGTCGTTTGCCATGCCTGAGATTTTATCGTTAACTGTAAGATAATGAAATTTGTATAAGTTTGGAATCATGTAGTACAGTCATATTCCTAAAGCATTACACTTAGTGAGGAATGATAGATTTGAGTGTAGTGAGTGGCACTCGATCCCGTCGACAGCCCGAAGGCCTTGTACTGATCACTAGGGAAGTGAAAGATCTTCCCCGATACCCGCTATTTACAGCTTAAGACATCATTGTCACTGCCCCGAAGTGGTAACAGCAACGCCGAGTCAAAGGTAGTGATCAGTAGCTGGGATCTAACCCCTCAAAGCTGCCTTAGACTTAGTTAAATTTCAAATCTGATAGCAGATTTGAACTCAGCATACTTGAAAACCTCAGATTACATGTTTAAACTTTGAAAAACTGAAAATTAAGAATTTAAAAAAAATTCCGCATTTTTCTACTCATACTACTTTTAAAAAAATTTATCAGTAGTAAAGACACTATCAAACTCTATCACACAAACTTTGAAGTAAGAAGATAGCTTGCCTACTTCAAAAGATAGAGTCCTTTGAAACACCCGATATCGGGAGCTCAGAGCGACGACCGTCGCTTACCTCGTCTTTCGATGAAGTGATCAGACTTACGTTGTCGGGGGTTAATATATGCTCGGAAGAAAACTTAAAATGGCTCTATCTCCGAAAGTATTCATCGTAGCGACATGCGGTTTGTTGCAAACGATTCGTCTCATCATTCTCTATCATATGACACCTGAACCATTCTGATATGACCACGGGAAGTTGGTCCGTCAGCACATGTCCATGTAACATGCCACAAGTGAAAAAATTCTTAAGTGTGGGAGCTCCAGTGTGGTGAAAATTTTGAAAAATTTAAAACTTCCGAATTTCGACCTGGGACCTTTACCAAAACTTTTTTCATCACTTTTCACTGATCCCCCTGCCCCCCTCGTTCGGTGAAATTTGATGAAACAAACTTTGGTCAGGGTCCCAGGTCGAAATGACACACTTTGGAAGATTTTCAAAATTTTACCCATACAAAGCCACTCTGACACTTAGGATTTTTTCAGGTGAGCTCCGACCTAAAATCTTGTAACAGCTCTAACTTTTGAACGGCTGGTCCGATTGACTCGCAACAAAAAATGTCATGGAGCAGTTTTTTCTCCTCTTTCAAACGAGTAGCTGTAAGACAAAATCCGTCCACTAGAACCAAAGTTAGAAGATCGCTGTCGGGGGGGGGGGGGGGGGTCAGTGAAATTTGATGAAAAATGTTTTGGTGAAGGTCCCAGGTCAAAATGACACACTTTGGAAAATTTTCAAAATTTTACCCATACAAAGCCACTCTGACACTTAGGATTTTTCAGGTGAGCTACGACAGTCCACCCTCCCAACCTGGCCGGCACACCACGACAAACTGGCCGGCACACCACGCCAACCTGGAGAGCACATCACACACCACCTCGCGCTACGACGGCCGGCCAGAGGGGGGGATGACGTCAGACTCGAAGCAACACGACGGCACACCACGACCGACTCGACTGACAGGAGGGGGGGACGTCAGACTCGAAGCAACACGACGGCACACCACGACCGACTCGACTGACAGGAGGGGGGGGGACGTCAGACTCGAAGCAACACGACGGCACACCACGACCGACTCGACTGACAAGAGGGGGGGGACGTCAGCGACGGCGGCCATCTTGCGCTATCCAGAAGTGGAGTTTTACTTACTACTTACATACTTTATTATAACAGCTGATGAGTTGATTGAGAGATTCAAGAGCTCTCATGGATTGAGAGAGCCAATGACAGTATTGAATAAATAAGGTCCGAATACAGACCCTTGGGGGATCCCCGACCTTACACGCAGTGGATCACTTGTATGATTCAACAAGTGGCACATGTGGTAGATGATTGCTTGATCCCTCCATACTGAGATGAACCAAATGCTTCAAAAAAATTAGACTAATACGCCGGAATCTAAAATCAAGCGCTCACATTTTTTTGATGGAACCGGAGGCAGTGAGATAGGGCGTAGGTCGTTATTGGAAGGTCTGCAATTCTTCGGGCGGTAGTTATAATGCTATACTTCCACACAACTGGAAATGAACGAGACAAACTGTGCCTATCACTCGATGCAACTGAATGAGGCAAAAAAATCATTGATATGCTATTTAATAATATCTGAATCATTAATCGAAAGTATTGAGTCATCTGACAGCTTAGAACGTTATGCTTTGCACCGATCATTTGCCATTGGTAATCAAGTTTGATATAGAATTAATTAACATTCTGGCAAAAACATTTAAGGCTTTTTAAGAAACCGGTGAAACCAAATGAATAGATCAACCAAGATAACGACCAACCAAACCATCAAATAATTATGGGAAAGTATTGAAATACATATTGAGTAATACGAAGGCCTTCGACAAATTCGGTCATGACAAAATTATTGATGCACTGAATGAAAACTATCTTCCAGCTGGTTTCATACTATGGATACATGAATATTTGCGAAATAGAATTCAATCTGTGAAATTGTTGAATCATACAAGTGATCCACTGCGTGTAAGGTCGGGGATCCCCCAAGGGTCTGTATTCGGACCTTATTTATTCAATACTGTCATTTGCTCTCTCAATCTATGAGAGCTCTTGAATCTCTCAATCAACTCATCAGCTGTTATAATAAAGTATGTAAATGACTGCACATTCATGATTCCATCATATAGCCATTCCCGTATGAATCCTGACGTCGAGCATAGAAATATGTTTGCTTAGGCCTCCAGTATTGGTCTCCCTATTAACTTGGTCAAAAGCAAGGCAAATTGGATACCAAAGTCACGTACCATTGACACCCAATACTATCCGTGATATCATTTGTGAATGAGATCACTGTTTTAAGCGTCACTTTCACCGACACTCTTAAATGGAGAAACCACATAACTTATGTTAAAAAGTGTTGTGCTCAACGTCTGCATGCTCTAAGCATCCTACGTTCACTCCTTGATCGAGGGCCTCTCATTCGTGTGGATAAAGGACTTATTTTGTCACGCATTGAATACTGCTCACTTTTGATGGTAGGAATGACTTCGACGCAAAGCTTTATGTTGAACAAGATACAAAACAGAGCTCATCGAATTATTTGTGACTCAAATTGCGGATGTTCTACTCGTATCCCACTTGACCTCACCGAAAGGCGAATTCTGTCAGCTAGCAAACTTTTACATAAAATTTGGAACAATCCTGATCATCCTCTTTACAGCTTCTCTCCTATTTCTGCTTTGGTCGGTTTTTACAGCCTCGCTCGCATACTTCTCGCCGACGTAATTCGCTCTTTCCGGCCACCACAAGTATTGTCAAGAGCGCCTAGAAGCGATGACTTTTCTTATGTTGCTAGCGACATTTCAGTTTTTCTTTGATGTATTACGTAACGTGACCATCACATATTTGTAATGATGATTTTCAATTCGTTATCTGCTATGTGACAATGCATATTTCTATATGCAGTGTTCTACATACAAATTTTCGTTTGTGAGCCTTTTGGAAATACTTCATAAGTTCGTAAGTAGGTGTAAGGGAAAGGCATCTTGTAAGAAATGTTGAAAAACACTGTACAGTTTCCACAGGTCAGGTATGGGCAAATATACTAGTTTCGATGATATCAATATCCAGAATCGTTTTACGTTCCTCTTTCCTCCGCAATTGGTACAATATTTGGCTGATCCTTGACAACCCGTCTAGTCCTCGATCTTCGTATCACGTCCTTCTACAAAGAGCTTGAATCTACTTGTCGCTTAGCGATGGAGGAGTTGTCAGAAGACAACCCTGTCATTGAGATCGCAGCCTCCGTTGAGAGCAATTCTGAAATCGTTTCCCAGTTAGCTGCCATGTGCTATCTCAGGCTGTGACACTGTATCCAAAATATTGGCCTAGGAAAGGTTACTGCTTTGAAGATTCTTCAGTCAGGTAGGACTTCATTATCATGGAAGCTTGTCGGCCGATGATTCCGACGTGATAAATGAAGCGACCAGATTTGTCGCCGAAATACTTTTACTAAGATTGTGTGAGTGATTTCAAACATGAGAGCATAGGTAGTACGTCGGCGTTAATGCAAGCAGTTTGTTCCACGACGTTGATTTTTTTGTTATAAATTAAAGTCGATATTTCACAGCACGTCTGGTCTGGCTGGCTCTCGTTTTGTGTTGGCGAGGATGCGTAGATGACACATGGACTGTTTTGCCTGAAGCGAATGTTCAATATTTCTTTGACTTTGTCAACACTATAGAGAGGTCTGTTCAATTTATAGACTGAGACGATCAAGAATTTCGATTACCGCTTTTAGATGTGCTTCGAGAGTTCCTGATACGTGTACATTCAAAGTATCTTTCTGTTTTCAAAGCCTACCCAGTCTGATAGGTATTGCATTTTTCTTCTCATAATCCATTATGTTATAAAAGAACAGTCGTGAAGTGTTTGACTAAGAGAACGACGCTTTTGTCATCTGATGCTCGTGTTACCTCATGTCCAATGTCCAAGAGTTTGTGAAACCCTGATCGCGAATGGGTATCTCTATCCGTTTGTTAGTGACAATATTTACAATGAAGCAGGTGCTGCCCGCGACGATCAGGATGAAATTGCTAGTAATGTAGCTCTTCCTTATATTTCAAAAACATGTGAATGTATTGTTCGCATTCGACCTTTTACAAACCATGTCTGCGTATAAGGAATTTTTTGCCTGGTCCTAAAGATAAGTTTGATTCCGCTCAAAGATGTAGTGTTATCTATAAGATCCCCCGTCAAGATTGTGAGCTTTCATGCAATCAACCTATATTGGACAACCTGGTAACTGCCTGAATACTCGCATTAGTCAACATCGCGCCGCTCTTAGGCTAATGCATCCTCAGCGGTCAGCAGTCGCAGAGCACTCTCTACTGTCCAATCACGCAACAAATTGGAACGGTGTCGAAGATCTTTGAATTTGAAACTAATTATCACAAACAACTTTTTCTTGAGGGTTGGCATTCAAAGCGCTTGCACTAGTCGACACGTCTTGCATATCTGCCAAGAAATCTTGCAAAAGAATCCTACAGTTCTTGTGCGGGTTTCTTGTAAGAACCGCAGGAGCTTTCGTAAAAGATTGTCGGAAAATCTACAGGAATCTTGTAGGAATGGCTAGAATATTCGCAGGAATGATAGGAGAAATGAAAACTATTTTATAGATTTATCTAACGAAATATATTGTAAAACAAAACATGGTAGCTGTAAATTACATCACGAACATGCATGTGGCAATCTCTCGTTCAAAGATCATCAGAAAAGTTGAATGAAAGCAGAGGATTGTCGTTAAGTTGCGGATTTCACACATTCAAGTACAAGTGTGTTGTTAGAACAGTAATTATCTTCGTTGCAATGAGATAAATTCAGTCAGTGACTGGCAAAATCAAATCGATGCTGTATGTGAAGACTAATTATATAGAGTAAGAAATCATCAGAGAACTTTTATTGAATATCTTCAATTTTTAGAGCTCATAATGTGTTACCTTCATACAATACTTTTAATTGTTGATTACTGAGTTACATCTATTACAATGGGTTCATCAATTCGATGCAGAAATCGGCGCTTAAATTTTTAATGTTTTTGCTACTTGCACCACCCAAGCACTTTCAATTCAATTATATATTTATTCACTACACGTGAGTGACACTCGTGCATGAGACAGTGTAGATTATTCCTTTATCATTATAGCTGTAGCTACTCTTCCTTTAGAGTCTCAGTCGAAGATAAGTAATTACAGCTGTAAGGAAAATGGAATAATCTGTACTGTCATATCGTGCATGGGAGTAGTATCTGAAAAATTAAAATAGAATTTAATAAAAATATGTAAGTGATATAGTGCAGACGCGTAGATAAACCATTTCTCACTTAAAAGTAAGTCAATTCCGCTGATAAGTCGTGTGTTGTTTATGAATCTTCATGCTTGGGGGATCCAAGTAGTCAATACATTGGAAATACTAAATGTCGACTTCAGCATCCAATGATGAACGTGAAAAGAATCCGACCGTAATAAATGAGCATTTGTACAACTGTTATAGATGTAACTCAATAATTTATCAACAATCAAAGGTACTCGTAACACGGATTATGATAGAAGTATTGCGGCGGAGGATCTGAAAATCAGCCAAAAAATACATTGTAGTGCTGAATACAACGAGGTTTCATTCTTACTACAGACATTCAACTCAAGTCCTTTGGTAACGTTTTAATCTGTTTAGTTGGTTTTCACGCAACGTAATTTGATTCTGCCTGTTACTATGACTTTCTTCCCTTACATCGCTCAAGAAATTAGTCATAATATCTTCATAAGGAATGTTGGCAATTATCATTACATGTATAATAATGAATCAAAATATTTGACCTAACAGAATTTCTGATTTTATGATCAAAATCTAATCTAAACAAGCTCATCCAAAAGGGATGAAGTGAGACATCACGCAACTCCTATATGGTAGACATGACATCGGAACTACTTCACCTTACATGTACTAAAAATATAATTTTCTTTTTTCAATTACACAAGAGTACGTAGCTTACAATTTTCACAATATCATCACAAAAGACTTAAATCTTCAAGAAAAGGAATAATTCGAGTTGTAAAAATTGTCCAAAAATACCTAATAATCAAAGAATTAACAAAAGAAGCTACATAGCTCACACGCCTCCCGATTTACATGTATATAAATGTAGGTATAACCAGAGATCTAATATAAATCTGAGTTGTTCTTTGCTTTCTTCCGCTTGTCTCGTGCAGCTTGGTTGACGGACTTGCGCACCTTTGCATAAGAATATGATGGAAAATGATGTGCGATGTCAGTAAAAGTCATCGACAATCTTACTGTCAACAATAGTAAGACTTTCTGCCACAGGTAACGACGGGTCTACGATAATTTTACTGAAATTTTTGGCATTGCAGAAATATTGCCGAAAAAATGCAATTGCAAAAGCATTCGGATTTATTCTCGTCAACTCTGATGTCTGAAATTCACTTCCTTCGATGTCAGTAAAAGTCATACCTCCGACATTAGGTAAAGGAGCATCGTTATCTAATGCCGTTGTAAGCATTCGTCTTTTGTCATTGCTTGACTTCAACAGTCTTCTCAAAAGGTGATTTTTTTCTCTTTGAAGAGCGATCATTTCGTTCATTTATAAGTTATTTCCGTGTTCATCACCACTAGAGACTGGCGCAACCGGCACCGCACTGCTAGAACCAACATGAACCTGTTCGCATGATGCCACAATCCGTTGTGAGCACGATTCACTTTCGAATGAACCAGAGCGTGAGAATGGTACTTTGGCGATGAAGGTTTTTGGAGAATCATTCGTTTTATTCACTTTTTGTAGGGTTCTCATTTTCCTTCGTTCCAACCGAATTTCACAATCGGTATCGCAGTCACTTTCGCCAGACGACAGTGATTCCAGAATTCGACTGGAATCGATCGCTTTCTCCTTGTTAGCTGCAACATAAGCCTCCACATATTTTTCAGACTCCATACACTTGGCCAATGAACCAGCAGATAGTATTCGACCTCCGAGGTTTCCTTTCAGCGTTACATAGTCACCCTGTAATATGAAATAATTACAGATTAGGTGTATTTTCAATATTGAGAAAACAGCTTGTCATTGTCTTTTTTTCAGTAGTTTATCATGGTGCCCGCGGTTTCCGCACGAAGAAATTCCAGAAACTAAATATGGGCTATAGAAGTCTAAAAATTGACGAGAAATGTACCCTAAATTTTGTTACCTCTTTTGCTTCTCTTTTTAGTGTCAAATGCTCAACATTTTAAATATCCATATATTTTCCATACAATTTATCCTTTCTGAAAACAGCTTCTTTATAAAACAATGCAAACACCTATGATATCTACAAAACAACAACTTTGTATCTATCTATCAAATCAATAAAACAATTGCACTACAGAGACATCCTTTCCAATACAGTTAGTTCAACTTTTTTTGGTTGAACACACGTTCTAAATTAAAATATTATAGGCTAACGAACTAACTACCTAATGACAGCTCAGCAGGCCAGGGACGCTTTATCCCCTGCAGTCCCTGTCACTGTGCCTACCAAACTAATCACAACTACAAAAACTGCTATTTGCAAAGCAAAAAGTATCTTTAAAGCTGTTGTATGAACTGCAGTTATGAACATGTAGTATAATTATCTGTCTATAAGTATGAGCATCCAATATTACAATTACGTATTTGACAAACACATTTCCTTGCCTTTTCAAATCAATAAATATATATTCAGCTCTATTTAAACTGACTGCATTTGAACAATTTCTTAAATTCCAGGTATTACAGAGACGATTTAATTTTCCAGAAATTCCAGTGCGCGCGGGCACCCTGAGTTTATGAACAACGAAATTTATCGATTGCGTTGTATTTATAACTAATTTAAGGTTGAATTCCAAAAAATGTCGTTCGTCTTGTGAACTTTTCAGTTTTTAATCTGATTTTGACATTTCCGAAATTCAGCATTAAATTACATTCTCAAAAGTAATTTTGGTAAGAAATTACACTTGAATATCATCTTCACAATTGAAAAAACCTCGATGGATGTTTTTGAGTAGTTCTGGCTAGTTTTGCAGCAGACATTCATACATTGAGCTAAAGGAGACCGCGTTCAAATGCAAGTTTCCTTGAGTCCTGGATCCACTTCAACTCAAATCACACTTACTATTTGACAATTTCTACAATGAAATTTTTATCAGTAAACGTTATTCCCGTCGACTACTGGTCAAACGCCTGATTGTTGCTTAATTTGTTTGCGACTACAAATTGTTCATTTACCTGCCAATTGTTCAGGCTTGAAGTATTCCGGTTGCTTGTAGTACGCTAGATTTTGTCTCTAGCGCCTCATATGTGCGACCCAACTTAGTTTCAATAGAGTAAACAGCTGTAATGGTACATGTAGTAGGCTACATGTACATGTACATCAAGTGTATTGAAGGCAAGTCATGCATCAGTTTTATGGTGTTGCGATCAGCTGTGTCTTGTGTTTCTGCTGTCTTTACATGATCTGATTTCCGGCAATACAAGGTGAAACAAAGTGGAAACAAGGTGAAGTATATTTTGAGCAATGCGTGGAATGATGTAATCTGGGATATCTTGATAAGACAAGTGACATAGTTTTAACACGAGGGCTAGATAACTTTGAAATATTGAACCTTCCTTTGTCCATCCGTGATCATGCTGTCCGTTGGCCAGCGAAATATATCGGGATAATAATAAGTTAACAACAAACATTTTGGCCCTTCCTCTAAATATTTAAATTAAATATTCATGGTCATTTTTGAAAACATGGACGTACATGTGTTGTATATGTCTCACACAAATCACACATCCATTGAGCAGCTCTGTTGTATATATTTACGCTAAGTTCGATGCTAAATTACTCATCAATAAAAATGATCTTCATCGGATGAATTATTGTCCATTATCACAAATTAGCAGGTTAGTAACTTCCAGTAGAATTATTCACATTGGAAGGATAGTGTGCTTACCTTCTTCAAAGCTTTCACCTGTTGCAATGGAATGTCGGAAAGCCAAGTATGATTCTCTGATATAGTTTTCGCATACGTGTTAGTATTCGTTAACCATATGAGAGTATTTTGCAGGAAGCCCATGTGAAAGATTCATAAATCGTGACGGCTCTTTTCTTGATCGCTTCATTGTCGAAACTGCAAGGAGTGTAAAGAAAAATGGAATGAGTATTTTTAGTACATTTATCTGGATAATGGATGTAAATGTAATGCGTCATTAACAGAAATCTTTGAAGTATTTGATAACTTACGAACTTTACACCTGATAAATTATCTATTTGCTACAAATTTGATGTAGTGGTATTTCAGTAGTACACTGTATTTGCGAGCATGTGGATTGTGTTCTCACGTGAATTATATGACAATGGAAAACAAAACCTGGAGTATGTCGTTTAATACCAAAAATTATATTTAAAAATAAGCACTGAGTCTCTAATGAAACTCAAGAATAGATGTAGGCCTAGACATCTGGCATGGTACAAATTAGTACATGTCGTTCATTGAATATAACGACATCAGGAATGACGAAACATTTGTTTAATATATCAGATGCTTCGATGACACGTTCTAACATTGATCCCTTTATAAAGCCATTAAAAAAGGGAAAACTTCTCTTTCAAAAGATCAGTGATGGCACCATCATGATCGTCAGAAAATAAATTAACTAACATCAATAGATTCAAGAATCTGTACACGCATCCGTAGCTCATGGTGTTGGGTAAAAACACTCACAATTTTGGCGTAACCGAACCTTGTTTTACAGTAGCTATCTGATTCACTAGACACAGAAAACAAATGATTTGCGTAACGAAAACAAGAATCACTTAGAATTTCGACGTCATCATAGCCTAAAACGTCTCTGCTTATATAGAGGATACTGCCAAGCTGTTTATATAAGAACGATGATGCATAATTATTCAATAATAATGGACCAAAATTACCCCGTAGACCAAAATTACCCCGACCCACCCTATTAAGTTAAAATATTCAGAAAGAAGTGCATGGATGCATGGACAGGTCCTTAATAAACTGATTTACACTCTCTTAAAAGAATGTTCAGTTTCTGTGATGGATGTATAGCCCTAATTCAGTAGATCTACTGTCAACCTGCGAGATTTTGAAAACATCGGCGTGAAGGATGCACAGGCCCAGTTAAGATTAGACGTGTGTAGCGTGTACAACGTACTGAATTGAATATTCATAATGAACGTACTGTATTGAATACATATAATTTGACATTGTTTCGGCAGCTTTGATATTGGTGGTAATTGGTATCTAACAAAAAGAGCATCAATCGCTAAATAGGCAACTGTTTCTAATTGTCACATGATTTTTAGTGAACACACAAATATCACCTTTTGGCAAAAAATCTCAATTACTGGCATCAAATTTTAAGAAATAGTAACCCAGACAAACAAAAAAACGACTATTTCAATAGTTGACCAACAAAAAGAAGTGTGAATTAAGCTGAACCATGAAGCACCAACTAGTCTTATCTACTTACAACTATTAATGACGGCTTCAAATTAGATGGACACAAACTCTTAGACAATCCTTCCCGACAGCAAATACGATGAACCTATCAAAAAAAATTGAAATTGACTTCAATCAGCTTGGACCAAAGCACAATGTGCGTACAAATTATATTTCAGAAAGGACTAACCAGCTTTCACTCAGCTTTTATATCAGAATATATGTAGATGATGAGAACAGCCTGTAGATTTTGCCATTCCTTAAACTTTTCAACAAAACTGTAAAACCTTTGTCACTATATCCAAATATATATTATATATCAAAATTTATCTACTTACAGGTCATCCAGTACATTCGGCATTTACAATCGAAAGTAATTTATCAGTTCAAAAAATCACCAAGCAACATAAGTTAATCAAGTCACAAAAAACATCTATGCCACTCAGGTAGCAAACTTTCTACGTTACACATGAGGTTCGAATTCCCCAAAAACTTGATTCATTTTCTCACTCACCTCCTTAGATGTTTCACGTGTCAACACTTTCCAAATACAATACCTAGAACACAAGTCAATAATTGTCAGGTACACCTTCCCGCCCATGTGAGTCAAGTCAGTCGACAAGTGAGTCCATACATTGCTACTCGATAGAGTTCCCTTCTTATTGTGATACCTCACTGCAGGACATATTCTTGCACATTGTTCGCAATCACCCACAACACGACGTACCAGATCCTTCGACACTCGATTTCCCAACCTTTCCCGACTCAATTGAAATGTTCGGTCGATACCCAGATGATGTTGTTCATGAATTTCCCGTACAATAAGCTCGTCATTGAAAGAAACATCCGACATAAACGTACCTGCCAAAGCCGTCGATTCACATGAAATAAGCCAATTCCTAGGTACCCGTGTCAATTTGTCGGCACAGTTTTCTTCTGACCTTACCAATTCAACACTGACATCCAAACCTTCCTGCAGTCGCAACTCACGAAGCATCTCTATCCGTCTCTTTATCAACATTTCAGACAAAGCATGCGTACGCACATTATGAGTATCATGCATCGCAGAATTTAACCAGCTGTTGACAGTAGCAGAGTCAGTTTTCAGGGTAAACTTTTTCCATCCCCACCTAATGGCCATGTTGATGCCTCTGACAGATGCGTCGAGTTCACTTAAGTTGATGTGTGAGGTATCTCCTGCCTTGCGAAGCCAAGATGCGTCTTCAACCGTGACATCATTTACCATTATAACCACTCCCAGTGCTAAGTTGCTAGCGTCCGTCCAAACCGTCATTCGCCCATTCTCAGGTGCTAACCATTTTCCCTTCACCGGATCTTCACCTGCCCTCAAACGTTCGGAGATCTCCACCACCTTACTGAGCGTTCCTTGACTAACAGGATCATCCCATCCTATTGCTTCCTTTGCTGTCAACCGTTGTATAAATCCGCATGCAACTCGCAGCCATCCACATACAGGGAAGTGTCCCAGCCATTCTCCCAAAACCTTATGAATTTGCCGCCTCGTCATCACCTCAGCCACCACAGGAAGTCGACCGTCGCGTTTCCATCTCAAATGCCTGTCCACAGAAAGACCAAGAACCCGAACTTTCTCACAATTGCCCAAAATTTCTGCAGGCTTCGTAACCAGACCAAATTTTTGAAATTGTTCAATTACCCTTGTGACTGGTACTCTATCTTCATTAACAAAAATATCGTCAATGTAACTACTAGCAGCACTTCCAATGGTTGAATCAGCAGTTAAAATGTACTCAACAATTTTAGTCATTACTTTCGGCGCGATATTCAGGCCGAATCCTAACCTCGTCAGTACATACGTTTGACCCTTCCATCGAACACCCTGATAGCACCACAAAGATCTGTCAACCTTGATTTATAAATACGCCTTCTTCAGATCCACAACTGCGCAATTCGGCCCTAACTTCCTCCATTCACGCAAACGATTCTGACATAAAGGAGTTGCTGCACCTGGATAGCTGGTAAAACCTTTGTCACTATATCCAAATATATATTATATATCAAAATTTATCTACTTACAGGTCATCCAGTACATTCGGCATTTACAATCGAAAGTAATTTATCAGTTCAAAAAATCACCAAGCAACATAAGTTAATCAAGTCACAAAAAACATCTATGCCACTCAGGTAGCAAACTTTCTACGTTACACATGAGGTTCGAATTCCCCAAAAACTTGATTCATTTTCTCACTCACCTCCTTAGATGTTTCACGTGTCAACACTTTCCAAATACAATACCTAGAACACAAGTCAATAATTGTCAGGTACACCTTCCCGCCCATGTGAGTCAAGTCAGTCGACAAGTGAGTCCATACATTGCTACTCGATAGAGTTCCCTTCTTATTGTGATACCTCACTGCAGGACATATTCTTGCACATTGTTCGCAATCACCCACAACACGACGTACCAGATCCTTCGACACTCGATTTCCCAACCTTTCCCGACTCAATTGAAATGTTCGGTCGATACCCAGATGTTGTTTATGAATTTCCCGTACAATAAGCTCGTCATTGAAAGAAACATCCGACATAAACGTACCTGCCAAAGCCGTCGATTCACATGAAATAAGGCAATTCCTAGGTACCCGTGTCAATTTGTCAGCACAGTTTTCTTCTGACATTGAGATAAATACTATCTTTTGGAAGCTCCCTCTAAATCCTCCTGACAATGGATACCAACAAAGAACACAAGCGCAAAATGGCTCGGCCGACAATGACACTGAACTACTTGAAAATGGTCAACGAAAACAACCTGTAGAACATACAATCCTATTTGCAAATTTTCCTAAAACATAAATCAAACAATCTAGTGCTCGATAAAAACCTTCGATTGAGACTTGTGAACGTTTCCTAGTGGCAGAAGACACTCCACAAAAACAACCTAGCTGTGATATCTTCTGGAAGTCTGCTGAAAATGAGACCTACAAAGCACACAACCACAAAATTTCTATGCCTAAAGCCAACAAGATAATACCCTCACTCTTAGAGTTGCGGTGAGATGAATTACTGGAAAAGCTAAAACTAGACAAATAGATTTGATGAAAAATATATATAAATTCTCAAATTATTTGGATAATTCAATAAACTTGCAGATTGCGCTTATTATTTGCAAAAGGAATCAATGAAAATGTCTCAGATGCAATGAATGGAGTATTCGCATACACGTAAAAATATCTGACTGATTACACGAATATCACAATATGCCGGTAATTTTAGAAATGAAAGTAATTCAATTAATTATTCGCGGAATACCCATTGTTTTAACCTAATTTACTTAGACAAATTAATTAGCTAATTAAAACAATAGGCGCAAAACAATGAAGTGCCACTCACTGTATCATGCTTGGACTCGCATTCATCCAGGAGGCTGCCAGAAAATCTTCTTCAGGAGGCAAAATCGCAATCGTGCAAAATCACAAGCTGTTTCTACCGCATGCAATTCACCTATTCATGGCAAACGCATGTCACCAGACAAGAATTTATGAGTTACCAAAATTTTGAATCATTACTGTTGTCAATCGGCGAAGTTTCATCAACATATGTCGCAACAGAAGTGGAATGTTGATTATTCAGTCAGATAAACCCGAATTTGGACCGGGTAGTCAAAATCGAACAGACGCATAAAGTTGTTATGACAATTAGCAACATCTGAAACGAAGACACTTAAACACAAATCAGCTGATATCTTCCAAGTCCGAAATTCCAATAGTTGCTGCCGCCACACAAGTACCCATCCAAATGAAAAGCTAGAATGAACTTTTGCAATGTACAAGGCTAAGTGTCGTAGACCAAACTTTTTCAACAACAGATCGAATTGTGATTTCATCAATTGAATTGATGAATAGACGTAATGACATTGGATGAGGAGACGCCCATTCGACTTCGGTCAGATAAAACGTAGCACCTGACCCCTGCCATTCACATTTTAAACGTTCCTCAGTGACGAATCGCGTCGGGCAACGCTATTAACTTGCTTTGAATAAAGTCGTAGTTCTGGACAGCCTCTTCTTTCCTGATAATGCAGTGAGCAAGAACCTCATTACGACATATTGAAAGTTTTTTGAACTCTGAAATATTTTGAGAGGCTTCATAGTGAATAGCTAATACCATAGCCATCAAATTGCATCAAAATGGATTACTGAATATTGCTGTAATCCGAGCTGTGTATTGCAAATTATCCATTGTATCCGTGGATCCATGATGTTGCTATCCGATGCCTACGGTTAGTACTTCATGTATTATCTGTCAAGTTTAAAGTTTTCTTTATGATTTCCAGTAAGAAAAGTAAAAAGCACTCGTGACAATTGAATATTGATAAAATGTGGGGCACTATCTTGTTTAAAGCATTGACTAAGTTGCGTTCAAAAGTTATTGTGATATCACAATAAAGTGCCTTGATGGCAACTACTTTACTGCTTTTTTGCACAAACAGAAGACAATGCCACCACTTCCTAAAACACGGGTGTCCATGACATCCAACAACATTGGGAAATTATTTTGATTCATTTTGAATTGTAAATTTCATTTTAATATAAGACGATATACATTCATAACCGATGTACGGTGTTTTCTACTTTTTAGAATTGTAGATGCTGTTGATAATCTTTGTGCATGGATAGTTTAAAACTGTCAACTTTCCTCGGCAATGACAGCTATACATGTGCAGAGCTAATGTGAAAGCAACAATGAATTTAGTTAAGTATTTGAAATTTAGGAAGTTATGTTCCATTATCGGTAATCCTGACAATGGCAAAAGCTGTGTTTGTTGGACGTAATTTGTCTTGCCAACAATCCTACGAATTCAACCATCTCTTCAAGCATTATGACTTAGCAGGGATTTCTGTGAACATGGATACTGTTGAGGGACTTCAATGCATTGATTTATGCATTTAAATCAATTTGATGTTGGCACAAACGAATAAGTGTGGCTGCCAGCAATGAATACGCATCCAGTAGGTTTTTGCCTGAGATTAATGGATACAGACTTATTTCTGGTGGGCATGGCGTCCTTGCTTGAGAGCTGCCTCGAGCTAGGGAGTTCGAGGCATATGAATTCTAAACCAAGCAATATATATAATATGCTATATTTTCTGAACGGCAAGATTGCATTCGGATGCAAACAACTGAGATGATAACCAATTCAAATCAAAAGGATGATTCTACGTCAGTCACTGCTCATTTCGAAAGTTGATGTAATTCTTCGTTCCATTTTCATATGATAGAATATTGAATTTACAATCCAACAATCGAATTAGGAATTTTATAGACAATTAGCAATTATGCTGTCGAGTGGCTTTGTCTTGATATTGATAGTTGGCAGTAGTATTTCGGTTTTCTGTGCTATATCTCAGGAAACATGATGCATTGATGGAAGAGGATCAGCAATATTTTCAAGATATCTTGCCGGTAAGATATCTTACAATAGTGTTGCAAGATCCTGCGGACGATTTCGATTTTCTGTAAGAGCGCAAGAAAAGCGTAGGATTCTTGCGATTATCTGCAAGTCGGTGTAAGATGTACCGACTAGTGTGCCCATACTATGTACCGATGTGAACTTCATGTCCCTTCCATACACAGAATTATTTGATTTCTATGACTTTCTATTCAGTATTGCTTTTTGTTTTTTAAGATACCATGCTACTGTGCATATTGTCACCGACGTCATTCTGTCTAGAGGTTGACGCTTTGCTCCGCGAGATGTGCGTTTCAGTCTGCCCTGACGACACAGCCAGATGTGCTGTGAAATATCGGCTTTTAATTTATAATACAAAGTCAACGTCATGGGACAAATTGTTTTTGATTTCAATTATATCAAGTAACCATGGCTGTAAGCAAATTCGTAAAAGTTCGGTATCTAGCAGGCCTAAGTGAAATCACCTACGCATCAAATTGATCTGCTTGACATTATGCTCCTTTGGGTTACGTTTACGAACAATTCCATGCACGAAGTCAATATTGAAAATACACAGCTTATCTCTCATTCATCACGTAAATCTCAACCTTTTCAAAAAATCCTCGTGACTCATCGCTCTCGCATCAAATTTTGAGTGTTTCATTCGTTTGCTCTTATCTATCACATGGTTAGCAATTAACGATAACGCACTAACGATTAACGGCACGCGTGCAATTTGCAATGGAACGTTGGTGTGGACGAACAGCTTTAGTCACTGGAGCTTCTGCAGGGATTGGCAGGGCTATCACCATTCGTCTTCTAAATCAGGGTTTGAATGTGGTGGCATGTGCAAGACGTGTTGACGCTGTTGAGGAAATCAGGAATGAAATTGATAATTCAAACGATGATACTGGTGAGTTAATAATTGTCAAATGTGATGTGACGAAGGAAGAAGATATTCTATCAATGTTCGATCAAATTAAAGCAAGTAAATTCCGTGGAATCGATGTTTGCATCAACAACGCTGGTGTTGGATACTGCGGAACTTTGTCAGATGGAGTCACAAGTGAATGGCAACAAATGCTAAACGTAAATGTATTAGGATTGTCAGTTTGTACACGCGAGGCGCTGAAATCTATGAAATCAAGAGGAGTGGACGATGGACATATCATCAATGTATCAAGTGTTGCAGCTCACGTTGTGGAGCCTCCGTTGCCATTCTATGCTGCTACAAAACACGCTGTTCGTGCACTGAGTGAAGGTTTGAGACAAGAACTTTTGGCTGAGAAATCTGGAATTCGAGTGTCATGTATCTCTCCAGGTCTTGCGAAATCAGAGTTTGCGGAAATCGCAACCAAGAGTGAAGACGCAGCAAAGCAACTTTATGAACAGTTGAATCATTTGACTACCAAAGATATTTGTGAGGCAACAATGTATGCGTTATCTGCACCAAAACATGTGCAAGTGCACGATGTAATTATGTGGCCAATCGCAAGACCTGAATGAAATCCTACAAATGTAATTGTATCATTTTATTATATTACATTTATCAATGTCATCTGTAAAGAGCATGAAGATTGACCCCAGAAAAAATACATGCGACATTTCCAAAATAGTCTACAAATAACTTGATATGCATGAATGTGCGGTTAAACTGTTATAGAAATTTCTTTGTTGTCCATCTGCAATTTTGTCTATTCTTGTTTCTACATGTGCAGGCATAATGTAATTTTCATTCAAGGGTGAAGATATCATTCATATCATTCATTAATAATATTGCGCTATACAAGGTTGTGAAAAACTTGTGTTGGGTTTGATTCCCAAGTTTTTCCACAAACTTGAGTCAAAAACCCAAGGCCAAGCTCATGGTTGAAAAACTTCACCTTATTTGGCTGTCATGTCTTTCGTTATATAGGCATTCCTACCCCTACTAATAGCACGCGTCAGGGATTGTAAAAAATTAATTGGTTAATAATTAATTGCAATCTAATTGGACCAATTAATTGATTGATAATTTGTATCCAATTATTAATTGATTGAGTCACTAAAATTAATTGCAATTAATTGCAATTAATTGGATCAGTGTCAATAAATTCCGCCTATGTTAGCACTTGCTACCATTCCTACTTTTTAAAAAATTTACCTTCAACATTTGTACATTCAAACTCCATCTAGGTCTACACACACTCCTTTGAGATCAACTTCCATTTAACAATTGAAAATCGCAGGCGTGCGGATTGCATACACGCATGTCATACATACTTTAGCTTAGTTTTTAGCCAGCTGCTTGGCCAGCTATCGCTCGTCATCTGGCTGACCGCGCTTGAGTTTCTAGGAAATGCAGTCGTTGCCACCGATCAGTTAACCACCAGTCGTCCGTTCCATTGAGACAGCGAATAGGAGCCTTTCATTCTAGGGAGGCGTTGTGGTGGTGTAGCCAATTGATGTAGGAGTTACATCAATGGTGTAGCCACAGATTCCTCTCTAAATCTGTGGGTGTAGCTGACATCCAACTTTGTTTGACGCAAACTTCTCATTTTGCTACACTTTCTATAATAACTCTTTACTATGATGATTGGTGTGCGGCGCGCCCCGTGCCGCGTGATTCGTTGACTACTGTTAACTTCATTTTTCATGTGATTGGCAGTGCGGTTGTGTTAGTCTCTGGAGCCTGTCACTATGCCGAAGACGAATAGTCGAAACGAAAACATTGCTTTGAAACATTTTAAACAACGTGATTCTGATACGTGGATTTGCAAGTGCGAGAAACAGTTAGTACAGAAGAAGTGAACCGGATGGACCAATCTCATGAACCACATAAAAAGTCAGCACCCAGAGTACAATGATTCGCCTGGACAAGTATCTGTGAAGGACTACCGTGTAGTGATGAAAATTTTCCGGAAAATTTTGAATCAAAATTTTCCGTGGAAAATTATGGAAAAAATTGGAAAATTTTGGAAAATTTTGAAAGTTTTGATTTTTTTGATAAGCCCTATAAATGAATGAGCGCTTCCACTGCCGAGGCAGCTACGTACCAATGAATTGGGTCTAAAACTCTTAATTTCATCATTATTTCGATTAAAGCGATCGTAGCAATGCCAGTTCCGTCCGCGGATTTTTGAACATTCCTTTGCCACAGTGGCTATTTGTGCCATTTTGTTAGCATTTTTAATTATCACACAGACACCGTTTTGGATAACGTGAATCATGCTAAAACAATAGGGGTACAATTTCATACACTGTGAAAGATCTGGAGCAAAAATAATGTACTTCATTTTGGAGTTTACTTATTAGCTTGACAGTTAAGCTTTATTATGCAGCGTGGATCAGTGAAAGAAATTCTTCATGTGTTGATGAACAAGTGAAGTATAAGCAAGTCCACGCAGCATTCATCAGCGACCATTTTGGATGACATGAAGACTGTAAACTCGTTAGATGTTTGGTAACTAAACATATCTGTGATGAGTAAAAGAATATCTATGATAGCCTTTAACTTCTGGCCTATTGTCCGACATCTTTGCTGAGGATACACATCTTCCATTTCTAGTTCAGATGGTTCAGACAGTTCAAATTCGATTTCAGATCTGCCCAAATGAATTTCAGATATGATCCGCATGAATTTCCAATTGAATTTAAGATCTTTTTATCTGTGCTTCTAGCAGATATCTGAAATTCAGCTAGAGAAATCTGAAATCCATCTAATGTCTGAAATTCATTTGGAAAGATCTGAAACTTAAAGGTGCAGTTGGTTACAAAAGTTGACATACAGGGATGATAGAGAAGTTTTCTCATTGAATATTACATAGTCTTTTCAAACGACTAAAATAAGTCTCCAAAACAAAGGAAAAAACGTCAATCACCGAAAAGTAAATTTCAAAATTTTCCATTTGCATCACTACTACCGTGTGACAAAGTCATTATCAAATTCAAATCGTACTGCAGCGAATATTTATGGTTGGATGAACTGGATCATCACTGGTTTAAAACCATTTTCTTTCGTCGAGGAACCTTTGACGAGACAGTATAGCAAACTGGATTCTGTGAGTCATGTGACATTGAAAAAATATGTGGAAAAAGTTACACGTAAAGTAGAACAGAAAATCGCCGACGAACTTCCGGATTTATTTTCTTTGATCATTGATGGTTGGACATCTGGATCGACGCATTTCGTTGCTGCCTTTGCCTCGTACGTCAGTGAAAGTACTAACTCGCAAAACATCGTTCTTCTTGGATTTTCACCGTTATTCAACGAAAGTGGCTTTCCTGCATCTGATCACGTGGACTTCATAAAGTTCGTGCTGGATGTTCATGGTAAAGACATCAGCAACATCGTCGCCATGACTGCAGATAATTCAGAAGTTAATAGATCCATCGCACGTCTACTTGAGATCCCAATGATTGGTTGTGCTTCTCATAAATTTGCTCTTGCTGTACAACATTTTCTTGCGAAGTATAAGGATCTCCTTCAAAAAGTCAACGCTTTGATGGGCAAGTTGAAGTCGGTGAAACTTGCCGGAAAGCTTCGTCAGGTGACCCCTCTATCACCAATTCAAAGAAACAAGACTCGGTGGACGAGTACTTACGAGATGCTTGATCGGTATTCTAAACTGAAGTCTGTTCTACAAGCTGAACCATTCTCAGCTGAACCGAAACTCATAGACTTTTTATTGACTGCACGAGAAAACTCCGATCTCGATAAGCTTCAATCTGATTTGGTCGAATTGCATTCGGTAACAATAGCATTACAGAGACAACATTTGGATCTGTACGACGCTCCCATCCTTTTTGATGAAGTTCTACAATGTTATCCTGAAGACGAGTTCAAAAAATATTTGATGCCAAATTCTGTTATTGTTCAAAACATCACCTTTGAAGGTGCTGTCATCAAGATATTACAAAACACAGACGCCGAACTTAATTCATCGGAATTGACAGCGGTCAAGAAGTTAGTACTGACTCCATCAAAGCATGATGCCCATGACCAGTGTGCTGAATCTGCCGAGAGTGCCGATGTTGACTTTACATCAGTCTGCTTAAAGAAAAGGAAGTTGGACGAAAATTCTTTTACCAGGAAAACATACATAAATTGCAGATTCCTTTCACCGACATCCAATGACGTCGAACGATTTTTCAGTTTGGCAGGATACGCATACAATGATTTACGGAAGCGGCTTTTGCCTCTTAGTTTAGAGATGTAATTATACTTAAAAGTGAACTCCAGATTTTGGGATGAAAATTTAGTATGCGACATTTTGAATTCGAAAGTTTGATTGAACTGCTCACTTGCATTCAATTGTAGAATTGTAGATTATTGGAGATTTTTATAGATTATATAGATTTATAGATTATTATAGATTATTAAAGCAAGACTCGTGTGAATTTTTAGTCTGAGGTGAGGGATGATTGATGACTAGTACAAGTTGCTTCTATTGTATGAATACAGAAATTATTTAAATTCACCTCATTTCGCATTTTTCACTTGAGAACATAGTTGAGATATTCTTAATAGATCTTAGTACCTGTAATTTGAGTCTTTAATCTAGTCTGATTTCAGAGATAATTTATAGAAAGTCTAGGGAATATCCGTCAATAAAATGTTCCTTTCTATAAAAAGTCAAAAAATCAAGTCGAGAAAATGAATCACATCTAGGGTTAAATGAATGAATGCAATTAAGGCCCACGTAGGCCTATTAAAAAAATTGGCAATTAATTGCAATCAATTGATTGATGAATTTCCAATTAAAAATTAATTGATTGATAAATTTCCAATTAAAATTAATTGATTGATGGCAAAATAATTGATTTTTTTATTTGCCAATCAATTATCTACAATCCCTGGCACGCGTAGAGTCTGCTTGCTTTATTGATCTTCTCCACATAATGCCAAATATTGAACATAATTTGATTATGCATGTTATGATATACATGTATTAAACTAATCAGTGGAGAAGGAGAAAATATAATGATCACTTATCAGTGTTACTTTCAATCCGAAGACAAATCATTTCCCTCTTCAGGCATTTTCTCAACCATCAATATACATGTATTTCGATAATTTTACCGATGCTATAATCAATTGTAGTCGTTCAATATGTTTCAGTACAGTCGATCAATTACAGTCGTTTATCACTTACCATATGGGAGTTGGTGATGACGACTTACGTACTCAAATATGATAAATATCTAATGTTTTCTTACATTCATTTGTCTTTAATTTATTTATCGAAAGCTACTTTCATTTCCTCTCGTCAAAGCTGTCATTTATAAATTACCCCATAATCAAGTTTTTACATACAGTTTGCACTCAATATTTCTGTTAATTGACTTCATTTTTCGCTGGTTAGTTTTTATCTTATTGATGACTTTTGATAAAAAGCCTAACCTACATGTCGCATCGACATCAGATCTAAATAACAATTTTAATTATTGCTGATCTCCGCTAAAGGATAGAAGCTGATTAAAGTGCCATCATAGTGTATTCGGAATGTGAAAATGGATAGCGCTCCATTAAAGGTTATCATAGAAAATATTTGCGAAACATGTGGCAAAGTCTTCAAAAAAGCACTTCAAAATAGTTTATAAGGATTACCTTACCTTCCAGTGGGACAAATTCACCGATTTTAGAGGATTAGCTTGAAAACGCTTTCGCTTTAAGTCCCAAAAGCCTAGATCGCACGGTTTGGATTGAAAAGAGCTACAACAAAAATGCGACACGGGAGTGAATCCCTCCTTAGGTTTAGAGTGCACTAAAGGCCAACATAATGTATTATTTCGAAGAATTCAAGTGCGGCTTAAGTACTTGATTGCATTTAGTGTTATCAAATCATATTTACCTAATATCCTATTGACGTGTGAGAACCCTACATCACAATTTTTCCATTTGCTAAATGAAAGGTTTTGAACAACTTGTCTTGTTACTTGCCTTTTCCTATGAATATCCTATAAACCTGCCATTGCATTTGTATTGCGAAGTTAGCCTGCGTTATGTTCAAATATTGATTTACCTACAAGCAAAAGGCCTATGAAATGCTAAAAGCTTGTGGATGCTTTAAAAGCAGATATCGGATGCAATGAATCACCCTTAATACACTGAAAAATGTCTCGTATTACAAGCTAACGAAGATGGTGTAGTCAATTATCGACAGCTGCCTATGCTGTCTTACTACAATTGTATTTGGTTGCGCTAGTGTGTATACGAACCAATCATAATATCACATAGAAGTTTCGCTGACGTTATGAAGTCAAAATACATTATTTCTGTTTTCTTCTAATGACTGATTGTATATCAAAACTATGTATTATTTATTTATTTATTAAGTTTACTTTTACGACCGAAGTTCTTGGAACCTTGGTTAGCACGCAAGGTCACCCAAGGCCAAGGTTTAATTCAAGGTTCAAGGTCCAACCTTGCGCTATATGTGGATTATACATGATATAAGAACCAATCATGATATCACATAGAAGTTTCGCTGACGTTATGAAGTCAAAATACATTATTTCTGTTTTCTTCTAATGACTGATTGTATATCAAAACTATGTATTATTTATTTATTTATTAAGTTTACTTTTACGACCGAAGTTCTTGGAACCTTGGTTAGCACGCAAGGTCACCCAAGGCCAAGGTTTAATTCAAGGTTCAAGGTCCAACCTTGCGCTATATGTGGATTATACATGATATAAGAACCAATCATGATATCACATAGAAGTTTCGCTGACGTTATGAAATCAAAATACATTATTTCTGTTTTCTTCTAATGACTGATTGTATATCAAAACTATGTATTATTTATTTATTTATTAAGTTTACTTTTACGACCGAAGTTCTTGGAACCTTGGTTAGTACGCAAGGTCACCCAAGGCCAAGGTTTAATTCAAGGTTCAAGGTCCAACCTTGCGCTATATGTGGATTATACATGATATAAGAACCAATCATGATATCACATAGAAGTTTCGCTGACGTTATGAAGTCAAAATACATTATTTCTGTTTTCTTCTAATGACTGATTGTATATCAAAACTATGTATTATTTATTTATTTATTAAGTTTACTTTTACGACCGAAGTTCTTGGAACCTTGGTTAGCACGCAAGGTCACCCAAGGCCAAGGTTTAATTCAAGGTTCAAGGTCCAACCTTGCGCTATATGTGGATTATACATGATATAAGAACCAATCATGATATCACATAGAAGTTTCGCTGTCGTTATGAAGTCAAAATACATTATTTCTGTTTTCTTCTAATGACTGATTGTATATCAAAACTATGTATTATTTATTTATTTATTAAGTTTACTTTTACGACCGAAGTTCTTGGAACCTTGGTTAGCACGCAAGGTCACCCAAGGCCAAGGTTTAATTCAAGGTTCAAGGTCCAACCTTGCGCTATATGTGGATTATACATGTACAGTAAGTTGCAAAATTAAGAAAAAATAGAGGAAACTCTCTTGACAGAGAATTGGAGCTAATCACTTTTCAATAATAATGAAGACAAATATTAATCTATGCTGTGTATAATTCAGCTGCTTTGTCGATGATTTTAGTGGGGAGCCATAGTCGACTAGCAGAGGTGATAACTGTAAGTCTCGACTCTGTCTCCGGCTCCTATATGTTAGCCATAATCCACCGAGCAAGAGGAACTCTGCAGAATATCCGCATCCAAATCGTGTCTAATTCGGTGTGGAACCGTTCGCGGATCAAGCGATGCTGTTTCAATACGACAAATTTCACCACGAAATATGTACCATGTATCCATGTATCCTATGGATAATAAGGAGATACTTGACGAATATCCATTGACAAACGCTGTGATAGGCCCGTTATCCGCGAAGAAGGGCGAAGAAGGGCCAGGAGACATTCGACGGATATCTACGAATGAGAGCACTCTCTAAGTACCGATAACTATCCATAGCTAGCGAAAAAGGATGCCTGATAATTCCCATTTAATAACCACGGTGAAAAGGGCACTCTGTGGAAATCTGTGCAACCTATCTTTCGAATAGCTTATGGAAATACTTGTCGAGTGAGCGGACTATCACAAAAAAGAAACTCGGTATTCGAATGCTTTTACAAATTCAAACTTGAAATGGATTCCCAATTTAAGACAGAATTATCCACAATATGAAATCAGAGTCTAATTCGCCACACAGACCAGGGAAATGACCTCTAAACACACAGAAAATAGCATCATTCGATTGTCCAGGGATCATGAAAGTAAAGATTGAAGTATATATCGGTTAGTGATCTTGCATCAACAACATACGTGGTTCCAACCGGTTCCAACCAGGTTCCATGTAATGGATAGAGTATGGCAGTGATTCTCTGGGATATAACAAATAATTTCACTAGCTCTGTCCTAAAGTCTACTATCCGTGATAAAGTATGCCAGATTATTATGGACCATAGACATCCGCGATAGAACACTCTCTAATGAGATTTTCCGTGGTAATAAATTCTATCAAATATAGAAGGGATTCTGAATACGATTCTATAACTATGCAATAATCTGGTATACTTTATGTAAATAGATAATGGATGATTTTGAGGTCATTATAGAACTTATCAACCGAAGGCCGCCAGGCTTGAGGTTAATAAGTTCTATATGACCGAAATAATCTGGCATGCTTTGTAGCGGATAGAGGATAGCTATACGATTCTCTGACATAGCTCGTGGAATTATTTGATATATCCTTGTATTTCTAAACAGCGGGCATAAATTAGAATTAATGCCCATCTACAATTATAATAAGTATACTTCTAGCAACTGTGGCAGACATACAAATCATGTAACATGTCATAATCATTGGACATCTATATTCTACTTTAATGTTCTTTTTTCAATTCAAAGTTTGAAAATATTTAGAAATGCATGAGGTCGTAGACACTTTGATAATCCATAGAATTTTTCTATGTAACATGTATGTGGGATAACATGGGATTTTTAATAAATGAGATGGCTCGTTTGAATATAAGAATAACAGCCATTGAGGGCTTTAATTGCAATAATCCGAGGGCCCTCAATTGTCGAGCTATCATATGTCGATAAAAATAGCTATCAATTTTCGTTTCATGGAAGTTGAGTAATTCAAGACCGGAAATAAATTACACATGTTATATCACTTCATTGCTCTTCAATTCTCCAATAAAGTCCACCAGTGTTCCAAATTATTATACAGGAGGAGGTTTTAGATAGGACGATGGAAAGATCAATGAAAATAGAAAGTCACAATTTAATTGAAATTATGACCATCGATGATATGCTTGTATCTGTACATGTACACTGCACAGATTCTTCCGACAATTTCTTTGCAAGACTGAGTCGGGCGTATTAATTAGAATGTAGGCCTACAGCAAGTAATTCAGCTGAATTCTGACTATATTTTACAATATTCCCCACTTTTGGAAAATTTTGAAATTTTTTCGGTGATGTTATTGCATTAACTCATTGTTTTACAGACTTGTTATAGTCATTTGAAAAGACTAATATTCAAAGACTGAAAAGTTCCCTATCTCTGCATGTTAACTTTTGGAACCAACTGCACCTTTTCCATGTCTATTTCAGATCTTTCGACATAAATTTCAGACATAATATGGATTTCACATTTCTCTGATTGAATTTTAGATATCTGTCAGAAACTCAACTTTGAAGATGTCTGAAATTCAATTGGAGAACCTTAAATTTATCTGGAAATGTCTGAAATTCATTTGGACCAAGGAGGTCTAGATATCTATAATTGTACAATTATAGATATCTAGACCTCCTTGTTTGGACAGATCTGAAATAGAAATGGAGGATGTGTAGTTTGTCCTCAACGAAGATATCGGACAATTTCGGGAAGTCATCTCATCCATGAACTCCTAGATATACAAAGTGGTGAAAAAAGTTTGTATATATCCAATGTTAAACGAAATATCTATATTTCTAACACGCAGATTCCCTCTATTCAAGTAAAAGTTATTGGAAAATAATTTGAAATGGATATCCATGACATATGATTGAGGAAACGAAGAAAACTATGATCAATCTAATTCTAAAATTGCATTGAAAACTTTTCCTTTCGTATAATAGGCCACGTGAGATAATGATTGTTAAATATTATTTGAAGATACTAAGTTCTCACAAACATAATTCATCCTTGGATCTCCTATTTCCTAACGCAAAACTAAAACAAATAATATTATGATATTCATAACATTTATTTCATGACAGACTACAAATTCAGTCAAAGAAGTAAAAAGTGAAAATAAGATTTCATTGCCTCAAGTGCTCAAAATTCTCTCCACGAGCTTCGGCACATTGCTCACATCTTTCCAAAACACTGGCAAATTCTGCGACATAAGACTTTATCTCCATCAATGTCTGATAACGCCTGGATTACGTAAGCTCTCAACTGAGGTACGGAGGCTGGTCGCTGGCCATAAACTATGTTCTTGACCATCCCCCAAACACTGAAGTCCATTGAGGTGAGATCAGACATCGATCGATCTACTTCATCGGGAAGACTTCATCAAGAGCGCCATCCTGCATGAAAAGCAACTGGTGAAAGTCTTCTCTTTTAAAGTGGGTACAATGATACTTCGCAAATTTTCCAAGTACGTCTCACCAGTTACAGAGTTATCGAAAAAATGCAGGTCCAAAAATAACAGCCCAAACTGTTAGGCGTGGTTGGTTCAACTGCTTTGTGACAGTGAAGTGTGGGTTCTTTGAAGACCAATAAACAATTATGTCTGTTCAGTTGCCCACTCAGCTTGAATTGAGATTCATCTGACCAGATAATCCTGTTCAAGATATGAGGATTATCAGTGGCCTCACTGATGAAAATCTCTGTAAAATGAAGACGGCGATCATAGTCATCTTCCCGAAGTTCGTGAGTAAGACGGGGAATGTAAGGGTGCTTGTCTAGTTCCCTTAAAATATTCATCAGTGATCCTCGTGACAACACTAGCTCCAGACTACCACGTCTAGTGGACTTCTTTGGATTGATTTCGTAAGCCTGAGCAACCAAAAACCCGCTGTCTAGTGTGGTTGCTGAGACTGGTTTTCCCGATCTTGGTGAATCTTTAACTGAGCCTGTTTCTGCAAACTTATCTCGAATTCTGTAAATGGTAACACTAGTAGGAGGTGGTGTTAGAAAGGTCTTCTTCCATTCTTCGATCACCTTACTTGCGCTTTCATGTTTACAATAATTGATCAAAATAAATTTTCTTTCGTCAGATGACAGCTTCCGAGACATTGCGTGACAATAAAAATTTGA
Source organism: Prostheceraeus crozeri (assembly GCA_907163375.1). NCBI lineage: Eukaryota > Metazoa > Platyhelminthes > Polycladida > Euryleptidae > Prostheceraeus > Prostheceraeus crozeri. The sequence continues at coordinate 149,137 of CAJQUW010011049.1, forward strand.
ACTGATTTTGGTCATACATTGATAAGTTTAGATATATCCTTGGATAAAATCAATGATTCTTAACATTGACATCATAAGCAATGAGGTCTAGATATCTATAATTGTGCAGATATTATCTAGACCTCCTTGTGTCATAAGCATAGACTTCTATGGTCATAAGTGTCTGACTGAGCATAGATAGTCAATGAACTGTAAGATGACTCAACTAGATATCTAACTCTTCAGGCTGACACGGATCATATTAGAAATGTAGATATTTCGTTTAACATAAGGTATATACAAACTTTTGACCACTTTGTATAACAGGTTATATACAAGGTGTTTCAAAAGTAGGCTAACAGTTGATTTTGCCCTAGGAAATCTATGTTGACCGTTCTATTGGCGATTTACACCTGAATCAGTCGATGGATATCCATGATCAGTCCAACATGAGCCATAGACTTCGAAGTAATTGCTACTATCATTTAGAAGTCTATGCAGTAGCATTCCATTGGCAAAGGAATTTTGAAATCTATCATGGACAAGATATAGCACCAATCTGACATTACGTACATGGATATGTTCAATTAATTTGATTTGAATCAAACACTGTTAGTTTGACTTGAAGTGAATTAAACAAGCTTGAAGCTTTTTTGAATTTGCTGCTTCTGTCATGTCAGGTCATCTAAAAGATGATCAGAGAAAATGGATTTTGAAATCCTTTTGGAAAAACAAGAATGCTGAAAAGGTGCGAATGGAATGGAGAGATGCCTTTCACAGCAATCCTCCATCAAGATTTGCTATTTATCGCATTCGAGATAAATTTGAAAAGACCGGTTCGGTAGAGAATGCACCGAAGTCAGGACGCCCTCGATCAGTTTCAATAACATCAAACGAGGAGCTAGTGGCCCAAACATTTGTTCAAAGTCCGAAGAAGTCAACAAGAAGAGCCTCATTGGAGTTGGACATTTCTCTAAGCTCTACTTGGAGACTGATGAGGAAAGTTGAGTTGAAACCATACCGACCCAGACTGTTGCAGCACCTTCTACCGGATGATGCTGAACGACGCTAGCAGTTTGCTGTGCTCATGTTGTCGGAAATTCGGGAGAACCCAGATTTGCTTGACAAGATAGTTTGGTCTGACGAAGCCAGTTTCAAACTATCAGGTCACGTAAATAGACATAACTGTGTCTACTGGTTCCCTGAAAATCCGCACATGGTATCAACAAATGAGCTGAACCAGCCTGGCTTAACCGTCTGGGCCGGTATGTCAAGCAACGGTGTGATTGGGCCAGTATTTTTTGAAAGAACTGTGACGGCTGAGGTGTACCTTCAAATGCTCCAATCCTTTGCGATTCCTGAGATGCAGTCATTGAACAACTTCAATGAGCTGTACTTTCAGCAGGATGGTGCACCAGCGCATTTTGCAGTGAGTGTCAGAAGCTATCTGAATGACACTTTTCCAGGAAAGTGGATCGGGAGATGTGGTAGCATCCTTTGGCCTCCTCGCTCTCCCGATCTAACTCCGATGGACTTTTTCTTTTGGGGCGTTGCAAAGGAGAAAGTGTACGGACGAAAACCTCACACACTTTCTCAACTCCGCTCCTACATCACAGATGCCTGTCAAGAGATCAGTGATGACAGGAACTTATGCAGAACTGTGTGCCACAGTGTGGCCGAAAGACTACAAGAATGTGCCGATGTCCATGGTGGACATTTTGAGCATTTGCGTTCGTGAATTTTTGCAACTTTAAGTTGATTAATTTTTTGATATGTTGAATAGGCCTTGGTTATTCATTTGTTCATTTTTTTGTTAGGAAACCAAGCAAACAAAATTAATGTTGTTTTAATGTTAATACCTTTATTAATTTCAGCCTCCTCTAGGCCATCGTCAGAAGCTTCTGACGATGGTCTAAGAGGAGGCTGGAATTAACAAAGGTGAAGGACATTTGGATGTCAGCTGTTCTTCCTTCTTCGCCTCCCTGTCTTGTGTTGACTACAGCGTCTTCGTGCACCAGGCTGAGGGGCGCGGAGGACATTCGAATGTCAGCTGTTCTTCCTTCTCCGCAGTAACACTGAAACAACTACTATCTTGTTTACATGGTTTCCTAATAATTTTTTTTTGATAGATGTTGGATAGTTATTCGACTTCTCATGATCGGTATAGATTCAAATTGGGTTGTAGTGAAATATGTAGGCATGAAAACACTGGAGATCATGAGATATTTTAATATGATTTACGCGATGTCAAAGAGTATTGAATTTTTGCCCCTTACGAATACAAGGCATATTAGCTATCTGTGGCATCGTGAAAAAGATTATTATGACATAGCTTATTAATCTATAGCATTAAGACATAGCTTTTCAAGGCCAATTTCTACTGTTATCCTACTTTTGAAACACCTTGTATATCTAGGAGTCCATGTCTCATCACAGGTATCTTTAGCTTCCAAATATCTCACTAGTCTGCTGTCTTTATATCTTCCACTGTCTTTGGTTGCTCATGCATAACAGCCCTGTCCTGTGACAACGTCGCTTAAAAGATTATCTGGTCAATTAGCGATTCTGTGACTAAATATATTTTTTACTCATTTTTGCGATAAAACTATCGCATAATGAGCAAGCCGCCTATATGTTTTTGTCAATACGTCTAAAATCAAAGCTGCAGGTGGGAAATAAGTTGCTATAACCAATTCATAGATATTTGTTTACTCATCTGAGCTGATTTTTCACCAACCGACGAAGTAGTGGGCATTGCAGCAACTAATTAGCAGTTTAATATAGGAGTACTGTTTGTATTAGCTTCATATGAAAATACATTGCATGCTGAATCTGATCAGTTAAAAAGTCTAATTTTTAAAGTCACGAAAGTGTAAGCAAAAAATAATAATGTTCCATGAAATGTTCTAGTAAATACTATGAAATTATTCAAATATTTGTTATTTTTGTAAATTCAATGTAATGTCAGGAGATTCTATGCAAATCCATGTGAACAGATTGATCTCAATTGATCAAAGACAGCCAGCAACTTCCATTTGGCATAAAGATCGACCATGTGTGTGTGGGAATAGGTAAGGAAGTGCGGGAGAGAAAATTAAACCTCAGCAATAGAAGCCAAAATCAGGGATACCATATAGAAAAATAAGAGGCAAGATTCGATTGCGAAGTAGAGCGCTATTAAGCAAGCGAACATGTCAAAAAATATTACTAAACTGAGGCATGACATCACGTAGTTCATAATGCACAAACTGTTCGCAAGATGCATTCCCACAGGGTGCCGCGTGGACTGTGTGCTAACATTTCATTTGTTGTAGGTGATACGATAACAGCATTGAAAAAGGGACAGGATACGATAATCGGTTTTCTGTACACCGACTGAAGAGGACTACTGTATTAGTTATCGGAACAATTACTTCCGTAATTTATCGCTAAGTTAGATATCGCGCACGTGCACAAGTAGAGAAAGCTGGTCAGTGGAAACAGGTGGCAGGTTCTTTGTTAGCTGTTAATTTTGACTGTTAATTTGACACCAATCACTAAACAATTATGTGTCGTGGCTTAAACAATCACTAACTTCGTGGCTCGGACGCTCCTCTACATGTTCATCAACACATGGAAAATTTACATCACTCCAATTAACGCTGCTTGATAAAGCTTAACTTTCAAGCAAACTGTAAAATAAGGTGATTTTAATCTCCAAATTTTTCTCATTGCATGAAAATATAACCCTATTGTGAAGCCAGATTCACGTTATCCCATTAACGGTGGTGTATGTGTGATGATAATGGCAACACTAGCACGTAAGTCACTGACGGCTAAGGAATGGTCCAGAATCCGCGGGCGGGATTCACATTGCTACGATCGTTTTGGTCGAAATAATGATTCCAAAAGTGGGAAATTTTCCGGTAAAATTTGGAAGAATTTGGCGGAAAATTTTCCATTTGCATCACTACGGTCAGTAGAAGACACGTACAAATACAATGACTTCTTGAAAGGCCCATTCGATGTGGCCACCACTATAATTATCAAGTATTCGTCATGAAACATTGACGATATATATTTTCAAAGAAAACGAAGTGCAAAGTTGAAAAGACAAAAATTGCTCAAAATGTTTATATAAAACAGATTTACCCTAAATCTCTTCAAAATCACAGAGAGAACTCCTGCCTCAATTAGTTCAGCGACTGCGCACAAGTCAGGGCGGCGAGTTAACTCGGGTTTCGTTTCTTTTGTATTACCACGCACTACGTCCTTTAATGTTGTCTTGCTGTTTCGAAGCGAGTTAACTGGGGCTGAGTGAAATTCGGTAGGCTTATGAAACAAGCACCACAGCCGAATGGTTAAAATATGTAAATGGGTTTCCAATATGATTAAGATTCAGATAAGAAATTTAATATTATCATATAGTAAAACATATAATAAATCAAATAATTAAATATAATGAATTTAATGAATCATGAAGTTCTGCACCTATGAATTAATCCATAAAGTTGAATTCTAACTGCATAGCCCCACTCACTTTTTGCACAGTGAGCTTGATTGACCGTTGCACAGTGGGTCAGAAGCTGGCAAAACCTCAAAAAAAGATTTTTGAAATTCTTCTTGAATCATTGTATTTATTGTTACAGATGTTCTGGCTAGCAGATATGCATAAATTTTGGTTCACTTGTTTGAATCGTTTTGATTTTACAATATTTTAAATCTGTCTGTTGTATTCAAATTACGTTTCGGTTCGTGAAGTTTACAGATTGGGTCCTGGAGATCTCATCCATAAATCAGTTGGTAAGTGATCATTTTGATCATTTTTTACTTTAGTTTAGTCAACATATGTGTTAATTCTTTAAATCGGAGTGGTTAAATGGAGGCTCTCATTATTTTTTAGTAGACAAAACTTAGTTTTCTCTAAAACAGCATGTGTAATTGATTAGTTAAATGTACTAAAATTCATAAAACTATGCGCGCTTTCTGAGTTCTGTCGAATTCCGTCCTTAAATTACCTTTAAGATATGTAATTCAGTATACCAAACAATATTACGAAGAAATATTCTGCCAAGCAGTGCCTATTAACGTTTTATACCACAATGATTGATCACCTTTGTTGCTCATTGAGTTCGAACCCAATCCCTGCTACACGCAAACCGTAAGCACTATCCGTTATTCCATACCGATGCTTGTGACACGATAATGCAGCAGCGTTTCAGGTGAATCTTTCATCAAGTCACAACAACTACTACTCACAACACTATAGCTGCATATCAATTGTAGTGATAATTCGTAAAAAAAGCTGCGAGAAACCTAATTAAGATTTTTATTCTTTCAGATTGAACCACCATTCGGTATGGATAGGAAAAGCCTGGTATCCTACCTTTTTGATAACAAGACATCTATTCAAAGCGAAAACGCAATAACACAATTGACACAACACATTAAAGACACGACAAACTTACAACTTCCTGATGATATCAATAAGGTCATTACTGAATTCATGTACAAGGTACGCATTAGATGGCAGAAGGCAAATAGAACGAAGGATGTTTTTCTAAAACAAAATGAATCCTGGCTTTCTGAAATGCTATTCAAGAGTGGTGCCGGTAATACGAGTAAGGGTGGAAGACCCTCTGTAGAATTTGAGTCGACGTCTACCAGGACAAAAAATCGAAAGGTCACGGGTATTGTGAGTGAATATTCTTCAAACGAACTCTTATACGCATCAAGCAAGAGATTAACAATCGAACAGAACACTGAAAAAGCTAGAGAAGTGAGAAATTTGATTTCTGATGAACACCAGACCAGTCCAAAAGAGGCTCTAGCTCTCATACTAGACACTAATCTAACAAAATCCAGTTATCAACTACTGCGAAACCATGCATGTTAAAAAAGGCTTATGACATCAGCAATCTTAGATGCGGGATTTCGATCCTGCATGCGTGGATACGATTTTTTGAAACTGTGTTGCATATTGCATACAAATTGCCGATCAAAAAATATCAGGCAAGAACATTGGCCGAGAAACGTTCTGTAGAAGAGAGAAAAAAAGAAATTCAGAAACAATTCCGAGAGAGAATGGGTCTTGTAGTTGATCAACCTCGAACAGGAGGGTCTGGAACGTCAAATGACGGCGACAGTGCGAGAAGAGTGTTCCAAAACTCGAATGTAGCTTCCGAAATCCTACAGATTGATCGCACACTACTCGAAAAACTACATGTCATCTCATCACAATTTCATGCAACTTTGACATAGACTCAGAAAAATTCAAATCACACTGCATTCAAACAGCAAGATATTACACGCGACATTACAAATGGTATCCCATGCCACAATCAGTACACAAAATCTTATTACACGGACATGCAATCATAGAAGTGTGCAGTTTGCCTCTCGGGATGTACTCAGAAGAAGCGCAAGAGGCCTCAACCAAATATTTCAAGAAATACAGGTATGTCTATAGATGAAATTCCGAAATTGCCATGTTGTGCTTCTGCACGAGCTCTTAATCTTAAAAATGTCTGTGAAATTAGTTAATAATATTTTTATACTTGTGCTATTACGGATGCATGAAAGAGTCTTTTTTTTAATTTCCAGAGAACAATTTCCGAGGAAGATATCAAGGTCATCGGCAAACAATGATCTCATGAGAAGGTTGCTGTGCAATTCGGACCCCCTGATCGCAACTTATCGCAATAATCGAAATACAAAGAAATTGGCTTTGTCATCAGATGTACTTTCCCTTCTAAAGGAGCCCAATGAGCTACATTTCATTTGATTTGATTTGATTGATTGATCAAATTTTCCGTGCGTATGTTGTAATCTACACAGTAAAATTGTTCCAAAAATATTGGTTTTACATGAATGGTGTCGGTCAGTGAATATAATACGCTTTATACACAAAATCGCAAAGGTGCATCTAACACAGTTTTCTGGTTGCTATGCAGAAATAGGCCCCCTAGCAGCCGTTGCTAAGGGAAAACATCATTAAATCCGGCGCTATCGATTTAGTTAGAATTCATGTCAAGTTTTTATATCTTGTGATAGCAGCTCAACAGCAAGTTTTGTACATACAGTTTTAATATCTATATCTAACATGGTTTTCTGGTTGCTATGCAGAAATAGGCTCCCTAGCAACCGTTGCTATGGGAAAATATTACCATTAAATTCGGCGCTATCGATTTAGTCGGAATGCATGTTAAGTTTTTTATCAACAGATGCTCATAGCCGAGGAGAAGGTTTTGTCCCGTTTTGCGGGGTTTTGACCCACTGTGCGTTGCAATCTTCTAGCTAATAATTTGGACAAAGTCTTAACTTTAGAGGTCCTTTTATCCTGGTGGAAAAAGCCATTAACTGGATTTACTAATTTAGCAGGCTTGAAATTTTAGCCAATAAGATCTCAACTTTTGCATGAATACCTGCATTATAATGCGGTTCATGAATTTTCTTGATAATCAGCTTAATCTTTTGAGCCCCGAAGCCAAATCTGTTACACAGTTCCAACTACCCATGACGTGCAGTGCACTTCACTCGATCACTCATAGCTGCAACTCCCCTTTTGCTCCCCTTATGCTGAGTGAACAATGGTAACATAATACAGCGATCATGTCATGGGTATGTTGGACCAGTGTTGTCAGCTGCTAGTCGAATACTTTCAAAAACATTTATGCTGTTTGAAATGATCTCAATCGAGAGCACTTTTTATGATACCCCATTTTGTAGGAAATATAGACTATCAAGGTTGCGCCAACTGTCTTACCGCAACAACTGCTGGGTCACTTTCCAGACTTGGTGCATTCTTCATTCTTCCCAGTTATCTTGGATGTGTCCTATTGATCTCTAAACCGCAACACTCTAAACCATCCTTCCACTTTGTAAACATACTCTTCTCTTCGACTTCTTTCTTGGAGGTTGCTCGGTTCCACGGCATGATAAGTTTAAAGACAACCGTCAATTCAGGGAAGAATATATCCATGGGATATTGCTTTGCAATATATTGCGTGACATCTTGATTCTAAACATGCAATCATCTCCTCAAATCTCCAGGACATCGGCAAATCATAACGATGGTTGGCATTATTAGTAAGGAGTTCTACACCTCTGGATAGCGCAAGATGGCCGCCGTGGACCTCCCCCCTCCTAGTCCGACACCTGGTTGCTTCGAGTCCGACTCCCCCCTCTGGAACGACGAGGTTGGCGTTGCCAGAGGTTGTTCGTGGTGCGCTCTCCAAGCTGTCGTGGTGTGCTGGCTAGGCTGGCGTGGTGTGCCGGCCAGGTTGGCGTGGTGTGCCGGCCAGGTTGGAATGGTGGAATTTCGGTGCGAGACCACTCCCATCGTGTTTCTCGTCAAAAGTTGGGTTAACAAAATTTTTTCACCCCCCCCCTCGGCAGCGATCTTCTAATTTTGGTTCTAGTGGATGGATTTTGTCTCATAGATACTCATTTGAAAGAGGAGAAAAAACTGCTCAATGACATTTGTGTTGCGAGTCAATCGGATCAGCCGTTCAAAAGTTAGAGCTGTTACAAGATTTCACGTCGGACCTCACCTGAAAAAATCCTAAGTGTCAGAGTGACTTTGTCTGGGAAAAAAATTTTCCAAAGTGTCGCATTTCGACCTGGGAACCTGACCAAAGTTTGTTTCATCAAATTTCACCGACCCCCCCTCGGCAGCGATCTTCTAATTTTGGTTCTAGTGGATGGATTTTGTCTTATAGATACTCATTTGAAAGAGGAGAAAAAACTGCTCAATGACATTTTTGTTGCAAGTCAGTCGGATCAGCCGTTCAAAAGTTAGAACTGTTACAAGATTTTAGGTCAGACCTCGGATTTCACGAAAAAATCCTAAGTGTCAGAGGCACTTAGTACGGGCAAACTTTTGAAAATTTTTCCAAAGTGTCGAATTTCGACCTGGGACCTTTACGAAAACATTTTCCATCAAATTTCTCCGAACGGTAGGGGGGTCAGTGAAAAGTGATGAAAAATGTTTTGATAAGGGTCCCAGATTGAAATTCGGAAGTTTAAAATTTTTCAAAATTTTCACCACACTGGAGCTCCCACACAATTTTTTCACCTGTGGCATGTTACATGGCCATGTGCTGAGCCACCCACTTCCCGTGGTCACATGAGAATGGTTCAAGTGTCATATGATAGAGAATGATGAGACGAATCGTTTGCAACAAACCGCATGTCGCTACGATTAATACTTTCGGAGATGGAGCCATTTTAAGTTTTCTTCTGAGCATATATAAACCCCCGGCAACGTAAGTCTGATCACTTCATCGAAAGACGAGGTAAGCGACGGTCGTCGCTCTGAGCTCCCGATATCGGGTGTTCCAAAGGACTCTATCTTTTGAAGTAGGCAAGCTATCTTCTTACTTCAAAGTTTGCGTGATAGAGTTTGATAGTGTCTTTACTACTGATAAATTTTTTAAAAAGTAGTATGAGTAGTAAAATGCGGTTTTTTTTAAAAATTCTTAATTTTCCGTTTTTTCAAAGTTTTAACATGTAATCTGAAGTTTTCAAGTATGCTGAGTTCAAATCTGCTATCAGATTTGAAATTTAACTAAGTCTAAGGCAGCTTTGAGGGGTTAGATCCCAGCTACTGATCACTACCTTTGGCTCGGCGTTGCTGTTACCACTTCGGGGCAGTGACAATGAAGTCTTAAGCTGTAAAAAGCGGGTATCGGGGAAGATCTTTCACTTCCCTAGTGATCAGTACAGGGCCTTCGGGCTGTCGACGGGATCGAGTGCCACTCACTACACTCAAATCTATCATTCCTCGCTAAGTGTTATGCTTTAGGCTGTATACTACATGATTCAAAACTTATACTAATTTCATTATCTTACAGTTAACGAGAGATCTCAGCCATGGTAAACAACGGCAAAAATAAAACATTTCACATCAAAATGTGTGTGTGCGGTCGGATCAACCGCCGAGACGGTCTCGAGGACCACATAAAGAAGGCAGGGACCGACCACATGGTTATCCTGAGTAGGGTTGCCTGTGTGAAGTGCAGGGTGTTGTTGGTTGTTGGGCAGGAGGCCGAGTTCTATGTGAGGCATGGTGGGTGTACAGGAGGGTTGGTGACCGATTTGAGATTTGTGGAGTTGATGAATGCTGAGAAGGAGCGAATGTTGAGGAAAGAGAAAGAAGCCAAGAAACCTGAGGCCAAGAATGTTGTTGAGAATGCTAGTGGGAATGTTGTTGAGAATGCTAGTGGGAATGCTGTGGAGAATGAGGTAGAGAATGCTGTGACCGGTTTGAAGGCTGAGAAGTGGCGGAAGAGAGTGTTTGAGAGTGATGATGAGGATGATGTGGATTTGGATAGGGAGCGAGTGAGGAAGCGTGTGAGGAAGTTGAGCTCTTCTTCGTCGGAAGTATCCAATATTGTTATTACCGACCCCCCGCAGAGCTCATCTTCCCCAATACTGAAGGGTGGTGGGTTACGGAAGCAGTCGGCGCGGTGGGATGAGGATATGGAGAAGAAGCATGTGTCGCAGCAAGCGGCACATGCTTTGTCGGTTGATCGGTATGAAAGTTTGAAGAAGGTGAATGATAGAGTGTTGGACCAGTTGAGTGAGCTGAAAATGAAGGAGGTGCGATGTAAGGAGGTGGCGGATGAGAATATCCGTATGAGGCGTATTGTGAAAGAGTTGAAGGAGAAGGCGCAAGTGTTGGAAGACGAGAATGATGAGCGAGAGAAGAGGACGAGTGCTGCAGAGAGGAGAATGGGAGAGGCAGAGTAGAAATATGAGGAGTTGATGAAGGAGATGACTGTATTGAGAGCGAGGAATGCTGAGTTGGAGAGGAGTGTGAGTAGACAGGCTGATGAGAGAGAGTCGTTTGCGACGTTGGAGCGCATGAGGAATGAATGGAATCGTTTGAATGATGACAGAATGTTTGAGTTTCTCATCCCTATTCGGGACAACCATCTGGACGGTCGAGTCCTTGTCAACCAAATTCTGGATGAGTCGATCATCTGCCATAATGGCCATCCCAGTAAAAAATGCCTCCACGCCACTCTCTGAATGCGCGGGCATCTTCATAAATTTTCAGTCAGGAAGCCCGCGAAACTACCCAAGGATGGCTAACTTGGTAAGTGAAAAGCAAATAAGATAGTATATCCTATTCTAATACATATCATTTTCATTGCAGATCTTTTCCCTGCCTTCACCACTCCCGAGAACGCACCAACGGCCACCAACGGACATGATAGAACCTCCACGCGGTTTGCCCTGGGCAGTCTTCAGACTGGCGAATACTATCATTAAGTTGAATCTGCTATCAGTCAACTTGAACGTTGCGTCGCGCTAGAGGGGTATATAAAGCACTACCTCTCATTTCATTTCATTTCAATCATGCAGACTCCGAACACTCAAGTCAGCTCTCCTGACAAGCCTCGGTTAAAGCCGAGAAATTTATTTCGCGAGTTTCAGCGAGCTGACGAGCGAAAGAGGCTGTATGACAATCTGGCACGGATAGATGCATCGCAGTTTAGCGATGATGATACGACTGAGTGGGACTACATACCACCCCCAACTACTCAGTCGGTATCAGTAGAGGTCGATGCTGCTACCATGGAGAGAGTCAAAGACTCTCTCAGCAGAATCGGCCTGAAGTATGATGGCTGATGACGGTCACGAGAACGAACCACCGGTCCTCATAAGGGCCACCAAGGGGCACGACATGATAGAACCTCCACGCGGTTTGCCCTGGGCAGTCTTTAGACTGGCGAATGCTATCATTAAGTTGAATCTGCTATCAGTCAACTTGAACGTTGCAAATGAAGTTCGGTGTAATACTTCCTTTCGACGGGCGTTCCTGTTCAGGACGGCGGTGAAACCCATAGCCATGTATACCGCATGGCACATTCGGCAATGGTCAATCTTGTGAAACCTCTCTCCGTCATGTTTGCAAGTGGTTGCTCTGTCTCAACGTAGTATGCATTCGCGTCAGGGCGACATTTAGCCATCTGTCGAAGGTTGCCTAATAAACTTTCCATTGCATACGTTATGAGAACCATGAGTTCTACCTGTCTCTATCAATGAGACGAATTGATGAATGGAATGAAATGGGAGGACACTAACGCGCCACACGCAACATAACACACTTCTCTCTTCCGTAGTCTAACAAGCTCTTTACACATGGATCGCAGTCGATTGCTATCCCAGAATCATGTAAGCTATCTTAATTTTAAATGTGACTAGCACTATTTCATCTACCATCATCGCCCATATGAAATGTCATAAGATTTACAAGTTAAATTAAGCGTGCTACTATTTCCAAATGAAAAAGTATACATGGTTAAATCATCCACTTAAGCCCCATTCAAGTAAGTCAGTATGAAAGCAAAGATAATATGAAATAAACATTTATTATGGCATGTATTTCAAAAGGTCTTCATCGTCAATATCGTCCTTGAGTCTGACTTCACACAGATCACAAAAACAGTTCACTTGTTTCAACCGCTCTTCTACCGCGAGCCTCACTTTATCGATGTATTCCCACTCCGCCATAGTTCGTGGCTGGGAGTTAGGGGTGTACCATTCCCATAATTGATGTAGGAATTTGGTGCTGGTGATCTCCATCACATCATCAGTATCGTACTGCAGATACTTCCACCTCACGCCTGTTAAGTCGGGACACTCCTTCTCACATACACTCTCTTCGTCGTCCGCTGGTAATGACAACTTTCTGATATTGTCCAATCGGTATATTTTCTCCACCTTCCCCTTCGTTGGAGCGTTTGGTGCAACGAGCGCCTTTGGTGTTGAGCATAGAGAAGAGAATTTTGTGTTTGGCGTTGTGTTGGCGAATTCTGTTATTATTTGAGGCGTACGAGTGAACTGCTCTCTCGTGAATTCCAAATTTGAGTGAAGTCTCTATCTTGTTGAAGTATCAACCTTAAACTTCATATCGTTGAAATGGTAAGTTGAAAATTTCTTCACCCATCTCCCTCAAACGTGTGGCTAATAGCATCTTCCTTAATTTCAGGCATCTACTTCATCACCAAAGCCCTCCCTTCTCGAGGAAAGTCTAGAGCTGTTGAGTGAAGGTAGGTTGTAACAATACACTGAGACTTTAACAGAGATGATAGAATGATTTCTCTTTCAGATGATGTTAGTTCTAGCTCAAGACTCTCGCGACAAGGCAACGAGTGGGAATGTGCTGACTGCGGATATATTTTTACAAGGAAGCACAGTCCCCTTCGACACATCAAACAACGTGTGTGTCAACGCAAAGCGGCATCAATCTCCGGAGGTGAAGTTGATTCTGACGATGACATCTCCTTTCCTTGTGATTTGTGCCCTCTTTCTTTCGATAGCCACTTTCAGCGATCTTCGCACAGACTTCAACACACGCATGCATATAATCACTACACCAGCGGTACCTCTACAATCTCCCTCATTAACGTTTCCCATAGTCATTTAGTACGCGACTACTGCATGGAGTCCAATACTCAAATAGTAGATTTTCCTTAGTGGCTCCTTCAAAATTCTAACATTATCGAAGCGCTCTTCAACAATTTAGACAATTTTAGAATGAAGGCGCTCATCTACCTCAAACTAAAATATATTGAAATAGATTTTCAAACGGGTCAAGTGACGGAGAGAATACAGTTTCATGTTCCTTCCTCTTCCGCAACCGAAGTTGTAGACTGCGAGTCTTGGCTAAATTTTCACATTCAATGTTTAAAATCAAATGTAGATAAATTCAATCAACGCGACAGCGCTCTCATTTTTGATGGCGTGGACTCAGCCATGTTCAAAATTTCCCTATTAGAAAGTCATGCAGCTCAATGCACATTTAAACTACCAAAAACTTTGTATAATAAGAAAGCTGTCATCAATGTCGATTGTAAATCGCAGTGTTTCAAATATGCAGTCCTATCTATCCTTCACTATAATGATATCAACGCGAATCGAAATCATACCTACAGCTATAGACAGTGGGAGGATGATTTAGTCTTTGAAGGATGTGATAGTAACAACATGAAAATCAAAGATGTAGAAACGTTCGAAAAACATAATAAGATTAAAATTGTCGTTCACGTGTGGGAGAAGGGGTTGAAGGGTGCCCGCTATAATTCACGTTCAACTTGTTATGAACGTGTAGTCAACCTCTTATTAGTAAAACAATCCCAAAATCTCTCGCTTGTACACACACTTAGTGCGCTCTAAAAGTGGTGAACATTTTGTATGCGACCGCTGCATCCGCTCCTTTTGGAGTAAACATAAATTTGAAACTCATTATGAATGGTGCAAGTGAGGTAAATTACAAATGGAACGCATGCCCAAGATAAAATATTTTCACATAGGGATAATGGTGACGAATTAAGTCCCCTGCGTGTCATTTACGCAGACATCGAATGCAACATTGATGATATCATCCACAAGCCAGCAGTCATATCCTGCTATGAAGTATGGCATGACCACTTTAGGAATAGACAAAACAAAATGCATACTTGGCAAGGTGAAGATTGCATTTCAAATTTTCTAGAATTTCTCGATAAAGCTGCCAAATTTCAGCAATCATATGATTCCCAATTGCAGCGTAAGTCACTACATATGTCAGATGAAGACAAACAAAAATTTGAAAGTTGCACATTGTGCCCTAAATGTCATAAAACGTTTGATGACGATAAAATTAAGAAAGTGCGTGATCATGATCACATCACTGGTAAATTTAGAAACGCACTCTGCTCCAAATGTAACTTTTCACTTAGGTTGAGACGTCGTGTACTACCCGTCATTTTTCATAACTTTAAGGGCTATGACAGTCATATGACCATAAAAGGAGGGTTGAGCCAGATGAAATCGTGGCAGTTTAATGTAATAGCGCAAACGAGAGAAAAATTCATGGCAATGACAGCAAAAGTACCAGTAGATAAAACTAAAGAAAATAAGACAGTCTTCTTTGAAATAAAATTTTTAGATTCATTCCAATTCATGTCAGCGTCACTAGCCTCTCTCGTTCGTAATCTCAAGTTTCTTCCCCATAGTCAAACTTTGAAGAAACACTATCCAAACTTAACTGATGAGATAATCACTCGCAAAGGAGTCTTTCCCTATGCGTATTTTAGCTCAATGTCTAAACTAAATGAAACAACCCTTTCTTCCATTGACAAATTCCAAAACGATTTGACGGGTCAAGATTGTCCAGTAGAGGATTATGAACATGCTCAAGAGGCATGGACAAAATTTGATTGTGAAACGTTTGGCGATTATATGATCGCTTACTTAGAATTAGATGTCATTTTGCTGGCTGACGTCTTTCAGGAATTTCGACGAGTGGCATTAGAAGAAGACAAATTAGATCCTGTCCACTTTGTCAGTCTACCAGCCATGTCCTTTAAATCAGCCTTTAAAATGACTGGTGAGACCATTCATCTCTTACAAGACCCCGAGATGTATAACATATTTGAGCGCGGAATACGCGGTGGTCTCACATTTGTAAATAAACATCATATAAAATCTGAAACAGTAGGTAATGATCATATCCACCTAAAGTACTATGACCAAAATAATTTATATGGCTGTTCACTGTCTAAACCACTACCTCACTCCGAGTTTAGTTGGTTAAATCAAGATGAGCTTGAGTATTACTCCAACCCTTCAAACATACTGAAGATTCCAGATGAAGGTGATTGGGGATATTATTTTGAAGTGGATTTGATTTATCCAGATAGTGTCAAAAATGAAACTGCTGATTTCCCACTCCCACCTGAATCTGGTGAAGTGACTGAAGATATGTTTTCACCATTCATGTCACAATTTCATGATAACTTAACAGAGTTTGGACAGCCAAGGTACAAACCATGCCGCAAACTTTTGCTCACCCAATATGATAAGAAAAATTATCTCGTGCACTTCTGCATACTAAAATTCTATTTAGAAATGGGCGGAGAAAAATTGATTATCCGGAGAAAATTGAGTGCAGTGATGTATATACTCTTAAAATTGTTAGTAGTGTGTATATTCCATGTGTATGTGTCCAGCATGCGGAAATCGTTTACGATTTATGTTCTATCGAATGTCATGACTCAGTGTGGCTTTGTTTGAACAGACGGTGAGACGCTAAATATATAAGAAATTTTGACCTGTTTGAAAATACAACTCTCTTGATTTCGCTGCACTGCGGTTGTTTTACCTACACGTACACCACACGAGTGTAACAAGGAAAGGAGGTTACATTTTATGGCGACCCAGGCAGGACACTGACATTGATATTTGCGAATCAGAAACGTGGTGTACGTTGCCGTCGATCAGCTTCGTTCGGTGCATGCAGTCTGATTTCCTCGACATCGTAAGAACAGTGGCTTCTACTAGCGCTTGTCGGAACAGCAGCGGAACTCATCTTTCATCGATACTTCGGCCGAGTGTGTTTATATAGTATTGCGCAACTGCAGGTATTCGCGTGGAATGAGCTGGACAACGTGGGACTTCGCATATTGAGTTTTGAGTAAGCTATCGTGTTTACAGACCTCACTTCAATTATCGTTATAACTAGTTCCTCGTATTTTTGTCTTGTCACGTTACGTACACGTTTTATTGTCACTGCAACTAGCATTTGGTAAATTTATCTTGTGTTCATATTATTATCACTAAAACTAGTGCCTCGTAGTTTGTCTTGTTTGTGAAATTTACGTTACGTAATGTCTGATGTACAAACAGTTAAAAGTAAGGATCCTAATCGTATACGTTTAGGACATCTTTCGGCAGTAAAGCGGAAATTATCATTTTTGACTGAAACGCTCAATCTCGAAGAGTATCAAGAGCTGAATGAGCTAATTTCTATTGTTGACTCTTGTAAATCTGCGTTCAGAAAGTTTGTCGAATCTCATGAGTCGTATTTACAAGTTGAAGCCAATGAGGCTGACGTAATGCGTAGTAATGAGCAATACGCTTCTGTCAGAGACGAATTTAATTTGCTATTGCAAAGGTATGAGGAGCTTCGTGTTGTTGATGTCGAAGATACCCGTAATATATCTGGATCTGCGGCTGATCGTTCGATTGTTCTAAGTGATGGTAGGCCTAAATCTCCTATGTCTGAGCACGCTGTTAGGAGTGTTGATGTCCGCAGTCGTGATTCGAATTCGGACGTGAGTAGTCTTCGTAATGCTAAAGCTCGTTTGATAGAGGCTAGATTGCGCAAAGATGCTATCAAAAAACGATTTGAATTTGATCATGATTATGAGATACGTATGTTCGAGCTCAAACGTGAAAATGAGTTGAGAAAGGCTCATCTTGAGGTTGAAATGGCTGAAAAACTGGTGAATGTTATTCAGGACGAGGATGAATTTAGTCGCAAGTCTCTACATGCGCCTGATTATTTCAAACGGTCACCGTTTGAATATGATTGTAACGATGATGAACGTCAGAGAAAGGTTCCCTTACATGTAAATGACGGCTTTGGGACGAAACAGAATCCTGTTCAGATTCCGGATGATAGTTTCCGTTTACTGGCCGATGCGATTCATCAGAGCTCGTCGTTACCCAAAGTAGAAATTTCTAAATTTTCTGGGGATCCATCTGATTATTCTCAATTTGTCACAAGTTTTGAAGTTAATATCGCTAACCGCGTTACGAGTGATTCCGAATTATTTATTCGTTTGCAATCTCTCTGTGAAGGCAAGGCAAAGGAAGCCATTTCAGGTTGTATTAACTTGCCGATAGGTGGAAGGTATCGTACTGCATGCGACACTTTGAGAGAGAATTTTGGTTTACCACATCCGGTAGCAGATAGTCAAATTAGAAGAATAAAGGAATTAAGCCTTAGAAAGGCCGATGCTCCGAGTCTTATGGCGTTCGCTCGTAGATTGGAGGACGTGAAGCGGGTATTAGACAGTCTGGGAGTAGAGTATGCAACGAGGCTGGACAGCGATGAATTGTTAAGATCTCTAATGCGAAAACTCCCCGATGATTCTATCCGCAGACGATGGGCAGAACGCGCGGGCACCATCCTTGAGAGAAGTGCGTGTGTCAGGATGTCTGATTTTATTGAATTCGTGAAGTCTCAAGGAAGGAGATTAAATAATGTGTTTGGATCAGCCCTGACAAATGTTGCTGTGAGACCCGGGAATAACCATTACACCGCCTTAGTGACAAATACATCTGCTGACAATTATTCGCCGAGGCGTGGTCATGCTGAAGAATGCAAGTATTGTATTGGCCATCACGCGATATGGAAATGTAACAACTTTGAGAAAATTTCGGAGATCGATCGCTATAAATTCGTCAAGAAAGAAAACCTTTGTCTTAGATGTTTGAATCCAGGCCACCGTCTGAATCAGTGTACTTTTCGTGGGACTTGTTCATTTTGCAGATCAGACAAGCATAGTTCCTTGTTGCATAGGCAGAAGCCTGAATCGCGGGTAGGGTCCGAAGAACAAGAAAATGTTCCTGAGTTAAGTGTTCGATCGAATCGAACTGCCATCTCATCAGTATGGATGAAGGTCGTTCCTGTGCGAGTCATGGCAAAAGGAAGGACGGTGGAGACTTTCGCGTTTCTCGATGGCGGTTCCGATGCCACTATCTGTACTGAGGATCTACTGCAGAAATTAGGTGTGAAGGGTCGTTCGATACGTTATCGACTGTCTACCATGACAGGTGATAAAGATGTGACGGGTTATCAAGTTAGCCTACAGCTGTCTTCTCTTGATGGAAGGAGGAAATTTGATGTAAATTGCATCACTGCGAAGTCAATACCGATCTCTAATGAGAATATGCCGAAAGTAGCTGAGAAGGATCTCTATCCTCATTTGTGGAATATCGAGTTGCCCTCGATCGAAAATGCTAATGTATCTCTGTTGATAGGGAGCGACCATACTCATATAGTTGAGTCTCAGTTTGATCGGCGAATTGGTAAGGAGAATGAGCCAATCGGTATACTTACTTGCTTTGGATGGACTGTATGTGGCCCAAACAATAAACAACAGGAGAAAGTCTCTGTGAATCGTATTTCGACTCGACTCTCGGACAACGATCTGCATCAGCAGTTACAGAATATGTTCAACTATGAATTCGAAGATTTGAAAACCGATAGCCAAGAAGCATATTCGATTGAGGAAGTGAAGGCATCTTCCATAATGGAGGACTCGGTTGAATTCAAGAATGGTCATTACCACATAGGATTGCCGTTCAGGACCACTGCTTCTTCGTTAAATGGTAATTATACTATGCTAAAATGAGACTAGAGTATTTGAAAAGAAAATTGACTAGAAACAGTGACTTGAAAGAGAAGTATCAAACGGTGATAAAGCGTTATGAAGACGAAGGGGCCGCCAAGAGAGTGGGAGACGTTCCCACGTCAGATAGATGGTACTTACCTCATCATGCGGTCTATAATGAAAGGAAGGTCGAACCGCGGGTAGTCTTTGATTGTGCCGCTTCGTATCGAGGTCGATCCCTCAATGACTTACTTTATAAAGGACCAGAGAACACGAGTTCATTGATCGGTGTGTTGACTCGATTTCGTCTTGACAGGGTAGATGTTACGGCTGATATAAAGAGTATGTTTCACCAGGTTTACGTTCCGGAAGAGGACCGCAAGCGATTGTCTTTCTTATGGTGGCCTTCGGATGATTTCGATGCAAGGCCTGAATCTTATGAAATGAACGTTCATGTTTTTGGAGCTACTAGTTCCCCAAGCGTTTGCGGATTCGCCCTGCGGAAGGCGGCTGCTGATAAAAAGTCTTTATTTCGGCCTGAAATAATCGACGCTATCTATAGAGATTTTTATGTTGATGATTTGCTCAAATCGTATGCAAGTGTTGACGAGGCTATCTCTATTTCTAAAGAGATTGGTGCATTGTTAAGTATGAGCGGGTTCAAGTTGACGAAATGGTTGTCGAACTGTTCCGAGGTTACAGCGGGCTTTCAGGATGATGATCGCTCACCTGCTTTTCAAAGCTATCAATTCGAACACATTACTCAGAAGACGCTAGGAGTAGTGTGGTCAGTCCAAAGCGACGAATTCTCGGCTCACGTGTCCGAGAAACCTGATCTCCTGCCACGCTCTCGAAGAAGCGTTCTGTCATCAATCTCTTCGGTGTTTGACCCCTTGGGCTTTGCTTCGCCTCTTATGCTTAGGGGCAGATTAATCAACCAAGCCCTCTGTGATAGAAAATTCGATTGGGATGAATTATTGCCAAGAGGATATGTTTAACGCCTGGAAAAAGTGGTTATCCCAATTACGGGAGGCTCAAGTTCGAATTCCAAGATGTCTAAAACCGGACTTTCGTTTCACTAAGGTTGAACTGCATCATTTCTCAGATGCTAGCGAGTCAGGTTATGGGATTGTTTCTTATTTGAGGTTCATATCTGAAACAGACTGTCATGTTTCATTTTTGTATGGAAAATCGAGAGTTAAGCCGTTGAAGACCGGTGTTTCGATCCCCAAGCTTGAGCTTACCGCAGCTACACTTATGATTTCGGCTGACAAGATGATATCCAGTTCGCTAAGAGATCGTCTAGCGATAAGTAGTACGACGTTTTGGACGGACTCGATGTTGGTTATAAAGTATATTCGTAATGAGACTAAACGATTGACTGTCTTTGTAGCCAACAGAGTAGCGAAGATAAATGAGAATTCGGCCATCGATCAATGGAGACACGTACGCAGTGAACACAACCCAGCTGATGTCGCCAGTCGTGGCATTGATACGACAGAAAGTGCAAGTTGGCGTCTATGGACTCGTGGCCCGGAGTTCTTATGGGATTCTATTGAATTGCCGATGTCAGTAATCGATTACGAACCTTTATCAGATGACGATGACGGTGTGAGGAGGATTCAAAGAGTTTTTACGACTGAAGTGGATACTAATGAGTTTTGGAGCGAATTGTTTCATCGGTTTTCGTCCTGGATTCGACTGATTCGTGTCGTGGCTTGGTTGTTAAGAGCTTCTAAGGGATTTCGTGCTGAGCCTTTACCTCGGAGTAAAGAAATAAGTGTTGATGAACTGCATGACAGTATCCTGATGGTTGTGAAAAATGATCAAAAAAGCACCGACTATGATGATAATCGAATTTCTAGCTCTTTGAGAAAGCTGAAGCCTGTTATACAGAACGATGTGTTATGCGTTGGTGGACGTCTTCAGCAGTCAAGCTTACCGGACTCAACAAAACATCAAATGATATTACCCCCTAAACATGTTGTGACGGAATTGCTTATTCAGTGTACACATGAATCGAACGGTCACGTCGGTGTAAATCACACACTTAGTTTGCTGAGACTAAGTTATTGGATTATTCATGGTGTTTCGTCTGTCCGTCGTGTATTGTATAAATGTCAGACTTGTAGAAGGTACAATCAGCGCCCTGGTAGTCAATTGATGAGCTCATTACCAGAATCAAGAGTTGAAGTGCATGAAACTTCCTACCCTTTCGAATGCACTGGTGTAGATCTGTTCGGACCGTTATTTGTACGGAAAGATGGAAGAACACGGTCAAGAGGTACGTCATATAAGAGGTATGGAGTATTGTTCACATGTCTCAAAACTCGTTCGATACACCTGGAGATTGCACAAGACCTGTCTACGGACAGCTTTATAAATGCTCTACTTCGTTTCATAGCCAGAAGAGGCCCTCCAAGGGAATTGAAAAGCGATAATGGCACGAACTTTCGAGGTGCCGCTGTTGAGGTCATTGAAGGCCTAAAGAGACTACAGCATAATCGAATTCAAAGAAGAATGAGCGAGAAGATGGTTCGATGGAATTTCAATCCTCCTGTGGCTCCTCATCAAGGAGGTGTATGGGAGAGAATGGTGAGGTCTGTTAAGCGCATCTTGACATCTCAAATTCGTGATCGAATCGTGTCTAACGACTCCATACATACGCTAATGTGCGAAATCGAGAAAATTATCAATGATCGTCCTTTAAACAAGCTTGCCGATGATCCGAGTGATACAGATTGTTTGACTCCAAATCATATTTTGCTGGTGAATAGAAATCCGTCGAAATCCTTTCACGCAGATGATTCTGATCCCCGAACAAGTGTACGATGGAAATCAGTGATGGCTCTTGCCGATGAGTTCTGGCGACGATGGAAGAAGGAATACTTGACATCATTGCAAGAGAGGCAGAAGTGGTATAAAGAAAAAAGGAATTTTGAAATTGGGGATTTAGTATTGATTTGTGATAGTTGCTCCCCGAGAGGTTCGTGGAAGAAAGGATTGATACAGGAGGTGCGAGCTGGCAAAGATGGTCTAGTGCGCGAAGTGCTTCTTAAGTCTGGCGATCGTCTGTTGAGACGCGATATTCGTAAAATATGTTTGCTTGAAGAGAATTTGTTGCGTGTGTCTAGTATTTCTTAGTTTACTTGACGAACACAGGCCTATTGCTCATTGCTAACTCGTTTGTTGTTCCTTTTCCCACCGTGCTTCAATTTTGGACTTATCTTCGAAAATTGACTTGACATGAGTCAGAAAACAAGGTTTTCTCGCGGGTAGTGTATCGCCGTGATTGGCGATGTGAATTCCTTTTATAATTGTTGACACTTATTTGAGCCTTTTGATTATCCGGAGAAAATTGAGTGCAGTGATGTATATACTCTTAAAATTGTTAGTAGTGTGTATATTCCATGTGTATGTGTCCAGCATGCGGAAATCGTTTACGATTTATGTTCTATCGAATGTCATGACTCAGTGTGGCTTTGTTTGAACAGACGGTGAGACGCTAAATATATAAGAAATTTTGACCTGTTTGAAAATACAACTCTCTTGATTTCGCTGCACTGCGGTTGTTTTACCTACACGTACACCACACGAGCGTAACAAGGAAAGGAGGTTACATAGATAGTAGCAGTCAATAACGTGCACTAGCGCAAAATAATTTTGAAAAGGATTTTTATAAATATAAGAATAACAGTCTTTTCGGAAAGACCATGGAGGATGTTAGAAAACGTATGAACTACAAACTAGTCATTGATGATCAAAAATATCACAAATTGACCTCAACACCTCTTTTCATTGATAGAGATATTATCGATGAGGATCTTGTAGGTGTTAAAATGATAAAATCAGAAGTTGAGTTGTGCAAACCCATCTATATTGGGCAAGCCGTTTTAGATTATTCCAAGCTTTAAATGTATCAACTGTTCTATAAAATATTAAAACCATGTCCTCTCGTTAAAGAGGTTCGCTTGCTGGGTGGTGATACGGACAGTTTCTTTTTAGGAATTACCACTCAAAAAGATTTAAATTTCAATGAAGTAGGTAAGTCATTAGAAAAATATTTCGACACATCTAACTACAATCCCGCTCATCCACTCTTTTCCATACAGAATAAAGCCAAACTTGGTTGTTTTAAGGATGAAACAGCAGGAAAGGAAATACATGGAATGATTCTCCTCCATCCTAAAATGTATTTCATGAAATTAAAAGAATGTGCAGATAGTATTAAGCGTGCTAAAGGAATATCAAAATCAATTGTTCAAAAAATGAAACATCGGTCCTATAAGAAGGCCTATAAAAATAAAAATATAACGTTTGTCAATATGGCAATCTTAAAATCTCAAGTTCATACTGTGAAAACGCACACGTTCAAGAAACGAGCGCTTTCAGCATGGGAGGATAAGAGGTGTTGGATAGGACATAACACATCTCTTCCACATGGACATCCAGACACAAACATACCTCCACCCAAAAGAATAAAACCAACGCTACCATATTCAGGAGATGTATTGACATAATCAACTTTAACTCAGTATTTTGATGTTGCTTTTTGTAGATATACATGGTTGTTTTATGTGTTGCATGAGATTCTACTTCCTTGTAAATAGTTCCCTACAGTCCCCTGTGTAAAGACTTTCCCCACTTGAAATGTAAAAAGCTCATTTTTATCATGTATTTTTATTTCAATAAAATTTTACAATGACATCACTTTGTTTTCCGAAACACTAACGTTATGAGGGATTTAGTATCTGTCACATGGATGCACTCTTGTAAACCATTGGTAATTTTGATAGCAATAGAGGGTGTCATTTGTTTGACGACGGGATGATAGAAAATAGGTTCAAGCAACTTCTCGACTATTCCATATGAAGCGTCTTTATCATGAATGAAATCACGTAAAATGTATTCTTTTTTCTCACCAAAAGAAATAGGTAGAATCAAATCACTTTGAATGTAAAGGTGTTGTTCATGTTTATCAAGTGTAATTGGTGTTTCTATACCAATCGTATGCGCAGCAGTAAACATATTTTGTAGCATTGAAAAACCAAAGAGTTTTTTCAAATTTTTACTCAATTGACATTGAATGTCATCACCCAGTTTCAGAACAACGCGTTGATTTTCAATTGAAAACGAAATGTGGTGTGTTTTTACATCATATTTACTTTTCATCACATGCTTCAACTTCTGTTGTATATAAGGATTTACTACATGAATGAAGCTTTCAACTGTATGATATAGACGCAGCATTATATTGATAGCAACTTTAGATTCTTGATAAGACTGGTAAATTTTCTTGATGCGATCACCATAGATGTCCACCCACCATTCATCATTAACTGAATCAGCTTTAGTGTGATATTCATGAGAAGCATACACCACACCGCTTCCAATAATAGGTGTATGATGTCTTTCAAAATGACGCAAGGTTGGAGAGAAATAGACTGTAAGTTTGTCATTATATTTCTGAATAACCAACTTATCTTTGTCCGCCATAATTTTCTCTCCATACTTCTTACCCACAGCCTCATTCCATCGTTTTACTAACTCAATAAGTGATAAAGGTTGAACACCACGCTTTTTCAAAATAATGCGTTCTTCACATTCTACAACATCTTCATCAAATATTTTAAATTTATAATGAAATTTGTTGATTCGATTTGAATAAACTTTTTTAACATTTGCAGTAGCAATTGACGTTAGATGTAGTCCATGGCCAAAACCGAGATGTGGATAGAAATCATTATCCAACCTCAGTGTAAGACCTTTAGTAAAAGAATGAAAGCGAAGGAACTGTCTCCCACTCCAATGATAGATAGTAAACTCATAAGCTTTCTGATTTTTATTCTTCATGATGGAAGTATTACCACTGTTGAATGCCTTAATAATTTTCTCATTCCCAAATGGACCATAATAATCTGATTTTATCTGAATCCATTCATAGTTCCACTTTCCATCTGACGTTAAATTGTATGGGAACTGGAATGCATTATTCATCGTTATTCCATCATGGGTGCGAGGAGTCAATATCATTTCTTCCACATCATTCACATTCTGTATATTGCTATCATAGCAAATACTAGAAACGCCAACCTCCCATTCTCCTTCTAAATGTAGTGAGTGATTTAATTCTACTCGATAGTCTGATGGTTTATTTTTGGGAAATTTATCCATAGAATCATTGCTGGGTAAGTAGATTAGAAACGAGTCCTTATTTTCACTTTCAATATAATTCACATTGGAAAAAAATATGAATGCGTTTGCATTAACTCTTCATTCGGAAATGGAGAGTGATACTTGTCACAGCGTCTTTATGAAAAGGAATCAACACGCCAGCATCGTCATATATGGCAATATCAATCTGTGGTATATAGTTTGATTTCAGGTCTGTATAATGCACTTTCTTAAAAGTATGCTCCGATATAATGCTACAGATTTTTGGTTGGTATGGTATCATTGCTAAAAGTGGAGCTTCAGCATCTCCCACACGCACATCTTCACCAATTTTGGAATATAACTGAAAATAGTCAATACGACGCGATAATGATAGATGCGCGCTAGCTTTTGTTACAGTACCACTTTTAAACGTATTTTGATCAAAGCCCAAAATGTCCTTTAGGGTGATGTCCATGATCAGCTCAATATTTTTCCCGCTAACACGAAGAGATGGCACACCTTGTTTTTCAGGGAACGAAATATGTTCATCTAGAATCACTTCATTCAAATAATCTATTGCTATCTTAACTGAAGTTATCATGCGAGGTGCCAACACTCTTGTTCTATGTGAGATTCCACTCAAAGGCTCTACACATTTTCTATATAAAGATACCGACCATTCTGTATCAACTTGATTTGACCCATCACATTTCAAATAGCGCATATCAAATTTTCCATGAACGGCTGCAGAACGATGTCGCAAGACCTGATGAAAATCTTCTGAACAAACTAATACTAGATCATCATCATCTAATTTACTAATGACGATTTGATCCGTTGATTTCGTATAAGTCAATGTTGCCACTTGTTTACCATCAACTCGAAGGAGATAATTAAATTTCTTCACTAATGTTTCAGGAGCCATGTTTGTCTTTCTTGGCTTAATCACAATCTTCTTCACCAACGTCTTCTCATTTTTTGGAATAAGATCTACATAATAAGCTTCCTCTCGATATATTAACTGATTATGACCACTTGGGTGGTAATTAACGTTATTATTATCATAGCTTGTTAAGGTGCTAGCGAGGTAACCTAAATCATTTCTTAAACTTGGACTTAAACCAACAATCCAATCTTTCTCAACTACATGATGTACATAATTATGATCATCATTGTGCGGAGTAAATTGGACAATATGTTTACAAGCTTTATTCAGGAAATCATATATAAACTTTTTACATGATAAGAGATCTTTCTTTGGCCACTGTGGAATGTAAACTCGACAACCTTCTTCACACTGATAAACCTCTGTACGCCTCACATTGATCGTCATCACTTCATGATTAAAAGTATGGACACAGTTGCTATGAGCAAGTTGAGTGACACCCACTTCCCACTTTCCATCTAGCTGTTGTGTATGATCAATGGGAGTAGAAAAGAGTGCGGCTCGATTATTAGCAAATCTCTTTGTAGCCGCATTGCTAAGCAAAATATGATAAAACGACATTTTGATATTGCTGATCTGCGGCTTTGCATAACATCATGAAGACTTGGATTTTGGACTCTCTACAATATATCAGAGTAGATCGTGATGGAAACGTACATTTCAAAAATTCTCATGGTCATACATCAAGAGGTATTACATTAACATGGCGACAATTTGTCAACCTCTATGATATCATGATGGATTTGGAATATTTTGAAACATTAAGATTCATCTCCTTGGGTGATCAAGTTTGGGTTCAACGTTGCAACAATGAAATTCAAATCTGCCATTCTCATTCCGCAAACTGTTTCTCATTTCGCAAATACAATTGGGAGAAGTATAGAAGATACATACATCGCTCCATCATGACATTTATTCGTCGTGAGTTCATCGCCCTACTATGCAAATCTCAATCAGACATGACTACCACGCACCATGAGTTGGAAATTAGATTCCCTACAACGCATTGAAACGGATCATGATCGAAACGTCTATTTCAAAGATTCAACTGGAAATGTGAGAAGAGAGTTTGCTTTATCTTATCGTCATTTTCAATCTCTACATCATATCATGAAGGATTTGAAATACTTCCATATGAAAAGATATTCACGTATTGGAAATCGCATCTGGTTGCGCGTCAACAAACGGCGAATTCAACTCTATCATTCCCAACTCCATACTAACTTCACATTTCATCAAGGTAGTTGGAAAAAGTATAAGAGGAAGGTCCATCGCTCAATTTACTCATTTTTTCATCATGAAGCGCCATCGCTACACCATCGTCAACATTCTCCGTCGCTTCAGACTCTACACCAAAATCGATCTCACAACACTACACCAACACCTTCCAAACAGCAAGTATTACCCGGGTCGTCCTCAAATGTTAGTGGTGAAGAAGAACAATTCACGGAATCTTCAACTCTTCCCAAATGGGACTGTAAAGATTCTCGGCGCCCTTTCTCATTCATCGGCGCAGTCAATGCGCTTAGAGCTACAGAGACTACTACGTCGGATATGGAAGAGGGAGAGGTGTGTGATGTCGAATCTGACTGTGGACAATATGGTGATCTCTACTCAATTGAGTGAAAGTGTATCATTTTTGAAGATTCGTACCAGCAGTTAAAATTTGTGTTATGAACCCGAACTTTTTCCTCCAGCTCTCATTAGTTGTTGGTTACCTGTGCATGTTGCAATCTTTCATAATAGTAAAGTGATCATTACTGGACTAAAATCTCATGTGCAAGCAAATGTGATCCTAGACTATCTCATCGAGTATGTACGTACCCAGCGTATTGTAAAATAAAAAACAATTTTTCCAACATTATGTTTTTATTTCAAATCATGATAGAACTTACAAATCATTTTTTCATTAGAGGATGGATTGCATGAAAAGTTTTGAATAACAGATACAAATCGAGATACATGTAAACGTTTTAAGATGAAGTACAGTACAAAAGCACCACACGTTGATGAAAGTGGATGTTGTAGTATGCGTTCATTTCGCTGATATTGACGCGTATGTTTTCTCAACCACTGCTGTGTTGGTATATTTGGACGTTGAGCAAGAGAGTCAAATAGTTCACCACGTCGGTCTTCTCCAATAAAGATCACTTTCCAATGTTCACCGCCTAAATTCTGCGAATGAGTGAGTAATGGGCAAAAGACCGTTCCAGGACACCATAAAATTCAAAAAAATTGTATCTTTAAAAACGACATAAATTCATGAATTTGAACCCTTTTTCAGGTTATGAAGACCTAAATTCATAAATTTAGGCGTTTTTAAAAATACCCAATTTTTCAAATTTATCAAAATGTCAAAATTTGAGGATTACAATTTTTACTCCCAAAATCATGACCGTTCCAGGACACCGAAAATCATAAAAGTTAAGAATCTCAAATTTGTGATTATGACATTTTTCATTGCTAAAATCATGACCGTTCCAGGACACCGAAAATCATAAAAGTTAAGAATCTAAAATTTGTCATTATGACATTTTTCATTGCTCAAATCATGGCCGTTCCAGGACACCGAAAATCATAAAAGTTGAGAATTTCAAATTCATGAGTTTAGACGTTTTTCAGGTTTTTAAAATATATCATGTCACTAATAATATTTGAAGGAATTGACATATTCTTAACAATAAGTTTGGGAGTATTTACAATTGTCATTTCATCAGGCGTTCTTACAATTCCTGTTGTTGCTACTGCTTTGCACTCAGATGAACACTCAATTGTAGAGAACATCTGCTTCTCGAATTTATGAAGAAAAGGCATTTCAGTGTAAAGAGCTGTGACCTCCCACTCAAACATTTGAAAGGAAAGAATGTATGAAAGAACAAACAGCTGCTACACCCACTTAGACATTTGTAAGACGTGGAATATATAACCAGCAAATCCTACTCCGGCGTCCCTTAAGAAATTTTTTTATTATAAAATGAACAACATAAATGAGTTATTAAAATTATATGGAACGCAAACAACTACAAATTTTGATCTAAAGAAAATTGCAAATCAATTAGGAATAAAGACTTTTCATGTTCTAATGAGAGACGATTTACAATTGATCAAAATTAAGCCAACAATAACTATAAATTTCATAACAAATCTTCACACAACAGATGAAAAAGGAGTACATTGGTCTGCAGGTATCTTTAATAAAAATCGAGATAATTACTATTTCGACTCTTATGGATTGCCTCCAACAAACGAAACTAAAAAATTACTTGGCAATGGAACTTATAATTTCAAATTCAAAAACCGGGAACTACTTATTGTGGTCACTTATGTCTTTATGTTTTATTTAAATTACAAAAAGGAGTACCATTTCTAGATATTATGTTAGAATTGAACGAACCGTAGGTTCTATGGCTACGCCTAACAAGGGAATTTCATTCCCGAAACGTTAGTTCCAATAATAATGATAATTAAAAATCATTTCGCTGTAATTCATTTGGATAAAATCGGCCTCTGATATTTTCATCATCTAAATCTTTGATTTCGTAAGTAATCGGATAAGTTTGGTTTATTTTACAAACTTCAAATATCTCTTTCGTCCAGTATCCAACAAAGCCTTTTTCAAATTTATTCTTATACTTAAATATTCTAACTCTATCACCAATTTTAAATTTCGGCTTAAGTTTCTGCAAATTCAGATTACTCTCATTCGAATAATTATTCTCGAATATTTTCTTTCGTATTAAATCAGGGTCGTCAGAGCATTTCTTTGGAGTTTCTTCAATACCTGTAAGAACTTTATTATTGTACTGTTCTACAATTCCTGGTAATAACCTCAACCATTTCTGATTTCTTTGCTCAGCAAATTTCTTGAATAATTTATTTTTTAATGATCTATTGAATCTTTCTATCACTACGGCCTTCCCTGCATTTTCAGTTGAATAAACAGTTTCAAATAGTGGCTGAACGTTTCTGTTATAAAATTCCGACCCTTTATCAACAAACAATTTCCTTGGCTTTCTATCACTTTCTTTAAAGATTTCTTCAAACGCATATTTAACTGATAGACCACTTTTATTTTTCAAAGGCTTTACCCAAGCATATCGTGTATATAAATCTATAACGGTCAATGCGTATTTATAATCTTTTTCGTTCGGCATATGAATAAGATCAGCACTCCAAATATCATCTTTATTAAATACTTTTACTTTCAATAAATATTTAGGCCTTTGTATTCTTTATGAATTTCGGAGGCATAAGTTCGAGCGTTGCTCTCAGACAGCTTTGCTGTCGTTTCATTTAAACCCTGACCGAATAATATTTTAGCTTGTAAAGCTTTCTTAACAAACATTCTTTCAATTTTTTCTCTTAATGTAGGATTTTGAATACTATCTAATTCTTGCATCATCTTCTTATCAGCTGCATGTCGAGAACTTAGATCATGATTTCGATAAGCTAAATCATGCCTGTAAGCTGCGGCATCTACTCTATTTATTGGTTCTTCACCTGGTTTCGGATTATTATTCTCATCTAGTCTTATATCTAATCGAGTTCCTGGACCGGTATATGAATGACCAGGAAGATGTTTTTCTTTCGAATATTTACTCCAAATAAATCCAGGAAAGTTTCCTAATGTTTTTTGTATGTCACCTCCAATATGCTGACAATTTGAGTTTTTGTTTTTGTTTAGTAGATAATTCAATAAATCTAAATTAGCAATTTTTAATTTAATCAAATTTTCGGAATTTGTAGAATTCATTTTAAAAGATAAAATAAATGTTTTAACTAATCGGACCAAAGGTCCTCAGGTTACTAACCTATAGAACCAAAGGTCCTGAGGTTATTGCCGAATCATACTAGGACTTAGATATATTCCAGAACCATCTTTAGTTTCTTTAATTTCAATTAAATCATCAACATTTTGAAGAATATTTTTAAGAACTCGTTTTCCTTCATCAACTAATTTTAATTTACTAATAAAATTATCTACTATTCCGTCACCCCTAGCAACCTTCTCTAACTCTCTGTTATGACGTTTTTGTTCTTCTAATGCTGACTTCTCTGATTTATTGTTATTTACTGCTTGGACAATACCAGCTGTCCCACCTGCGACACCTCCCGCAGCTGCTATGCCTCCTATTATTAGAGGAATTAATGGGAGAATCCCGCCATTCTTTTCTTCTCGTAATTGAATATTCTCTATCATTGGTTTACTTATGTAATACTTTTTTTTATTAATAGTAATAGTTTTAGGGGTATTTTTGTCAACAATATTACGTAATTTTAATTCAACAGTTTTATTATTATTACTTTTCGCTTGCGACATTTTTAATAAAAAAATTTTAAGTTACGAAAAATTTTAATCTATTCTACTTATGAAAAATTCTTAACTTAAGAACAAATTTTTAACTTAAGAACAAACTTTAATCTATTCTAGTTATGAAAAAATTTTAAGTTACCAAAAAATTTTAATTAAATTATCGGAGCGAAGCTCCTCGAGGCTTTAGCCGATCCTAGCCATCTTTCCATTAAGAATTTCAATGGAATACTTTACATCTTCTAGCAATAAACCATAAGCCATCAATGAAGTTGTGGAATCTTTCTTTTCAATATTAATTGTTACATCACAACCAGTCTTGATAATATCTTCAGATTGAGCACTTAAATCGAAACAGAAAACAGGATATAAATGTCTCCAATCTCCAGGAGTTAATTGTGGTTTAACTTCAAATTCTATACAAAGATTTTTATAAGCATCATATCCTTCCATAAATTGATTATTGGTATCATCGAATCTCAATGGATCAATTGGATATCGGGTTTGATTTAATGAAACTTGTAAACTTCGAATTGTATTAATATGAAAAAGATTATTGTTCTTATCAAAACTTGGAGAATCACTTTTTTGAAAAGTTAGTAATAAATATCTTGGAGTATTCGAAGTTCTAGTAAAATGCCAGTTAAATGTTTGTTCGGAAAAAGTTACTGAACTAGCAGTACGCTTTAGAAAATTCACTGAAATTGGTTTGTTAGTATTTAATCGTTTTGCAATAGCTGTTTCAACATCTAAACTAGGAGTAATATGATTTATCCAACATTCAAGTCTATCAATTTTTAAATATGCTTTTTTTCCAGTCTTACCAAAAAAGATTGATTCATTATTTGTTGTACGATGAATTATTAACATAAATTTTAATTGATATGATATTTTATCATAATCTAAATATCCGAATAATGGAGACAATGACCAATTTACAGTCTGTTTACTTTTCTTGTTAAATTCACGTCTTTCTTTATATTCAGTATTATTTGTTTTATTTAAATGTTTTGCAATATTTTCTACATCTTTCGCAATTCCTGCTGCGTCTGTTCCAGCGTAAGTTAAATCATCTATAATTATACCATCATTAGTATCAGGAAACCAACCTTCGATTTCATGCTTTTTATTATTTTCACCAATTGTTACAAATCTAAGCATTGTATCAATTACACCTGGAGAATCACTTATTGTTTCTATATTTTGAGTTGCAACATCTAAACGCATTTTTGTAAATAATCTTGGAAAGAAATTATTCTCTAGTGCAATATTATCGGTATCTTGTAATGGTGTTGTAAAATTGGCATCACTATATAAAGAATATTCACAGTGCAAAAATGAATCAGGTAGATATATATAACTCTGCTGATTATCAACTTCAAAGATTAAATCTCCTCCAGTATTTACTCTACTAGAAGATCCGGGATTCATAGCAATTCTTATATAGTCATTCTTTTTTTGATTATAACTGACGAGCGGAGGTTCGTCTTATCTAAATTTATTTTTGATAAGCAAAGACATTTTTATAAAAAATAATTTGACTTTTTTGTTTTTTCTCATACACAGAAAAATTTTACTAAAAAATTTACTAAAAAATTTACTAAAAAATTTTACTAAAAATAATTTACTAAAAAAATTTTACCAAAATATAATTTTAGAATTTTGCTAGACCATTGCCTCTTATTTCTTCAATTGAACGTTCTATGGCTACGCCTGTTTTCTTCCCCTTTTTACTATCGCCCCCCACAGCTATGTTAGCAATTTTGTTTTTTGTTTCCTCTGAAAGTTTTTTTAATTTTTTTAGTTCTTCAGAATCATTCCTAAGTTTAAGAATAGCTTCTAGTTGTTTTAATTCGTTTTGAGACTTAACAGCATTTGATATTGCACTAGCTGTACTACCTATAGCAGCTGCTCCTTTTGCAGCAGATGTAATCAAATCTTTATTATTTTTAATTAAGTTAACGATACTTCCAATACCAGAAAAGATGCCAGCTCCTTCTTTTTGAATTGTTTCTACATTGTTATAATGGTAAACAGATTTCATAGATGGTTCCTGAGCAATTTTTTGATTTGAAGCAAAATGTTTAAGATTGTGTTTATAAATTATAGGCATTTTTTAGGATTAAATTTGACTTTTGGGAAAAAATATTTGCGTTAATATTTACGTTTATGATTAGTTAGTAACCTGAGGACCTTTGGTCCGATCGGCGAAAGCCTCGAGTAGCTTCGCTCCGATAGGTTAGAAACCCAAGACTTCGTCGATCAAGATTTACGTTTGTGAATGGACAACAACTTCGAGATAACTTTATTAATTGTCTGTTGCACTTTATCTATTGCGTCAAGTAGCGTGTGATGTACTTTAATTTCTTTTCTATTAACTTGCATTTTCTCCTGATTAATCTTCAACGCCGTTTTAACAGCATTTAACTTAATTTTAAGAACATATAATTGTCTTTTAACAGCATCTAACTGTTCTTTATTTTCTTTAGAGTTTTCTTTTAAATTTTTCTTTAATTCATTTTCTAAATTGATTTTAAGAGTTTTCATTTTATCAACTTTTTGATTAAGTGAGTTTACTTCATTTATTATTCTATTCATCTTTTTCATTTGTTGAGTAATTTTAGAACTTAATTCATCAACACTTTTTTGGAATGTAGTTTGTAACTGCTTTAATTTTTTTAAATTCTTTCAGGTAGTTTTTCTATTTCATCTTCTAATTGTTCTTTTAACATTTTTATCTGATGTTTATTTTTAATAACAGCAGATTTTGAATTTAAAGTAAGTAATATTAAAATTTTTGATTGTTCTGAAATCTTTTTAAAAAGTTTTGCTATATCTGCTTCTAGCTCTCTATCCTTTTTATCAAGTTTTAATAATTTTTCGTTTAATGATTTGTCATTAAGTTTAAGCAACTTTAATTCATTCATCAGTGGAACCAAAACATCGTTTATATATTTTTCTTTTAAGTCATTGATTTGTGTATCAACATATTGTTTATTTGTTAACTCTGTATTTTGTTGCGGAAGAATAGAAAGATGCAATGGACCAGATAAAACGTCTCCAGTTTTCATGATATAATTTTCTATTTCTATTTCTAATTCACGATTATTCGAGATATATGCACCTCCACCAACATTTGGTAACATCATTTTTTAACAATAAAAAAATAAAATTTTTTATATAATGAGAAAAAAAATAAAATTTTTTCTAATAAAAATAAAAAAATAAATTTTTTCTAATAAAAAAAAATTAATTTTTTTCTAATAAAAATAAAAAAATGGAAAAAGCAAATTTATAAAAATTATATTCGTCCGCATCATCCTGTTCTTCTTATTCGACGAGATCAACGGGATTTGAAAATAAATGTTTTGATAATAATAATGATAATAATCCATGTATAGATGTAAATATTTTATTTGAATTACAAGCCGAAATATTTAGAGAACAAACAAAAGGCTTACCTTCTATAGAAACTAACTATTGTATATTTCCAGGTGATCCATTTATTAAATTTATGGAGATTGTTAGTAAATATAATGATGTTGCATATGTAGAATTAAATAAAGAAAATATGGTTATAATAGGACATAATAATGTTTATGGTTTTTTAGAGCAGTTTTACCAATTAGTAATACTGATTAGAAAGAAAATAAAATTATTAATTATATCAATATTAAAGAATTAGTTAAAAAATTAAAATCTTTTTCCATAGAAAAAATAAGATTATTTGTTGATGAACAAAACCAATATAATATTCATATAGAGAGTAAAAAGCATAACGAAGAATTATTATGTCAAGTTTATTGTAGAGACACTATTTATAAACAAGAAACATTAGAAATGCCCCAAAGATATGATGATGATATATATATAGGCCTATATTCAAATTTAAATATTAATTTGTTAAAATCTTACATAAATGGCTTAGCTCAACAAGAAAAATTTACATGTGGACAACACCTTATACTATTAACAATGACCATAATCATAATATTTTAAAAGAATCCAATAACAATAAACGAACCGAAGGTTCTAGGGCTTTGCCCGATCTTAAAGAATCTTATAATAATAATAATAATGATAATAATATAGATGATGATAATATAAATGATCATTCTGAAACATCTGAAAATGGTGTAAATGGTAAAAAAGATTATAAAAATATTAGTAATTATAAAAATTTAAGTGAAGAAAAATTTATATCTCATACTGATGTACATGATATTAATACTACATATAATCAAAATTTATCTAAATTTCATTTTCTTACAATTGAAAATAATAATGATGGTATAGTTGAAGATACTGTTAGACAACTATGTGTCGTGTCTACAAAATTTAAATTAGGATTTACATCTAATCAATTTAAAATTTTATCATCTTTAATAAAAACTAAAAGTGATTCAGATTATGGTTGTGTTATTAAATTTTCCAAAAGAGATCAAAGACCAATATTTTTCTCTATTATATCAGACTATATCAGACTTATATCAGACTCTATTACATCAGATAAAAAATGTAATTTAGAATTAGATATACCAATAAGAGAATGTTATCCAATCCCAAAAAGTGTAATTTATGATGATGATGATGAATCAATTTATGATGATGAAGAATCAATTTATGATGATGAAAAATCAATATTTAGTGAAAGTAAATTTAAATTATCTTTTGATAAAACGTTATATGATAAAACTTAATGTGGTAAAACGTTTATGATAAAACTTAATGTGATAAAACTTAATGTGACAAAGAAAATAAAATAACTAAAGAACGTGAAATAAATAATAAAATAACTCTCAAGACCTTGATATTAAAATGTTTATATCTAAAATCAAAACACAATTTTTTTCTTTAAAAAATAAAAAAATGGAAAAAACCAAGTTTTATTGTGTCTTATGTAAAAAAAAGTTGCAAACAAAAAGAAGTTATCAATCTCATTTACAAAGTAAATTGCATTTACAAAATGCAGTTCGAGTTGATGAAGGAAATATATTAAAATTAAATAATTATATAAACTATCTAGAAACATTACCTACTGATATAAAAGTTAAAAAAATGTTTGATGATTATTCACATTCAGAATATAAAAAAAGTTTTTAATATTGAAGATGAGACCATACAAACCGAAGGTTCTAGGGCTTGGCCCCTACCAGATGGAAGATATTTATTTAGCGATACTGATGAATTTAACGTAATAGATGAATTTGATGAAGCTGAACGAACCGAAGGTTCTAGGGCTTCGCCATTAACAGATATAAAATATTTTTTTAATGAATCGGTTGAACATAATGAAACCGATAAACCTTTTTCTGATATTCTATCCAACTTTTTCAAAATATGTAAGAAATCTTTGAAATGTTATATGAATGTAGAAGTACTTTATACAAAAAATGGACCTGATGGAATTCCTGAAGAAATAATACAAGGACATTTTACAAATTCACAAGAAATTCATGATATAAATGATATACAACCCATATTTGAATCGATGATACTTAAATTAGAAAATTGTATAATTGAAGCCCAGTTACGTGAATCTGGTTGGAGATTTGCTAAAATACTATCCAAGAAAATAGTAATTGATAAATATAAAAATAATACTGGTGGTAGTTATGTTCCTTTACCTTTCAGTTCTCCACAAATAATCAACATAAAAATGAAGATGATTATTGTTTTCTGTGGAGTATTATAGCACATTTACATCCTGCAGAATATCATAAAGAAAGACTAAGTGATTATGACAAAAAAGGATATATAAATGAAATTGATCTTTCTGATGGCTTACATGAATTTCCATATGATTATAATAGGTTAAAAAAGTTTCATAAAAAGAATAAAAATTTAATAGAAGTAAATGTTTTTGAATTAAATGTGAATTATGTTTCTATTGGTAATATTACTCCATTTTACTCAGATTCAAAAGAATTTTATTTGAATAATAAAAATTTATGTCAATCAGAAATAGTATATAATGATAGAGGAAATTACATGCATCATAATATTTTTTACCAAGGAAATATAATATGTACTGAAAAATTTGAAATTGTTAAAACATTATCACCAATAATGATTAATCATAATAATTATAATTATGATTATGATTCCGATTATTTATCTTTATCTTTAGAATATCAACAAAAATTACAAACTTTAAATGGAATTTTACAAAAATGTAAAACAGATTATCAACAACAAACAAAAATATTCGTACAAGAATATGGCCATAAATATCAAAATAAGATAGAAACGATTCAAAAATTAAATGAAGACAATAAAGAATCAAATAATGAAGAAAATGAAACCAATCAAAAAATAAATGAATGTTTAAAAAAATGTCAACAACAATATAAATAACAATATGATAAAGAATATAGTTATCAGTTACAAATATTAAATCAAAATTTTCATCGAAATACATTTAATCTTACAAAAGAAATTGATCAAACACATGAAATATATAAAGATAAATTTGAAAAATTAAAACAAACAAAGCAACCAGCACAAGCGAATATATTATATTATCAGGGTCATTTTATATTGTGTAAAGATGTTTCTATATCTACAAAAACTTCAGATAATACAAATTTTCCTTGTCTTCAATGTATGACAAGTTTTAGAATTAAAGAAGAAATGAATAGACATTTGGAGAATTGTCAACAAAATGAAGCAGTTGAAAATACTTTTCCTAAAGATGATTATTTAATATAGAATAGACATTATTTGAAAAATAAAGTACCCTTTACTATTTAATGTGATTTTGAAGCATATAATGTTAATATGACACAAAATCAAACCGAAGGTTCTAGGGCTTCGCCCGATTCTGACAATGATAATTCTGAAAATGATAATTCTGAAAATGGTACGGGCCAAGCCCTAGAACCTTCGGTTTGTAATTATGAAAAAAGTACACCTGAACAAAGTAAAGGAAAATATTTATTTGAACAAAAACCATTATGTTGGGGAATGTACATTCATTCAAATTATCCTGAATTATTTAAATCAGAATATTATCAATACTATGGTGAAGATAGTTCAGAAATGTTTACAAAGAAAGTAGAAGAATTACAAGGACGTTTTCACAATTGCTTGAAACAAATATACCAATGCTTCCATTAACGGATGAAGAAAAAATTAATTTTGTTCATGAAACAAATTGTTATTACTGTGGAAAAGAATTTACAAAAAATTATAAAAATGGCAAAGGTAGATATCTTGACAAGCGAAGCGACGGCTCTGCTGTCAAAGTAAAAGATCATGATCATCTAAATGGATTATATAGAGGTGCAGCACATAATTCT
Organism: Prostheceraeus crozeri; assembly: GCA_907163375.1. Taxonomy (NCBI): domain Eukaryota; kingdom Metazoa; phylum Platyhelminthes; order Polycladida; family Euryleptidae; genus Prostheceraeus; species Prostheceraeus crozeri. The sequence continues at coordinate 187,984 of CAJQUW010011049.1, forward strand.
TGTAATCTTAATGCTAATAAATTTAAATATAACTTTGTTCCTCTATATTTCTACAATGGTTCTAAATATGATTTCCATCTAGTAATGAAAGATTTATTTTCATCTGAAAAATTACAACAAAAAACAAATAAATGTACTATGTAAAACAGAAGAAGAATATTTTTCAATGCAATTAGGTTGTATTAGAATTTTAGATGCATTTAAATTTTTATTTACTCCTTATTCATTAGATGTTATGGGAAAAACTTTGAAATCTGAACAATGTAAAATATTAAATAAATATAATTTAAAACCTTTAAAAGGAATATTTCCGTATGAGTACATAACTGGAGAGTTTAATTCTGTGAATAAAATTATGGAAGAAAAACAACTTCCTCCAATAAATAAATTTAAATCAACATTAAAACAATCACAATTATCTGAAGAAGATTATGTAGAAGCTGAAAAAAATTGGAGAGAGTTAAATTGTAAAACAATGTATGATTATACAATGAAATATCTTCAGATAGATGTATTAATACTAGCTGATCTCTTTGAAAACTTTCGTGATATGTGTTTAGAATATTACGGAATAGATCCATGTTATTGTTATTCTACACCAGGTTTAACATGGCTAGCAGGATTAAAACATACAAATGTTAAACTTAAACATTATAAAGAAAATACATATGATAAATTATCATTTTTTGAATCTGGAATTAGAGGTGGAGTTTCATCAGTTTTAGGTAATCGTTATGTACAGTGTTACAATAAAAAAGTAAATCCTGATGATTATGGAATAATGAAACCTTTATCTCCAGAAGAAAGCGATCAGTTTATAAAATTGTTTAATCAAAATATAGAAGGACTTATATCAAATGAAGATAGTCAAGCAGCAGTTGATGAAATCATGAGAGAAAACTATTCGTTATATTATGACTTTAATAGCTTATATTCTTCTTGCATGATACAAGAATTACCAACAGGTGAGATAGAATGGTGTAATATTCTTGATTATCAAAAAACATAGGATGGAAATTATAATCATGGTTATATATATGAAGTTGATTTAGTATATCCTGATGAAATAAAAGATAAAACAAAATATTTTCCTTTCTGTCCCGAAAACAAAATTCCCAATATAGAAGATTTTTCAGATTATCAAAAATCTATAATTCCTAAAAAATATAGACTAACAAAAAAACTTATGTTAACACAAAGTAATAAAGGAAACTATGTTGTTGAAGGAAGAATGCTAGATTGGTATTTAGAACATGAAATGATTCTCACCAAAATACATCGAAAACTTTTTTATCAAAAATCTAAATGGCTAAAAAGATTATATAGAGTTCAATATTGAAAAACGTAAAATAGCTAAAAGAAATAAAGATGATTTTGGAAACGTGTTCTTCAAATTAATGAATAATGCATTTTATGGTAAGACTTTAGAAAATGTGCGTAATAGACAAAATATTGAAATAGTTTATGATAAAGATAGGTTTCAAAATTTAACAAGGAAGCCTACATATAAAAGAACTACTAGATTTAGTGATGAACTATGTGCTGTACATTTACGTCGAATCAGCGTAAAACATGATAAGTTTAATTTTATTGGATTCACTATATTAGAATTAGCTAAACTATTTATGTATAGATTTATATATGATTATTTAGCACCTGCTTATGGCAAAAACTATAAATTACACTTTACAGATACGGATTCCGTTTTCTTAGAATTAACAATACCGTATAATTCTACACTTGTTAAAGAAATAGATAAAATAAAAGATATCATTCATCCTTCTGATTTATGTAAAGTAAAAGATGAACTAGAAAGAAATGAAGATTTCATAACAGAAGCTATATTTTTAAAATCTAAATGTTACTGTTATGATACAACTAATAATATTAAAACACATAAAACATTAGAAGGAATTTCAAAGGCATCAGTGGCTAATCAAATAACATTTCAAGATTATAAAAATGCATTATTATTTAATGAAATAAAAACAGCATGTAATTATAGATTTAATTCAAAGAAACATAAAATGTATTTAAAAGAAGAACATAAATTAGCATTAGATCCATTTGATGATAAAAGACAGATTTTGCCTGATGGAATAACTACTTCACCTTTTTAATTTTCTAATTTCTAAGACAGACAAATTTGATATATATATAATAAAAAATTAAATAAAAAAATAAAATATTATAGCGCTATATTTGTATATTTTTTATCACTCGGTAAACAAATGTTCTATAACTCTATCATGAATTTTTTTATCAATATTAATTGTAATGAAGCCATAATCTTTTGACCAAGCATTGTTACACGATTGTTTAAATTCATCTTTATTTCTTACACATAAATCTCTTAACAAATCATTTAAGTTTCTTGCATTTATTTCAAATAGTATAAATATATTTGCATTCTTTCTAATAACACTTCCGTCTAATGAATACATACTTTGTGTTAAATAAAATACACTACAGTTATTATGTCTACCTCTTGTGAAATAATTTCTCTGAACTGACTGATTTCTATCATTAACACAATCATCAAAAATTACACAATGTTTCATTGTTTTATCTAGTTTACTAGGATCTTGCATATTACCACTATCATCTATTAATTGTATCTTTATATGCTTATTTTTATTGGTTTCAACTAACTGATTATTTTTTGCTGCTTCTTCACACCACCAACTTATTTCTTCTTCATCTTCAGATTTTTCATATTCTTTGAATAATGAAGCAATTGCTGTTTTTTTAAGATTATTTTCAAATCCATATTTTAAAAATTGATAGACGGGTTGTTCTGCTGTTGTTGTATAAATTATAAGATTGTTATAATCCAAAAAATTTGGAGTCGTTAAAAATTTAAATAATAGATACGTTTTACCACATCCTGATCTTCCGCAAATAACTGACAAAACTTTATTAGATAAATTTGGATGATGATTAAATTTAAGTCTTTTTTTATTTAATGGTAGTACTTCACTCATTTTTTAATAAAAAAATTTTATTTTTATTTTAAAAGAAGAAGAAGAAAATTAAACTTCTCTAGCTTCGCGTGGGAGTTTATACCTCCCGAACGGGAGTTTATACCTCCCGAACGGGAGTTTATACCTCTCGAACGGGAGTTTATACCTCCCGAACCAAAAGATCTATCATAATCTCTTCACCTCCAAAATTTATTTCTTGTCCTTTTTCATCAGTGATTCTCATGTTAATGTTGTTAATAGTTTTTTTTGTAATAGGGAAATATATTAATGTTTGTGGAATTACATTTAATCTATAACCAATGGGTACAGTAAAAGCTGGAAAACTGAATATTAAATTTGACAATTTACCATTTATATATCCTCCTTCAATAATGTCACAATGTACAACAATTGAATTTATTTCAGTTATTTTTGGAATCTTCTTACCTAAATGATAACCTTGACTATAGGTTTGCTTATTAAATTCTAATAGCTTTGACAATGATCTATCATGATTAAAATCAACTTGATGATTTTCGTCTAAAGTAAGAGAAAATTTATTAACTGCCGGTTCAACTGCAAAACGTAATTGTTTCTTATCTTTAAATGGTATACCTAAATTTCTCTTAATTTCATTTGATATTGATTCAACTTCGTAAGAACCAGGAAGAAAAGTTTGTATTTTCCATGTTTTGCCTTTATCAGTAGAATATCTGAATTGATCATTCACATCTTTGATAACGTTTTGAATAGTGTTAAATGCAGAGAAACTAGTCAATGCAATTTGATAATTTTTATTTTGTTCCAAATGTAGAATGGGTTCTAAATTACAAGTGTGTGATGAAGTAGTTGTTATAATTTTTAACGTCGTACTAAATTTTGATGAACCCAAAATCTCTGTTAGATTTTCTAAATGATTATTAATTTTGTCAAAATCTGCTGATGATAATTCTCTCGAAGACATTTTTTAACTAAAAAATTTAAATAAATATTATAGATAAAAATCCTAGATAAAAATCCTAGATAAAAATCATAAATAAAAATCATAGATAAAAATTAGAAACAACATATTTCAGCTATACTTTTATAATCCTCTTCATTTAGAATCTTCTTTTCTAACAGTCTTTTCAATATAGCATGAATTTCATTGAAACTAGAATTATGTCCTTCTTTTATTGCAGATATTAAAATATTTAATCTATTTAGTAATTCTTCTGGATCATCTGGTAAGAATACAGTTGTTTCAGTTTTAAAACCTTTTCCTACTTTAACTCCTGTTGATAATAAATTTTCTAATTGTTTATAACGTCTAAGAGATTTTACTGCACCAACTCTATCTAACATAGCTTTATATTTTATGAGATCTTCTACAGCATAATTATTTAAATCTGTTCCTCTTAAAAGATCAACAAAATTTCTATCTAAATTAAAAGGAGATTTATCTGGTGAAAAAATTAAACCTCAAAAAGGTTGTGGAAATATTTCTTTTTGTCCGAGATAAAATCTAGGTATTGTTTTTCCATCTATAAATGAGATAGAATGTTCAAATTGCATAGATTTTGGTAATTTCTTATTAATGTTTGATTCTAGTAATCCATAGTCATCTAATATAGTTTTGTGCTCTGGATCTGTTATATCAATTTGTTTATCATTATTTGTAAGTTCTTTTTCAAGAGTTTTAAATGGTTTCATAGTTTTTTCAAAATCAGTTTTTACTTGCTCGGTTTGCTGCATTTTTTCAAACATATCAGATTGAATACCAGCTTTTATCATTCTATGTTGAAGATGATTTTCTTTCATAATATTTCTTTGTTTTATTAACTCTTCTAATTGTTTTATTCTTTTAAAATTATCAGCTCTAATTTTATCCATTTTTAAAATATAATATTTGAATTTTGTGGTAACATTGGAATACAACAAAAACATTTTACTGAACAAATTATTTTTTTATTGCTCTGTTGTCTGACATCTTTTCGTTTAAAGTTTTCTCGTCTAAAGATTTGTTTAATAAAGTTTTGTCTAATAAAGTTTTTAGCTCTTCTAAAAAAATTTTATCATTTTCTTCATTAGAAATTTTACCATCACTCGAAATTTTTCCATCCTGTTTATTCTTATCATAAACTTTTTCTGACTGCAATTGAAATGATATTTGATTTACTTCATTAGCTATTTGATCAAATTTTTCAATCTCATCTAACGTAATAACATTATCATCACATACTCTTTGAAAGTAGTAGTGTAATTTGTCATAGACTTCTTTAATATGTAAATGCTTAGTTTTCAATGATTTTCGTTTCTTAGTTATTAAAGATTTATCTAACATTGTAACAAGTGAAGTTGCAAAAACACCCGTACCTGTTAAAGCTGTGGCAACTACTGGAATTAATAAAACACCTGAAGATATAACAATTGTTAAAGCACCTAAACTTATTGTTAAGAATATGCCAATTCCTTGTGTTACATTCTTAACATTAGTCCATCTCTTTCTTAATTTTTTATAATGTTCTAATCTTAATAATAATTGAGATTCCTAAACTTTCATATAACGTACTCTATCTTTGTGTTTTTCAATGTTCATTTCACTTGTTTTTAATTGTGATAACGAAGGATATATTCTTGAGGTTTCTTCCATTTTCGTCCCCGTTGAGGTTTCTTCCACTTTTGTTTCATCCATTTTTAAAGAAATATTATGAATAAATATTTTGAATACAATCTTCTGAAATTCTATTTAAATCGAAATTAGTAGTCGTTTGTTTGCTGTATAATTTTAAAAACTCAGTCATGTTATTAACCTGAGGACATATATCGCCTATATTACTCAGTATAACTGTCGGATTTTCATCATTCATTTTAAATGAAATAAATTCCAATAACTGCAATAATGTCTACTTCTTGTACAGAAAAATGAAAACAACGGCAGTGTATTTTGCATCAAATATAATAATACAACAATCAATCTTATCACACAATTGTACAATGTCAGTCTACTATCAGTAGACTGGAGAACAAAAGAAAATTTAATTACATTTCAAAATAATCCAAAATGCAATACTACTAAGTTCCATGAATCATTCTTAAATACCAAAGATTATGTTACATACTGAAATATAGATCTATACAATAGCAGTCTACTACCATGAGACTGGAGAACAAAAGAAAATTTAATTACATTTCAAAATAATCCAAAATGCAATACTACTAAGTTCCATGAATCATTCTTAAATACCAAAGATTATGTTACATACTGAAATATAGATCTATACAATAGCAGTCTACTACCATGAGACTGGAGAACAAAAGAAAATTTAATTACATTTCAAAATAATCCAAAATGCGTTACTACTTATAAAGAAGTCTTCATAAATATGTATACATCAAATATGTATGTACATTGCACATATCTTAAAAAGTGAAACAACACAGTTAATGTTCATTCATCTTGGGAACCAAACCTCATTTCTTCTATAGGTGTCGGTTGATTCAATTTTTCTATATAAATTTTGATTTCTTTAAAATGTTTTCTAACAAAACTAATGGGCATTGATGAATTTAAAAATAATACGTGTGGTAGAATTAGATCTGATAAGTTCATCAAGAAATAACAATAACTTACGTTATAGGAAATTCTAAATAGTTCCAAGTTTGCCACAAATCTGTTTTTTTTATTGTCACTCAATTCCAGAATTCTTTTAAATCCATAACCTTGATAAGCAGCACTTCTCAACAACGACCCATGGTGTACTTTATCACTTGCAATCAGTTTTGAAATCGTAGTAGCACTATCCTCGATGGTAATGAAATGTTCTTTTGTAACATTGAACTGAGGAATTGTAGTAGTGGTCAGATGCTGTTCTATTTTTACTGTAATATCCTCCACTTGTTTTCGAGAGTCCAATTTGTTCTTCTTTCTCGATTGAATTTCTAACTTCCACTCTTCAAAGTATTTATTCGCAGTTTCCTTGTGCTCTTCTTTAATTAAGTTTAGTAAAATCGCCATGTAAAACGAAAAAGCTTCCGCGGCAGTACGTTTTGGCATTTTGCAATGAAGAAAGAAAACAGTCACTAGTTATGATTAATGGAATTGTAAATGAAGTCTTACTTCCTACATGCTGCAATATATTCCACGTCATTTTTAATCTTTAATCTTTAATACGGGTAACAGCTGCTTGCTCTGTAATTCAATGGCTCAGGAATGCGATAAGCAGCTGCAATTATATCATGTATGCGGGAGCAGCTGTTCCCTACAATTGGGAGGTTCATCAGAGTGCAAAGCAGTAACAATAACAGGCATTGTGAGAGATTATGTTACATTCTTAAAGAAATATTATTAGACACATAATTTTAGTTATCTCATATTTTAAAAACCTGAAAAATGGATTTAAAAGACGTTTTTAAAAATACTAACTTTTCTGATTTTCGGTGTCCTTGAACGGTCATGATTTTAAGGGCGGGTAAAATGTCATACTCTCAAATTTGAGATTCTCAACTTTTATGATTTTCGGTGTCCTGGAACGGTCATGATTTGAGCAATGAAAAATGTCATAATCACAAATTTGAGATTCTTAACTTTTATGATTTTTTCGGTGTCCTGGAACGGTCATGATTTTGGGAGTAAAAATTGTAGTTCTCAAATTTTGAGATTTTGAAAAATTTGAAAAATTGGGTATTTTTAAAAACGCCTAAATTTATGAATTTAGGTCTTCATAACCTTAAAAAGGGTTCAAATTCATGAATTTATGTCGTTTTTAAAAATACCATTTTTTGAAAAAATGGTACTTTTTGAATGGACTAAATTCATGTATTTAAGTCTTAAAAACCTGAAAAAGGGTTCAAATTCATGAATTTAGGCGTTTTTAAAAATACAATTTTTTGAATTTTATGGTGTCCTGGAACGGTCTAAATTCATGAATTTAGGTCTTAAAAACCTGAAATAATGACATAAATTGATAAATTTTAGTCGTTTTTAAAGATACTATTTTTTTGAATTTTATGGTGTCCTGGAACGGTCTTTTGCCCATTACTTGAGTGTTTAGCACAATAAAAATGGGATAGTGATTTACTGCAGGTGGTAAGGTATCGAGCGAATAGACATTATCGAAAGCTTTCAACGTCGCTTCATCTGCATTACGCTGTACTTTAGTTTTAATATCGTCAGCAGTCAACCAACTCATTAACGATTATACTGAAGAATCACGTCACGATACTTAGTTATTTCAATATTTGAATCGAAGACTGCATAAATTAATACATTGATCGTCTCAGGTAGTGTTCTTTTGAACGTCAAATCCAAACGAATATTATGAGGCACGTTCGCTTGACGATAGGGTGCACTAATATCGCTCTGTCAGCAGTCAAATCAAATGCATAAATAGTATATCCACTCTTAAACTCTTTCATGGTCAGTCCGTTGGTGTCATCCGTATTGTAAAAGCCAAAGACATCCATAAAATCAACATAACTGCGCATAAATTGATCCGAAGCAAAATCTGGTTTGTAGGGTGGACCAGGATCACTCACACCATTTACACGTAAAGCAATTTCACTTAACTGATTGTGTTTAAAATTGAAAGGATTCTTCTTTATATTACCATTAAATGCATCATTTTCAACCATTGCCACCATGAGGAGCTTCGGTGCTTCCGATGGAAAGAGGCCATCTTTCATGAAACTCTTTTGATCTTTCGGAATTGTAAAGGTGAGAAGCTTTGTATGCTGAATGGGGTAAATGGCATTTTGGCGGTTAAGACCTTCAGCATGCCCTCTAATGACACTTGGATTCGGTACTACTCGACGAATGTAAAGTGCAATATCTTCCACATGAATTATGAAATTGTCAACTTTAGCAAATGCATTCAGCGCAAATTCAGGCTGATTCAATGTCAACTTGAGTCGCATGCTGGTATTACAGATTAAAAACTTTGACTGTCTAAAGAAGTCTAAATTCAGCGGACCATATAGCTGACATACTTTACTGTCTTTAATCATAGCAGATCGCTTTACAAAGCCACTGTTTGTTTCAGCATCAAATTTTCCTGCTTCATCTCTGTACCATCCCATGGCTTCCATATGACTTTTTTGTGCTGCTGGATGAAACTGTGATACATGATTGAAATATGATTTATAGGGATAATCGCTTTGACCACCTTCTACCTGCTGCTCTCCAATCGTTAGAGAAACATCGCGAAGTAATGTAGTCAATGGTAAATTGTTCAGTCCAACTTGATGTGTATCGTCAATAGCAGTTCCATCTGCTTGCTGAATTCTAAACCTCAAATCAACCATCGCATAACTCAAATCTATGTACTCATCACTACCACCAGGAATAGCAAATTCAATGGGGCCAGCATTCTCAGCTGTTCGAGGATGATAATCTACAATACTTGAACTAAGAATATCTGTCTGTATGGCTTGTTGATCAAACAAACAAAAACCGGAAGTTTTACACTCCATGATTAGAAGTTATGGCAGCGTAGTCGTTTAACGCCTGATGAATGATTAGAGCCTCTGCGACGTTTGCGTGAATGCCTTTTGACTGAAGATCGCACCTTACCAGCTCCGCGATGTTTCCTTCTTCCTTTATTCATTCGTTTAGGCGATTTCTTTTCTTGAGTAACACCAGCAAAGGTCTGCTTCAATGTTTTTAAACCGCGTTCCTTCCCACGATTCAACAACCTCCTCTTAAAACTTCTACCTCTGGAAAGATCACTAGCAACATCACCAGCAAAGCCAACGGCATTACTTAAAACATTTCGTTTTAAAGATCTTCCGACATTGGATATGAGAGGTGCTACAACAGATTTCAGTGCACCAAGTACGCTACCTCCACGTTGGCGGCGAGCGCCGCTGTAAATTTGTCCTCCATCACTTACATAGGAGGGTCGTGAATAAAATGAGGCAGTTGGATTCATAGCTCAAACCCTAAACATTGTTAGTTACAACTTTGCATGAATCACTGTCGATCACTTAGATGAAAGATGTCGGCACGACGCATCCAAGAGTTCATACTTGAAGGATAACCAGCCCATTTAACAAGACACCATTCTTCACCTTGTCGTTTTTTACATCGAATGATTTTCTCTACCAAATATGTTTCACTTTCAGTGACTACCTCAATCTCATCGCGGTAAAAGCTACCCTCAATTTCTTGATTATTGTAATCTTTCAACTTGTAGGTGGTGGGAGAGTCTTTTTGATCAATCCTTGATACTGTAAATACCTCCTCTGTCCAATTCGGAAGGTACCCTTTGGCAAAAACACTTTTCACTTTTGAGATACGAACTTTATCACCAATTTTCACATCACTTTTCACATGAGTGCGTTTACGCTGGAATGATTCGCGCACTGTAGTGTTGCAAATCAAAAAGGCCAGCGTTCAGCGTCGATTCGCTTTCTTATTACTCAGGCAAACACATCACAATGATATAGACAGAAATGTATATCCGACTTTCACTTTAGGTCCCAATTATGCGAAAATATGACGTCATGTAATTTGACGCACGAGAATGGAAGGCAAGAGTGTGACGCCATACATGGGAGACTGGGAGACACAGTAATACCGCATCATAGGCGGCAAAGCCCACATGCACACACGCACCAAAGAGGTCACCACGGCTGAGAAGCCGACAAACACCTACGAGACACAGTAATACCGCATCATAGGCGGCAAAGCCCACATGCACACACGAACCAAAGAGGTCACCACGGCTGAGAAGCCGACAAACACCTACACGCCCCACAGGTCTTAAGACCTAAAAACTGAGAGATTAACAGGCTCAACAAATATAATCGTTCATCCACTCGGGGCGCCTCTTCACACGCACACTTCTACGAGGAATGATGCTATTATCGTTCGCATTGGTTGAATACCCATCTTCCTCATCATCATTCAGTTCGAAGTCCTCAATGATATGTTTGTCGCTGGGTACCATACGAAGGTGCGAGACATGCCTCGTAACCCCATCGTCTTTAATAATCACTCCTACGCTCGATTTAATGGAGGTGATTCTATGGGGCCCTGACCAGATGCTTTCACACTTGCCCTCAGGATCACGCATGTAAACTCTATCTCCTACGGTGAACGGATTTCTCTCTGGGTCATAAATGTCGTTATCTATTACGTTCTGCTGCTTTAGTATGTGGTCGATATCACCTGTTATTTGTTGCCGCTGCTTACTGATTCCCGGCTTCCTCGAAGAAGCTGAGAACATCAGCTCGAACGGACTGAGATTGTTTCCGTCCCTACTGCTATTCACCCAAAAAAGAGCTTCCTGTATCGATCTAGATGTACGCGCAGCGCACCTTTCAACCGTTCGATGCATACGTTCTATGACTGCGTTGCCCTGGGGTCGATATGCACATGACAAAATTTGTTCTATCTCCCAATTATCTAAGAGCTCTGCAAATAGACGACTACGAAATATTGTCCCGTTGTCTGTTAAGATCGAGGAGGGAGGGCCAAACTCAGCGATGGCTTGCTCTACATGACTGACTAATTCGGACGCTGATTCATTTTTCAACTCACGCCATACGGTAAAACGGGATGCTAAATCAATTAATGATATGTACGGCTTTCCCTTAAAATGCGTTATGTCCATAGCAACCCTGTCCCATACGATATGGCTAGATATTCTACCATGTTGCCATTTGAAGTTGATGGCGGGATCAATTTTAGAGCAGGTGTCGCATCTGCTGACAATTTTTCTAACCATCCTCCTGGAGACTTGAGCGCCCCACTTTTCCCTAGCCAAGCGTAAAGTCCTATCTACCCCGAAGTGACACCTCGTATGTATTGACTTTATGTCGTTGATGAGCTGATTTTCTTCTCTATCTTGAACAGCAGCAGTCGCGGTGTCATTTGACACTACCAAATCTTGTTCTATTTGCAGCCAATTACGCGGTACACGAGTAAGCTTATCAGCCAAATTTTTCTTTGATTCAACTAAAATCGGTTCTAATTGGAGCTGCTCAGTTTCAATTATTTCTTTTAAAGTATCGAGCCTGCGCCGAATTAATCTCTCCGATAGCGCCCGAGATTTTACATTATGCGTTTTATTAATAGTCACCTGCAGCCACTTGTATACTGTTGAAGAGTCGGTTCTGATGTACAAGTATCTTCGCCCCCATCTCAGTGCCATGTTGATTCCTTTGATAACGGCGTCCAACTCGCTCAAGTTTATGTGTGCCGAGTCGTCCCGCGGTCTCAACCAAGTCGCGTCCTCTACTATGCTCCCACTAACCTCTAGCGCTACACCTATTGCCAAACCGCTAGCATCTGCCCACACTGTCATCGGAGCGCATTCACTGACTGGCCACTGCCCACGCACGGGATCGCCTTCGTTCCTAATTTTCTCTAGGATTTCTTTCAAGGGTTTCCTTAGGTGCTCGGAAGCCACGTCATCCCATCCCATCTTAGAGACGGCAGTCAACCGCTGCATAAAACTGCAGTGGACTCGCAACCAACTTGCTGTTGGGAAGTGGCCCACCAGCTCACCCACTATGCTATGTATTTGCCTCCTGGAGCATTCATCAGGGAGAGTCGGTATTTTGTTGTCTCTTTCCCAAGACAAGTCTTCCTTCACCTTCATGCCTAGCACCCTAACTCCATCAGTGCGACCCAGAGTCAAGGGTTCCTTTGTCACTAATCCCCACGTCAGTAAATGTGATTTTACATGATTAATATCAACTTCTGAAGTATCAATAAATAGATCATCTACGTAACTCGAAACCGCCTTCTTGATCTTATCATCTTGGTCCAATACTTTCTGAACTATAGCTGTCATTATCTTGGGCGCGACTGACAGACCAAAACCCAGTCTGGTAAGCAGATAAATATTTCCTCTCCAACGGACAGCTTGGTAAGTCCATAGTGACTTATCAATATGAATTTGTAAATAGGCTTCCCTGAGATCTAACAAAGCTCCTTTCTCTCCTTTCATACGCCACTCTCTCAGCCTATCTGCACAGAGGGGAACCGCCCCACCCGGATAACTCTGAACAATACGATTCAGCTTGCGATAATCTATCACCGGGCGGACTTTACTCTCATCACCTTTGTCTTGCTCAATAGCCATCAGCGGTAGGTAACCGCGTATCTCGCCATGCCTATTGTTTGAGTGTTTGACAAGAATGCCTTCTCTTACCCATGTTTCTATTTCCTTATCGCAAGCCTCCCGATTAGTTTGCTTAACGTAATTACACGGAAATCTGTGCAGCTCTTTAGTTTCGTCCTCATTAGTCCACTTCCAATTAGCTACCCAATGGCCATTGTTAAACCTTGCCTCAAAATCACTATCGGAAATAACTGTATCCTTGCTAATGGTAGGCTGAGTACTGACATTGGCCATATTATCCTCTAACTTAGTGAAGTTTATCATAACATTCCCGTCACGACAACACAGCTCAAGCCTGTTCTGTGACAACACGTCCAATCGTATGACTACGTCTACGTCTAACGGTAGCCTACGGACACAATACGCAGTAACAGGTCCTAAGTCAACACTATCGCTTCCAATCGATTTAAACTCAACTGACCCACTCGTATTCAAAACTGTCCGGTCCATCATTTCTAAGGCAATACTGGGAGAACTACAACGCTTCCACCGTATGTGGTCGCTGATTAAAGTCAAACTGCATCCTGTATCAATAAGTGTTTTCAATTTTTTACCGTTAATACACATTTCTTTAATTAACGCTTTGCTACGCTTGCGATAGGGGTTAACCCTGTCATATTTAGACGCGAAATTTACGCAGAATTTACCGTCTGAATAGTATAGCTCAAACCCATTCGAGGCCAACACGTCCAGCCCTAGAACTACGTCTACATTTAGAGGTAGACTTGAAACAACGTGAGAACTTACGGATCCTAAGTCAATACCACTATCAGTTACTATAGAACTCAACTCAACCGACCCCCGCGTAAACAGCAAAGCCTTATTCATCATCTCCAACTTCAAAATCTTAGAAGAATTACGGCGTCTCCCATGTATGGCATGCTCACCTATGAGGGTTACACTGCATCCGGTGTCGATCAGAGTTCTCATTGTCCGACCATCGATGCACATTTCCCGGATTAATGCATCTGTTCGGGGGCAGCATGATCCGGCGCAGCCGCCTCCGCTTGAGCGTTTCCCTGGGCGTTTCTCCGACAGTCAGGACGCATGTGGCCAACTTCTCCGCACTTGTAGCAGACGGTATTGCATTCTCGTTCGGTATGTCCGAATCTCCGGCAGCTGTTGCAGCGCGGTCTGAATGATTTGTCCGCTCTCCTCCGTTGATTGTTAGCATTTGAAATTGTTGCAGCTGAGAGCCCCGCTGTATCGCAGACACTGGTCAACAGGGACTTGGCACAGGATATCACCGATTGTAGGTCGAGATCTTCTCCGCATTGTAGCCGTACCTGAGGGGAAACTGATGGGGGCAGGGCGTCCACCAAGTAGCACGATACAATTTGGTCAGGTACCATGCTTTTATCGCCAGATATGACTTGTAGAGACCTCTTGATTTCATCTGCCAGTACATCCACTGATTCACTGGGCAGATGTCTGATCCTCTTCAGGTCTTGCCACGCTTGCAACGTCGACCGACCAAACACTCGCCGCAACGCCGCGAGCGCCGTTGCAAAGTTGGATTTGTCAGCGTCTGGCAATTGTTTTCAGGTGGCATAGGCAGGACCATCAAGAAAGATTGGTAAAATCTTTGCTAATTTGTCGTCGGTTTTGTTGGCGACATCCTCGATCGTAACGTCCACCGCAACCCGGAACTTGTCTATCCATTGCTCGATGTCGTCATTCGCACCGCCAGCAAATTTTTTCACCACTTCGATCAGCTTCATGAGCCAAGATAGCTTGTAGTGTTGCAAATCAAAAAGGCCAGCGTTCCGCGTCGATTCGCTTTCTTATTACTCAGGCAAACACATCACAATGATATAGACAGAAATGTATATCCGACTTTCACTTTAGGTCCCAATTATGCGAAAATATGACGTCATGTAATTTGACGCACGAGAATGGAAGGCAAGAGTGTGACGCCATACATGGGAGACTGGGAGACACAGTAATACCGCATCATAGGCGGCAAAGCCCACATGCACACACGCACCAAAGAGGTCACCACGGCTGAGAAGCCGACAAACACCTACGAGACACAGTAATACCGCATCATAGGCGGCAAAGCCCACATGCACACACGCACCAAAGAGGTCACCACGGCTGAGAAGCCGACAAACACCTACACGCACTTTATCTACATTGTCAGCATTTACATCTACTGGTCTGAGTCCAATAGAACGATGGATAGAGTGATTGTAGGCATGGAGTGTATCTTGTAGAACCATTGTCCAATTTTGTGTCAAGTTGGCAGTAAAATGTCGCCACAAGCGATTTTTTAATGTGCGATTAAAACGTTCAACGAGTGCAGCTTTATAAGCACTCTTTACACTAAACAACTCAATGTCATGCCTCTCAAAGAATCTTCTCACATGCTGATTTTCAAACTTTTTTCCTTGATCACTCTGAATTCTTTTTGGAATGCGACCTTCTCGAAAAATTGTTTGGAATGCTTTTGCTACTCCTTTCCCTTCTTTAGTCTTTAAAGGTTGAGCCCACGCATAACGCGAGAAAATATCAATGACGGTTAAAATATAATTATTTCCTGAGTTATGTTTTGAAATGGAGGCGACATCACACAAATCTGCTTGCCACTGTTCATCAATGTCATGAGCAATATAATGGCGGGTACGGTACTTCTTTTTCGCTTGTTTGTGGAGTGTATAGGTAGCCTGACCCTTTAACCATCGTTTAACTTGTGATTGTGGAAGGCCACTCGCTTTTGACAATTTCTTGATAGATGCAAATCCTCCTGGATGTTTTACATCATAATAGATTGATTTCAAACGTTCAGTCGATGACGACTGACTCTTTTTCCTCCTTCTCATCTTTTTGCTTTCTTGCCTTTCTACATTTACAACAACTACAGCATTTAGCTTTAGCGGTTTTGCGATCATGTTCACATTGCTTAGGGGTCTCATTGTGAGAGCTGGCGCAGCAAGTGCAATTGACAACGACACTCACCTCCGGCGGCTCATTACATGGCAAGCAACACATCTGCTTCATATTAATAGTCTGAGAACATATATTTCTTGGAAGGAGCTGTTTTACGTTTTCCTTTCACTAGTTTTAGTGGTGGCGTAGATCTACGTCGAGTTCTTCCTCTTGTTTGCTTAGTGAGTGTGGGAGGGGATGTAGCAGGTGACGTCTTAAACCAATTTGTTGGCATTTTCATCGTCTGAAGCATTGGAGCAGTAGCCACTGTTGAATCAAGTTCTTTCAATGTCTCATTATCCAAAGCAAATGTTGGCACATTATGCTTTTTCAATAGTTTAAGAAAGTATGTCCAACCAGGTGAAACATAGCCCTGACGGCGCTTTCTACGTGTCGCATACTGAATCAAGTCTTCATAACGTGAAGCATCAATCACTTTATTTTCATCTGTAATGATTTCTCCTCTATCATTTACATTGAGATGGGGTTCAATACTGTTGAAAAGAGATATGGCATGTGCACGAGATGCTAAAGGTGTAGCAGTCGACACAGAGTCACGCATCTTATTCTTCAAATTTTTCAATTGTTCAACAGTTTCCGATTGTAATAATACAGCACGATGCGGATCTTTGATGTGAACATTTTACTGATAATCTAATTCTTTCCTATACATTTGATTTGCAAGAGGTTGCTTTACTTGTTGTATAGCAGTCAATTGTACATATTCATCCTGAGGAATAACAATCATGCGAGAATAAGAACTCATAGTTTGTAGATAATCATGGGAGTTTTCAAAATATCACTTCGAAATCTAAATTCTTCCGGACACTCTTGCGTAAAGTCAATGAATAAGTAACCGTGTGGTTTTTCAGTAGCTGCTTGAAAAATTTCAATTAAAGCTTTTGATCCTCTTGGTGCAACTTGTCGCGCTAAAATTTCAAATTGACTTTTATCTCGCGTATTCTTGAAAATAGCATAATAGTGTGTATTCAGGTTTCGTGTACGAGCTTCTTTTCCATCAGGAAACAAATTTTGTGTGATATAGATGATAAAGCACCTTTTATGATGTGCTGCGCGAGTGAACATATCTGTAACATCTTTGGAATTCTTACTTTCTTTTAATAGATCATCCAATACAACAACATCATTAGACTGAAGTTTATCCACTGGAATAATTCCTTCATGTCGAATAAAGTTGCGACTTTGCAATTCCTGAAACAGCGACGGTTGATAAATACCATAACACCAAATCACTCGATTGATAGGTTCCTTAAACAACTTCCTTCTTTTATCCAATAAATTCAGCGTGAAAACAGTTTTACCTGCAAGAGATGGACCTGATACAGTCAGAACATTATCACATTGAAGTCTGAAATCCATTTTAATACTTTGAGATTCAACATTTGCATAATTAACGCTTAGAGCCAAAGATACTACCCAATACGTTGCCCACGATAGGAGCTAGCATCGGTAGTAACGCTGGAAGGAAACCGCCCTTTTGTGTTAGAGTTTCCCTCTTTCTTTGAAGGGTGACTTTAGGATTAGAGATGAAACGCAATTTTGTAGCACATCGCTTAAGTTACTTTCGTTGTTTTGGTGCTAATTACTTCGTCCTCAACTTTCTCACATGAGAAATAATTTCACGAATGAATTTATCGTTAGCTTGTCGTATAGCATTGTATCGCTGATTTGCTTTCATTCGTCGGAGAGCTTGAATGGCTGAAGAAAACTTTGAAGACATTTGACTTTTACGTTTCGTCATTTTACTTTTCGTCATTTTCCGTGTTAGTCTTTGCTAAAACCTGTCTTTACCACATTTGCATAGGTACTAACTATTGCGGCATAAGTGACAGTCGAAATGAGCAATATCACAGTGGTCACATTTGCAAAGTTGAATGCAATTACGTATGAAACAGCGTTGACAAAAAGCATGCTTACATCTCTTGAAGATGCGCTCTTCATTTCCATCCTTTCGCTTACACACATCACAACACATAGTTTCACCGTTACTGGTAACGTCTATAGCAAGTCTTTTTGAAGATATGAATTTGCTAGCCTTTTCTAAATAATAGATGCATGTACAGAAGGAATATACTTCGAGAGTGAGCAGACATAGCTCGAAAACCAGTTGTGCTACAATCAAGTACCACTGCATTTTCAATTTTTCTTTATAGAAAGTTGAATGTGAATATCTGAAATCGCTTCACTCACTAGACTGCTACCATGATGGTTAAATGCGTTACGACGTTCAGCAATTTTTATCATATGTCTTTTAAAAAGTTCTTCGGGGTGATCTACCACTTCCATTGAATAAGAAGCAAAATGGAAAGAGCGAGTTTCCACCTCTTCCTTTCCAAAATGACTAAACTTAATTTTCGCAACTAATCGCGCCATGACAATGCTATCAGAGAATGTATTCATTAACTCTAGAAATAGAGTGCTAGCATCATCGATCACTGCTTCGATGTCGGTCTCATCTTTATGAAAATTTATCACGTAATCTTGAACAGATCTTTTTTAAACTTTGCCTATGAAAATGTAATGTTCCGCAGTCATTTGAGAAAGACATGATCGCCCTTTAACTAACCCATCCATTGCATGAAAACAACAACTCTTCTCATAGTAACATTTATTGAATAACTGCAACAAGCATGTATTATAAATCAATGGTTTGAAACAGATAAAATAGATACAGCTGGTAACTATCATACAGCGAGCAATGATAACCATACAGGACTTTGGCAGTGTTGAGGTAAGGAGGAAAGAAGCATTGGTTATGAACGTAGCTGCTACAACGAACAGACAAAACTGGAACAGACAAATCCTTGAAACGTTTCCTGACTTCATGGCAGTGTTGATTCACTCTACTATCCCAAGGCGGGAGCAAAATATCATCAATGATTAGATTGGGAAATACTTTCTTCTCCTTAGTAGGATCATTACAAAAGATGCGTATAACATTGAAAGCAGCTAACAATCGTTTAAAGTCAATAAGAAGAGCATTGTCACAAGAAAAGTCATAGTCTTGCAAATATTTCAGATTAAGTCCATGAATGTGTTTTCTCGCCCATTGATCAACATTGGGATCGCAGTTGGCATGTTGATGATAGACACTAGCAATCTGATATGTCCAATTGTCCATAGCAATAGCACTGAGCTCCTGTACAGGTTCACCCTCACAATCCATAAAAATGATGATAGAAGCCTAAAACGGAAATTTACACATCTAAGGAAACGTTCTATAACATATCACAAAATGAAGAATTACATCGATGCTTTTCACGACAAAATACACAAATGATATGATGGCAACGAAGAAGTAAAATGTATCTAATAAGACCACGTCTACGACACTCAAAGCACATAAGCGAATTGTCATAGGGTAGAGTTAGGAAAGGACTAGTAATTCTCCTTCTTTGATTTGCGTTTTGATGCCGCATTCTTCTCCGACTTGCGCTTCGTACCACTGCTGTTAAGGATTTGAACAATTATGTCGTCCACGTTGGGTGGTTTTGGAATATATAGGATGGATTCCATATGCATGGAGAGAGAGGCTATTTTATTATCCTTGTGCCGACCATAATATAGCCCATTCACTTTGAAAAGGATATCCCAAGTACCTTCTCCGAGCTCGTCGCATGTGATGGATGTTGAATGATCTCCCTCCTTCTTATAGTAAGTACACCAATGTGATACCGGTAGGCAACTTTGATTACCATCCCAAATCTTTCTATAGGGAGTATCCCTGTCATCTCTCGCCTTCCACTCTTGAGCAAGAGGAGTAGGAATGTCCATATTTAACGTCACGTACTCCTCAATAATGTCAAGTTGGTGACGAATGTACGGACTCACGGGGACCAGTATGTAGTCCCCATACTGATTGCGCATTATCTTGACATCCGTAGAAGGGAGCATTCCCGTTTGGAGTACTACGCTATGATCGTCATAACGCAAGACTTGTTTAAATTTACGCTGTAGCGGTGTAGGATTATGCACCTTGGTTGTTTTTTCCACTGGCCTCAGTTGTAGATGATCTGATCGTAGCGAACCTTGTAACGTCTGACCGCCATTTTGTCCTACTAGTGCAGCAGATGGAGTAGATGGCTGAAAATGAAAAAGATTGTTAAAGCTTACGTTCAAGGGAGGAGAGGGAGGGAAGTAGCGACTTACCATTTTAGTTGGATAATAGAATAGGGAACAAGAGAGAGAAAGAAAATGTGCGTCCGTCACTCGTGCGATTCGACGATGGAATGATTCTCACTGTGGAAGGCTCGCTATTTATATAGAAATGTTTGATTCTCATAGGATGATGATCCTCATTGGACAATAACATCAAGCTGATTCCAAATCTGGCCTCCGTTTACCAATCCGAGCCTTTGTTCGCCCGCTGGAGTTGTTTCTTGTGAAATTCTAACTCTGTCGTTTTTCGCCAATCTCCCAAATCTTAAATGGCGTCTCACATCTAAACGAAGACAGATATGAACAAGCCGTTTCCTTCACTGAATTTGTCTCACTCTTAGCTTTCAAACGAGCTATTGCAGGACTTTCTACGATCATTAGAACCAATGTTGGAAGATCGGTGCCGAGGGGGGACGTCAGCAAAAATGTTTTCTCTCCGATTGCTTTCAAATTCACCATACAGATGCAGAATTGTACGCTGATTCCAAATCTGAAATCCTTTTTGCTCTCCGATGCTTCGTTTTGAGGCTACAGCCCAAAACGTCCAAAATTCTAACTCTGTCGTTTTTCGCCAATCTCCCAAATCTTAAATGGCGTCTCACATCTAAACGAAGACAGATATGAACAAGCCGTTTCTTTCATTGAATTCGTCTCACTCTTAGCTTTGAAATGAGTATCTATAAGACAAAATCCATCCACTAGAACCAAAATTAGAAGATCGCTGCCGAGGGGGGGGGGGTCGGTGAAATTTGATGAAACAAACTTTGGTCAGGGTCCCAGGTCGAAATTCGACACTTTGGAAAAATTTTTTCCCATACAAAGTCACTCTGACACTTAGGATTTTTTCAGGTGAGGTCCGACGTGAAATCTTGTAACAGCTCTAACTTTTGAACGGCTGATCCGATTGACTCGCAACAAAAATGTCATTGAGCAGTTTTTTATCTTATTTCAAATGAGTATCTACAAGACAAAATCCATCCGCTAGAACCAAAATTAGAAGATCGCTGTCGAGGGGGGGGTGAAAAAATTTTGTTAACCCAACTTTTGACGATAAACACGATGGGAGTGGTCTCGCACCGTAATTCCACCATTCCAACCTGGCCGGCACACCACGCCAACCTGGCCGGCACACCACGCCAGCCTAGCCAGCACACCACGACAGCTTGGAGAGCGCACCACGAACAACCTCTGGCAACGCCAACCTCGTCGTTCCAGAGGGGGGAGTCGGACTCGAAGCAACCAGGTGTCGGACTAGGGCCGACGCCCTAGTCTGACAGGAGGGGGGGAGGTCCACGGCGGCCATCTTGCGCTATCCATAGGTGTAAAACTCCTTACTACTGGCATTGCGAATTTATTGTACAGTCAACAGCGCTATCAACTCGAAATCAATCACTTTACCCACCGAAGAGCCACGTTTTCACTGTGGTTGATTTATTCGAACCATCGGTTGTGAAAGAATAAGCAGATAATGTTACAAAAGCCTTGTGTGCATTTAATTTGCGGATTCATCTAGTCCTAATTTACACTCTGATCGACCAATTTTCCAGAGGCTTGTCTCACATAAATTCACCATTGCTTGATCGAAATCAAAAATAAGATCTCTCCCTTTTATGTCAGGAGGTTTTATTGTAAATAAAATAAAGTGACCCGACGCGTTTCGTCTTAAAGACAGTCTCAAGGGTACACTGACACGGCTACATGATGCGGGTTATATACTCAGGTCTTGGATTTGATATCTCATCACACTAGCTCATGACGTCTATTCATTAAATTTGGCATTTTCGACGCAATCCAGTGAGATTCAGCCGTCTTAGTAGATATCGCCGATTTCTGTTTATCCAAAATGCTGCAGTTGAAATAATTAATGTCCATCATTTCAGCGGTATGGTGTTTTAGATGATGATCACTCAGGGTACTTTTCTTGACTCTATTTCTGACACTACGCTCGGTATAATGAACACGAACGTAGTGTCAGAAATAGAGTCAAGAAAAGTACCCTGAGTGATCATCATCTAAAACACCATACCGCTGAAATGATGGACATTAATTATTTCAACTGCAGCATTTTGGATAAACAGACTTCGGCGATATCTACTAAGACGGCTGAATCTCGCTGGATTGCGTCGAAAATGCCAAATTTAATGAATAGACGTCATGAGCTAGTGTGAGGAGATATCAAATCCAAGACCTGAGTATATAACCCGCATCATGTAGCCGTGTCAGTGTACCCTTGAGACTGTCTTTAAGACGAAACGCGTCGGGTCACTTTATTTTATTTACAATAAAACCTCGTGACATAAAAAGGGAGAGATCTTATTTTTTGATTTCGATCAAGCAATGGTGAATTTAAAAACCTCCCGTTCAGTCACCTAATGAAGTTGTCTCACATAGCATATGAAATTCTCTTAAGGGGATAAGGGTATTCCGTTCTTTGCTACTGTGTGTATTTGGTGCTGATTAATTATTCATCTATTGTTAGCTAACATAATGCCATTAATTTGCCCTAAAATATTAGTGGATATGCATATGGATTTCAATGATCCACTCTCGACGGACTCGAGCTATGTACAACCACGTTCTGAGCAGAAAATATCATCGAGAAAAAGATGATGCGATAATGGTTTGTGATATTGATTTTAATGTCGATTATCTCAGGTAATTTACATATCATCACTCATCACATATAACGTTCCCTCCCCAATTTTATTTTCCCAAAGAAACTTTACAAGAAGAGCATAGGAAGTTTGCGCGGTCGCGGTGGTACACCGGAATATACGGACCGTCGCAAACTAACTTTACAAACGTCATTACATATACTCAAAATAGCACAGAGGACCTGTAAAAGGTCCGCGCCGCAACGAAGTTGTGATCGATACAAAGTTTCAAGCGTTTTGATTGGCTTACAGTATAGAGTCTTGAACATCGGCATAGCAATTGTTCGTCATTTTTTCCATGAGGGGACGATGTTGGCAAGTCAATTGTAACCCCTAATACTGTCGTTACCGTGTGCGGTCGTACTTTGTGCTGCTCTCGTCAATCAGTTATTTATATGTTAAGATTTGATTCACAGTAATTTAGCATTGGTGTGTTATATATCGTTCGAATCCTCTAGACCCTTGCTTTCTGGTTATCTGGAAATTTTTTCACGTTAGTGACTTATTGTGGAAAATTTCCCCTTTTTACTGATATTACGCAGTTTCCATTGTGGTTGCTTCTGAGTGGTTGGTTCATTCTCTGTCATTTAAGCCTGGAATTCCGCTTTGTGGTGGATCTATTTATAGTCTATTCACTACTTCTACAAGTTTCAAGACGGATTGTTAAAACGCTGCGTCCATATCGATTGCGATTGTGATAGATTTTGCCTTCATTATTGGTCTTACATCAAAGCATTTTGTGATCTGTGCAAAAGTGATAGCTTTCGTGCCTTCTCCTTCATGCGGCTGGTATTGTCAGCACCAATCGATTTTTGTAATTTTCACGAAGTGGCACGTGGTTGGGTCATCAATCGTTAATGTGAAATATCATCTAAATATTAGTTGCGGTGGATTTCTGTCAACAGCGCACTTAGCCGAGTTGGTAAAAGTGCTGGTATTTCCTGAACATCTATACGGTGGGCAGAGTTCAAATCTTGCGCTCATAAATAGTTTTGACCGTAGTCATGATACAATGTAATGTTTGAAGATGTCTCAATCAAAGAAGTTTTCCCCGAATGATATTTAAGAATTGAGCGTGGAAGATTTTCGATCACGTTCTGCTATAATCAAAATGAAAGATCTAATTGATGCTATACTTTTGATGAAAACAAGTGGGTGCGACTCTAAATGTAAAATACAAAGTGATTGTAATGCGAATGGATTATCAGATAGGATCATAGCGCTGATCGAACGAAAGCTAGATGATAAATTTCATGGAAATATTGAAAAGTTATCCGCCAAAACTGACCAGGTTTTCCAAAAGATTGGAAAGCTTAATGATTGCCTATCTTAAATTCAAAAAACGATCACTCAACATGAGAATGATATAAGTAGCATGCATTTAGCTAAAGAAGCACTCAATAGGCGAGTTGAGGACTTGTCCTAGACTATTGATTTTAGATTGAAAACACTTGACAAGATAATAAATGGTATTAAGTCTCAAGATCAGAATTTTGAAGCGATACTTGTGATGCAACAAATTGAATTTGAGCGAATACAGCGTGAGGCAAAGTCAAATAATATCATTGTAAATGGTTTGCCCGAGGCTAACGTTTCATGGGACTTTGCGGACTCTGATGGTCATCATGTCATTAACTCTGATTGTGATAAGGTGCATCATCTTTTAAATTGGATGAGTGTTCAAATAGACCAGCTGCACCAATGGAAATAAGCCTCGTTCGCTTTTAATTGAGTTTACATCTGAAGAGATTAGAAGGAACATTCTCAGTAAAGCCGGCAGACTCAGGCAATATGAGAGACTCAAACGAATCTTCCTGAATCCAGATTTACCCGTGGTAACCTGTATGGAAAATCAAAGACTTCGAGGTGTGCTTCGACAGAAACGAGATGAAAGACCGGATGCAAATGTAATTTTGACGAATGGATGACTCTTGGTAAATGACACTGAAATTGATAGGTTTGATGTGAGAAATCAAATTTTTCTAAACCGGTTTTAGCTACACTGTAAATCGCTCAATACCAATCACATACGAAGGATGCATACCAAAATATTTTTTTGGTATATTTTTGTATTCTCTTGGTATATATTTGTATGCTTTTCGTATGTTATTTCAAATGTGGTATGCTTTACATACTAAAGCCATACTAACACAATGTTAAAAGAAATCATCAATCATCTCCAAAGTATCTTGATTTCAGGACTTTTGTCAATAAAGATCACACTAATGTTACTACTGTTCTGCAAGTAGTGAGATAATGACATTCAAGAGTCATTCTTTCAACACTGAATTCGATTTTAATACACGTAAGTCTAAGGCATTTCATGAATAATCAATAAGATTTCAACCATCAACGATTGTGCATCATGTAATTTTGAATTAAGGCATATTATCAATCCGAAATAAAAACACATTATAATTCATTGAACGCAAAAATAGTTATGTTTGAGATATATAAGTCAACATGATTGCACGAAAGATATCGTTTGAATGAATTGACGTTTATCAACTTGGCTCATAAAGTAGAGTTAAATAAACGTCCTGTTGATGTTGCTAGACAAGTAGCAACAACGACAATCTCGCGGGCATATAATTCACAATAAATCTAATCTAGTTAAATATCACTCTATCAAACAAAAAATATTCGAGACTGGTGTTACTGAAAAAAGTTATTTGACAGTAGTATGTAATACATGCATTTTTTTGCTATGTAACTTAAAGCTGCACATACCAAATGGATACCAGATGCATACGAATAAGGATGAATTTGCATCGGGTCTCGTATATAAAACATACCAACAATTCGTATTTCAGTGTAAAACATCCAATCACAGATAGAATAGTTCGTATCCCTACATACCAATCACATACGAAGGTAAATGAGATTTGGTATGAAAAATATACCAGATCTCTGTAAACATACGAGAATCTCGTATCAGATGTTAGTTTCAAATTGTATGTAATTTTGGTATATGTTTGTATGTAATTTTCGTATCCAGCGATTTACAGTGTAGTAAAGCATGTATATGAAACGTTTGCTATTTTTTAATGCACGATCTATCTTACCCAAGATAGATGAATTGAATGTTCTTGCGAGTGCAATAAAACCGGATATTGTGGCTGTTTGTGAGTCGTGGTTAACTCCTTACATCTCATCAAACCTTTTGGACATGCCTAACTTTCCGTTTTTTAGAAATGATCGTGTTGACCGACGTGGGGGTGGTACATGCATCTGGTCTGTAAAATGTTTGCTTTGCATTGAGTATTTTCCAAATACCTTGAAGCCTGATTGCATTGAGGCATCATGGATCATTTCTCATAAATTCATGAATGTTTACTGCTGTGTTTCCATTCCTCCGGGTTTGTCTTCCGATAATAAGCATCTGAGCCTACAATATTTTGTTGATGTAGCAGATGAGATACTTTTATCATTCATTAACTACAGTCTGTTTGTAGTGGGTGACTTTAATGACTTTCCTTGTGACATTTTTGAGCAGTAACTTGATATGAGCAATTGTCCAACACGTGGGTCGTCTTATTTAGATAAGTGCTTTGTGACAAATGAATTTTTGAATAAGTACACAGTATCTATTGATATGGTTCCTCCTTTGGCTTCGTCAGACCATGATAGTGTCTTATTGTCATATTGCGATAACAGTGTTTGTTGCAATCCTTTCAATAAGATTGTAAAAGTCCCTGACTTCCGCATGAGCAATATACTTTGTTTCCGTGACAGACTTTCTAATTGTGATTTTTCGGCTATTCGTCACTCTAAAGATGTAAATGAAATGTGTGACCTATTTTATCACAAACTTGACTATGCCGTCTCTACTTCAATTCCATCCGATTTCGTCACTTTTACTACCAAGGAAAAGTCATGGGTAACTCCTATTCTGAAAGTGATTATCAACAAGCGTTGGCGAGTATTTGGAGACCGTGATATGCCTCGATACAATCATTACAAGATGAAAGCAAAAATAGAAATTGAAAAAGCAAAGCGATTATGGGCAGAAAGGGCATCTACTTTGGCGAAAAAGTTGTGGGATGTTGTTCGCGAGGTTGGTGGTAATCGTCACTCGGGCTCAATTGCTTTTTTTGATGGTGAAGATTGTAGAACAAAGATAGATGAAGTTGCTCACCTTTTTCATACTTTCTTTTCAAAGGTGACTCCAAATCCCACGACGTTCAGTAACTTCGGTTCTGCGGAGACAGTTGATCGGTCTGATATATTTGACACTTCAGTTTCATGTCACATGGTGTTTGATCTTCTTCGCCGGATTAAGACCACAAAGTCATCGGGATCTGATAATATACATCCTAAACTTTTAAAGTCTGGAGCGCTTGAATTGTCGGAACCACTGGCCTGCATTTTTTGAATCCTCTTTAAGAGAAAGTTGTGTCCCATGCAAGTGGAAACTGTCTAATGTGACACTTGTCCCAAAATGTAAGAATCCTACTATGCATGACCTTCGCCCGATATCTCTACTTGCAATCCCTAGCAAATTATTGGAAACTGTTGTACTATCCAAAGAAAAGGAAAGACTGTTAAGCACGTATGATGAATATCAATTTGCATACCGAACACATGGATCTACGACGTCGGCACTAGTTGCAATTCATGACAAGATAACTCAAATTCTTGAATTCCATGGCTGTATTGGTGTTTCAGTGACCACCATCGATCTATCGAAGGCTTTCGATAAGTTACCACATGAATATCTGATTCAACATTTGAAAGGAAAGACATCTGATGTGTTTTTGAATTTGTTGAGAGACTATTTATCACAACGAACCTTCAGAATTCGATATGGTGACAAATACAGCAGCACAATGAGAGTCCTATCCGGTGTGCCTCAGGGTTCTATCCTCGGTCCTTACCTCTTCGCATCGTACATGAGTTCCCTCCTCCCGACATCGAGCAACATTTGTTACGTGAAATATGCTGACGACATTGCAGTTATTCAGCCCCTGCATTCCGATAACTACGATCCCTTCACTGACATTGAGTTGCCACATATCAAACTTTGGCTACAAAAAAGTGGTTTATTGCTTAATGAGAAAAAGACCAAGAGTTATTTATTATGAGAAGCATTACAACATCGACACCTCCGTTCTGAATTGTGACCACAGTGTAAAGATTCTTGGTGTATTTTTTTCTTGTGACTTAAAGTGGAACAACCATATCAACTACATTGTGAAATTGTGCTCATCCCGTCTTCATCTTCTGCGTAAGCTGAAAAGACTTCTCAGTAAGAAAGACTTAATAACCGTTTACAAGTCATTGGTGGTTTCAGTGTTGGTGTATACGTCATCTGTGTTTGTAGGTCCTAATGGCCAACTCTCTGGACATCTAGAGCAGGTGCAAAAGAGGGCACACAAGATTATCTGTGGGATATCTTGCCGTTGCGATTTCCTTCCCTCCATTACATGCATGCGCCTGGAGCAAGCAAAGAACTTATTGCTTAAGGCTGAGCAATGCTCAAGTCACCCGTTGCATGGACTTGTACCGAATCGCCTTACAAGAACTGGGTTGTTGAGTCAACCAATTGCAATAACTGCACGTCGATCTGAATCGTTCTTCCCATTTGTGTGCAAGTTACTTAACTTTGATTAGTTTCTGTGTATATGTATATAATTCTGTGCCTCCAATTTACTTATTCATTACTTTTCGTATTCTGTAAAGATTTGCCATGTTTTCGATTTTCATTATCAAGAATAGATACGCTTCTTACTTACTTACTTACTTACAGTTTTTGCTCAGTGTCTTCCCCGCGAAGGTGGATCGGCTGGATTGAGACTGGATGGAATATATATGATGCGGAACCCTTTCTGGTGTAGGATCATTTGCGAGACAATCTCCTCTCCGCACGTTGTATCCTTTGGCTTAATTTGATGTTGTAGCATGCAAAATCCAGAATATCGGCAATTTGATGGTCTACTTAGAAGTCCTTAAACGTGGAGTCAGTTATTGAGCCATGCACATCGAACATGAAAAAAAAGCTGAAACCGAAAGAAAAATATAATCAAATGGATTAATTTCAACATAAAGCCGCTGTAGTACATGTATCATGTATCACACTATCGTAAATGTAATGTAGCAAAGGCCATTTAGGAAACTGGATTTTTTAATGCCGTTCTTTAGAGGCATGGTCAGTTTTGCTGTATTTTGACTTACTGTTTCGATTTAAATAAAACTGATCCTCTTAATGTTTTACTCGAGATAGTTTTGCTGCCGTAATATGTCTTCTAACTCATTCATAACGGTACACCATTGTATCCGTCTGCGACATGGCCATATGTCTATAAAGCCATCAGGAAAAAATCAATCATTTAAATTCGATGTTATCGAAGCTGATCAAGTAAGAATTGATTAATTGATCTGAAATTGTTTGCACGCATCACATTCATGTAATTGTTTTGCAATGCAGACCACAAAGTTTGAAATGAAATTCCACAGAATTAGGCCTTCATCATCGAGGGTATCTTTAGAAGTAAATACACATACATGCATATCTATCAATGTATTCGCATAAGTAGCTGATTGTGACTATTCAGTTAATTTGAATCATGCCGATAAGTTGCTTAGGCCAATCTGCACATTGATCCTGACAATTAAAAATGGTGTATTGTTGTGTAATGCTTACATTGTCAGTACATGTGTATCGGAGTTGATAGACCGGATACGTCCATTGACTCTATGATTTGAGTTCGGATACGACCACTGACTCCAGAGTAGCTATGGGTCACATATGTAAAACTGGCAATAAACAATTGAAAGAAAAATATGTATCTCGGATTCGACGCTTTATTCGTAAAATGACCGTAATGAACAAGCTTTTAAATATCTGAGTCTGTGCATCATCTGTACAAAATTTTAACTAGAGTGTGCACAAGTTTACTCGATCTTGTATGAGTTTGCATTCGTCTTCACAAATTTACACCAGTGTACACCAGTTTCCCGTCATTTTCATAAGTATTCACAAGTGTGCACCAGTTTGCACGATGTCAAACGAGTTTTCACTATTTTACACAACTTTGCACGAGTCTACATCAGTTTAGCGGCGTTTTCATCGGTTTACACGAGACTACACAAGCATGCAGCAGTTGATACGAGTTTGCACAAGTTCACACGATCTCATGCGAGTTTGCATTCGTCTTCACAATTTTACACAAGTCTACACCAGTCAACCGTCCTTTTCAAGAGAATTCACGAGTGTGCACGAGTTAAAATTTTCTCACTTGGTGCTATCACATCCTTTACACAGTTATTATACTTTACCTAACATACAGCAGCTTTTACAAACTCCAAAATTATGCCAGGAAGTTGAATAATTTTTGGATTTCTATGTGGCAACAAATTCATAGCGTTGTTCATTGAATTTCCGTGGTCATCACCTTAATTTCATTCAAGTTCAATGCCTTACGATTCCTATCACAAATTTTTCATGCTTTCTGATATTTTAATTAGATCATACTACTTCAATGCTAAGACCTCTAGTATCGCTTAGTAAACACAGGAATATTTAGCAAAGGTTTACTTTTTAAACTCATGAAATATATTTTAGACCTCAAGAACATAATGTCCAAGCTGAATCATTTCATATAAAAGTTTTCGTTGCATGCTTCAGTCTTTTGGGCATACTTTCCACGTAAAACATCCCTGCTACAATTACTACTACTACTGTATTTATTGACCGTGTATTCACCACATCAGGAAATTTGTATTTCTGGGTATCGATTCTGGGTGTCGTTCTAAATAATTTGTTTCCGTAGTTGGTCTCCTACTGCGGATAACAGAGTCCTACTGATGTATTTATGCAGGCGATGAATCAATAAATGTCTTACCTACCTTATATAGGTATAAATCCTACCAGCCGCACATCTTTTGCATGGCAATCTGATCTATGGTGTATTTAATCTCATTGTCGTTAATTATAGACAAATACTTAATGCGCTGATAGTAGTACATTTAGACACTCGCATAAGAAACATCTCTGTCGGTACATCTCGCATTTATGGAGTTATTTATATCCGATTCATAATATAGCTTTATGAAAACCCCGTAATATAAGAAGCACCCGCTGATGAAACAAACTGACAACAGATTGCCTTCATTGAGAAAACATATTCCTTTGACGTCAATTTACTAATTGACTCTTGCTTCCTCTGTGTTCTTGGTATTAAAGATAGTTGACGAAGAAATTTTCTAAATTGATCGGCACAATACATGTTGAATCACAAGACAACAATGTGAAGGATGTGCTTTAATCTACTTCAAAAATTGTAAGAATTGATAAAAGCTACGAAAGATTAAGCATTCTGGTGAAGAGAGCAAGCGCTGAATGGTCTGGGACGCATAATTAATAAACACTGTACCTTCCTGTTCAATTTCAACAATGTCCATGAACAAGGCCTTATGTGAATACTGAGTAGGTATGCAAAGTTCATCACATGACGTATGCAGTTAATGTGGAACACATTCTCATTGGGAGGACGATCATGCGAGATTCTGTAAGAGCGATGCATGCTATTTTCAATTTCTATAAAAGACTATCAAGTTACACTATATGCACCTCAGTAGTAATCCAATCCCAGGCGCAAGGACAAAATGCGCAACGATGAGTTATCATGCTGACTCAGCCCCCCCCCTCCGGAAGGAAGGAAGGAGTTGGCCAAGGATGTGCTGGGAGGAATGGGTCCGAGAGGAAGAAGCTGTTCCCTATCCCCCCTGGAAGGAAGGAAGGAGTTTTCCAGCAAGGGGTGGAATCTCGGAAGGAAGGCGGTAGGAATGTGGGAAGGATAGAGTGAGGAAAGGGTAGGTTTTGGTCGTTTTTGGGATGAGAAAAGTCGGAAATCGTCATAAAGGAGGGTTCGGATGGGAAATTGGAGTTCAGATTCGGAATCTATGTGAAAGGTTGGGTTGGGAAGGAAGGCAGGAGGAGTTATCCTGAGAGGCAAGGGGTGGAATCTCTGAAAACGGCAGAGTTGGAAAAAGGCGGGTTTTGGTGGTTTTGGGATGAGAAAAGTCGTTTTTCGGCATGAAGGAGGCCTCGGATGGAAAAACGGAGGCCAGATTCGGAACCCAAGGGGAAATTTCACAGCAAATCTTGGTAAGATTCATACTGAATCTTGTTCTGGTTCCAGTATCAAACTTTGAAAATCATGCAAGATATGCAAGGAATACCAAATTTTTCTCAAAATGAATCAGTAAGATCCTTCATGAATCAGCCCTTTTCTGTTGCAAAATTCTTGCTGTTTCATAATGGTTCCAGAACAAAACTTACAAAAATATCGCGCACACATTATAGACAGCAAGATCCCCGCTGGTAAGTTTCATAATTCCACTGATTTCCCATAAAATTAGCCTGATTCCAGCAATAATCTTGGTAAATATTTCATTTTCCTTAATAAATCAGTACTATTACACTGATACTATTGATCAGTGTATTACTAGTATCAAGTCAATTGCATCTTCCAAACTCTCCTTAACACTGAGAGAGGAGAATCGAACTCCTGATGCAAATAAATGGCATAGTATCGATAAATGTCTAAAATGTCATGTTAAGACCTGAAGTGGAAAAAAGGAGATGGTTGTCGTGCCTAAGCTATGGAGTTGAGTAGAGATCGGAAAACATTCGGTTGATAAGCATAGGCTTTTATTGACTGAAAACAGAACTACGACTGTTGCGACAATTTGAAAAGTGACTACATAAAACAACATAGAGAGTTCATACTAATGGTACTGCTAAACAATCACAATGCACGACACTCGCCCCAGTCTATAAAGTTTGCATAGTATGCAAAAACAGTCACATGAATTTAGGTTGAGATTTTTCTTAACAGTCTCGACACTTGTATGGTATGGAAGACATTTATTTACAAACAGGTTACAGCAATCACAGCAGCAGTACTATTACTATTAATACGATAATCAGTACTATTACTATTAAAAAAATTGAGATTCATGCAGATCCTTAATAAGACAGTAGATCAAAAAAACTTCAATATGATTTTCAGTAACTTAGGTACATCTTTGGCTTAAAATAGAGTCATAAATATCTCTCGCGACGTGCCACCAGTTATCTGAAAACTGAGGTAAAGGATGAGGCCATACTGGGCTGAAGTGACTATATTTTGCAGCAGTCAATCTTCTTCCCTCTTGTGTTTCTATGCCGACAAAAATAACTATGTATTTCAATTACTACTCGGAACCGAAGAAATTCCTGAAATTTTTAGAGTAAGAGCAATTGAGATTTTTCATCTTGCGATGCCGAATCAGACCGGTGCCGGTCTCGCCGGTAAAAGTTTGTATACGGACAGGACCAGTTACAACAGTGAAAATAACGCAATCATACTTAACTCAAGTTGAGACAATGAGAAAGCTAAATTATAGAAATCAAGAACACCCTGTGATTTCTGGCACTCCAACCTGCCCCACCCAAAACTTTGTCCTTTAACTTTAAAGAGGGTGAGTTCGGGGGACGCCCACGTATCCGCGCGTAAAATTCTCATGCCTATCAATAGTCTTGAATATACAGGATATAGGGGAAAATGGGGTTGACATGGCAGTATTTTTGACAATCATCCCTCGTGTCCAGATTGTGATAACAAACTAAAAATGAATACTTTATCCGTATTACCGTACTTTCTGGTCTATAGGGCGCGACTTTTTTACTTGGATACAGCCAGTGCGCCTTATCTGCGGAGTGCGCCCTATCTAAGGTTAAATTAGAGTTTTTAGTTCGGTAGAGATTAGTAGGCATTCATTTACAAGTATTGTAAAGTACTTATTATGATTTAAAAGTATCCTGGGAGCAAGTGCCAGAAAAGGTTATTCGAAGTGGCTTCAAGAAAGAGTTAGGGGCGTCATTTTCTTGACATTGATTTCGTCACCGAACCTTAATTTAGTTACCGAAGCCAATAGTGATAGTGAGTATCACACTTGAGACGAACATTGATTGTAACACTGAAACGAGTCTTGATTCAGATACCGAGGTGAATATTGAAGTGAATAGTGAAACTTCCTGCGTGCAGGTGAACCAAACATTTCATACACAAGACTCTGACATGTAGCTTCTGTTGGTTTAGCTGAGCCTTATGTATTGGAATATTCTTTGGCTATAATGACAATCATGAACCTTCGTGGTTTTTCAAGAGACCTATTATAACATAGCTTTTGCTTATTCTAAGCTACCGGTAGTGCTTCAATCGGTGAAATTAGCTTCAATTATTGTTTCCTACTGTACAAGATATCATCTAAAAATAGGTATACATGTGCGCCTTAACCGCGAAATGCGCCTTATCTGTTGACAAAATACGAAATTATCTAAAAATCGGCTTGTGCGCCTTATGCGCGGATGCGCCTTATAGGCCGGAAAAGTACGGTACATAGCATATTTCTCAACTTTTTGTACAGGTCAAAATAATGTGATAAGAGTTCTTGACCTTCTGATTTTGATTTTAAAAAAAGTTCAAAAACCGCCATGTCGCCCCATCGATGGGGTGACAAGGCAGTATTCAGCTTAACTTTGTATATCTGTCCAATTATCGTTTGTAGACTAGACATCAACAAGAACTCAACCAGCTCAATTACATCTCTATCCGCTCATATTTGATAGTAAACTTACCTATATAGTTTCTTACTTTCTCAAGATTTGAAGACATCAACTAATATTTTATATTTTGTAACATACCGGTAACCATGATATCTGCATATTGATCATCTGATTGATTAGATGAATAGGCCTACACGACCATACTAACGTTGCATCCTGTCAAACAAAGCGATCTTACGCAGTTTGACCTCTGTTTTCCGCCTCTAACTCTCACATGGAACCACAAAACCGCTTTTACCTAGGACTGCATTATGAAAACCATGACATCATGAACGCTATCAGAGTCATGCCCATCGTCACAACACTCGTCAGTAGCGACATCAAAGGAATCGAACAACGGCATCGAAGGCAAAGCATTTCAACCTACGGCAATGCAACTAAGCAATTAGCCAATATGATAAACGATAAGTCTGCTAAAGATGTGTCTACTGTTAGAAACCTACTGGTAAATATTCAATCAAAGCACATTTTCAAATATAAAGCACAATAATTCAAACACCTCAGATATGTAAGTCTATCTAAAAGCCGCGATTAACTGAATCGATTGCCAAAAAATTGAGTAACGAGTAATTTAGGGAGTGCTCTTCCTGTAAACCGAATTAAATTAGAAAAGTACACACTGACTTTTTGAGTTAGAGGCGATATCTTAAAGGTATATGGCGGTCATTCTGTGACACTATCGGGTGACCCTTCAAACATTCGTGGATTGTGTAGAATTCCATTTCAGTCTTTGATAATGGTAAGAGATTCATTCCACGCGAGTAGATGTAATGATATTGCTATCAATAACAAATGTGTCAGCATTGACTAGCGAGAGAACAGTGCCACATGATATTCACCTGTTGTGACCCTAATGCGCACGCGCGTCATAGGTTAACTGGTCACCATTCCGTCATGTAATACAATGTTATATGTACTCGTATCTAGATTTTCTTGGCAATCGATTACGTTAAATGGCTATTGTTAGGCTTCAAAAGATCGGTCCTCACGGCGAGCTGATGTCGAAGCGTTTACGATCGACAGCCCGCTGTCCTCACAACAATCCGATAATGAATCTAGTAATTTTGAAATTATCCATGAATGAAATGGTTTAAACAACGATAATATATTTAATATATTGAATATTAGGAAAGGCCTTAGCATAGAAATCAGATATACTGTAATAGGCTAGAAGGGCTATCAGCCGTTTACTATATTTCTTTACTTTTCGTGAATGCAAGCTATCTTCCAAGGCAACATTACCTTCAATCTTAACATATTCTGCTTCTATGCATTCAACATTGCCATGCAACAGCACTGTACAGGATCATGTACAGGATAAGTTTTCAGCCGTATATAACACCAAAAGTACGAAGTTGAGCATATTTTCCATGAGTTGTCCGTAGAGTACACTTTGTAGTGGAGTAAAGTAACGCCATAACAGAGCTTCGTTTAGGTTTGTATTCTTGAGACGTCAATGTCAGCATGTGTGACACTCAAAACTATGTGTGATATTCCTTCGACCACAGGATTTAAATGACTGCGTGATCCTGGGGCTTCGTCGATTGCGATATTTCTCTTTTTCGCGTCAGCACATAGTAATATGCTTGGTCAGATACATTAAATGCGTTACTGGCCAGTTGATGTAGAAATTGATGCAGGATTCGGTATGAAAATCAAAAAAATTATTACATGAACAATATAATGACTGCAATGTACAAACATACGTAGAGTAAAAATATCATGTAATTATTACGATTTCTGCTTAATTCCTATTTTTTGATTTGTTTAAGATTTGCCCTTTTAATATATGTCGTTGTCAGAGTAATTGCATAAACAAAAGAATGTGACAATGGTTTTCCGTTGAATTGGTACTAGTCTCTGTCAATTTCTGCTATATCATCCGGAAACAATAGCTATAATTAGCAGAGACTTAGAGCATCATTACAGCAATACCATTTTTCGTAAGTTCGTTATTCTCTGTGATATTTCAAGTGAACAATTATACATAAAGTATTTAATGAGACAGAATATCAATTCATTGACGAAGGAAAGCTTCTTTCTTTCTGATTCTCTTCAATTTCAAGAATGGACGCATAGTGTCGTTTTTTAACGTTTTATATGTCTTTGATTAGAATATATGGAATATAATTACCGTTATTCTGAGAACAGTGTGCAATGTCAATTAGGCCTACAGGTACTTTGCGTTGTCCACTTTAAGTACAACGCATTAGTAATGTATGTATATCACAAAATTAATAGAGAAGTAAATAGGATTTAACGGGACGTTTGCGAAATCTACTTAAATCTTTCACGTCCCCTCGATTTATATCTAGATTCTCTATCATCTTTCAACGGGATCTTCCGAATTTTTGCCAAATATCATATCCATATGTGGATAGTGGCCATTAGTCCCCAGATGATCCCGACGAACAATACGTTGAATCTCATTCACCCTGAAGATCTCATTGCTTAATTGCCACGTTAACAGTATTTTTAAATTTGATATCAGAAATAATTCAACAATGAAACATATTTTGAAGCGATGATACAGACATGCTTACCATGAATTTCAATTTCTAGTTTCTGAATTCATGGGAATTTTCGAAAATTGTGCATCTTGAAATGTATTCCCAACAATAATGTTGATCTGGTTCTGGATGAATAGCATTGAATCAGTTATTGTTCGGGATCATCCGGGCCATTGCCATAATGTATAGGCTATGCTGTCATTTTTCTGTTGAAAAATTAATCTGAAGAAAAGCTTACAGATTCATGTCAAGAATCAGTATAGATTGCATGCTGTAATATTTTCCATAGAAAATCCTATGAATTCATGTCAAGAATCAGTAAATTACATGCTGTAATATTTTCCATAGAAAATCCTATGAATTCATGTCAAGAATCAGTAAATTACATGCTGTAATATTTTCCATAGAAAATCCTATGAATTCATGTCAAGAATCAGTAAATTACATGATGTTATATTTTCCATAGAAACTCTATGGATTCATGCCAAGAATCAGTAAATTACATACTGTAATATTTTCCATAGAAAGCCATATGGATTCATGCCAAGAATCAGTAAATTACAAGCTGTAATATTTTCCATAGAAAGCCATATGGATTCATGCCAAGAATCAGTAAATTACATGCTGTAATATTTTCCATAGAAAGCCATATGGATTCATGCCAAGAATCAGTAAGCTATTCAATGGAATTTTTACACTGAAAATCTTGATAAGAATCAGTATGGTTTATTCTGTTAATTTCACTGACAAGTTTTTTTGCTGATCTACCAAGTTTTTTACAGAATCATCCTGATTTTTCAAGTTTTATCAAGATCCGTCCACTTGGGAATCTACGTGAAATTTTGGGTTATGAAGGATGTTTCCAGCGAAATCGGAGAGAAAAAGTTTCGAGGACGTCCCCCCCCTCTGGACGAGACTTCCAACTTTGGTTCTAGAGATCGTAGAAAGTCGTGTGATAGCTCATTTGAAAGCTGAGAATGAGAAACATGCAGTGGAAAGCTCAGTTTGGCCCTATTTTCCTGGGTTTAGAGAGGAAAATGGCAGGAAAACGTCAGAGTTGGAAAAGGCAGGCTTTGCTGGTTTTGGGATGAGAAAAGTCACTTTTCGGCATGAACGAGGCCTCGGATGGGGAAACGGAGGGCAAATTCCGACGTTTTGGCCAATTTTGGGTCTAGAAACTTCTTTCCAGCTTAATCGGAGAGAAAAAGTTCTGACCTCCCCCCCTCTGGAACGAGACTTCCAACTTTGGTTCTAGAGATCAGAGAAAGTCGTGCAAATAGCTCGTTTGAAAGCTAAGAGTGAGACAAATTCAGTGGAAAGCTCAGTTTGGTCCTAATTTCCTGGGTTTAGAGAGGAAAATGGCAGGAAAACGTCAGAGTTGGAAAAGGCAGGTTTTGGATGTTTTGGGATGAGAAAGTCCATTTTTCGACATGAACGAGGCCTCGGATGGGGAAACGGAGGGCAAATTCGGACGTTTTGGCCAATTTTGGGTCTATGAACTTCTTTCCAGCTCAATCGGAGAGAAAAAGTTCTGACTCCCCCCTCTGGAACGAGACTTCCAACTTTGGTTCTAGAGATCGTAGAAAGTCATGCAAATATCTCGTTTGAAAGCTAAGAGTGAGACAAATTCAGTGGAAGACACGGCTTGTTCATACCTGCCTTCGTTTAGATGTGAGACGCCATTGAAAATTTGGGACATTGGCGAAAAAACGACAGAGAATTTTTATGAAAATCGCTCTAGCGGGTGAACGACGCCTCGGACGAGAAAACGGAGACCAGATTTGGAATCAGCGTGCCATTCTGCATCAAGAGGGTGAGTTTCAAGTCAATCGAAGCACTAGAACCGGAGATAGACGTGTTTAAAGATTTGGATGATGGATGTTACGTCATCAGCTGATCGCCACAAACTATATAAGCGGGGAACCGACAGAGACTTTTCATTAAGACGAGAGCGATTGTCAAAGGTAGGTCGTCTCTCTGAGCTCCGATGATAGCTTCGGACCACAGAATTAAATATTTTGTTTATCTGCTTCGGTTTGCTAGAAGTGTGATTAATACGAAACGGACGGCACATTGAGGAACCTATTAGGTGGGCAAAAAGGAATTCCTAATACCTTACAGAGATAGGAAAAAAAGTCGTGCGTCGCTTGCGGATTAATGTGAGTTCCAGCAAAGTGCTTCGATTGCCAAAATTCCTTCAGATTCGAAGAATTCAGATCATTGCCCACACGTTTTCTCCATAATGTTGACCCTTCCGATCATTATTAAAGAAAGTAGCAGGCGTACGAAAATTAGTTCACTTGATGATCCTCTCCTCGGCATTGCTCAATGAATAGTGCATACTGCATACATTGAATCGAAGCCACGCATCGATGTGTGTTTTGGTGTGTGTGACGTGATATCACAGCACGCATCTCTCACTGGCTCTGGTGTCCTTTGCTGACAGCTTATTGTTTGCCATTTCCAATAGCAAGCGATACACGAATTATCCATTCGAGAAGGAGCAAGTTGTCTAATTCTGTGATATGTGCCATTTCGATATTAAGGTTAAACACAATTCTTCCTTTCTAGGAAACCGAGGCGCGCGCAGATGAATCTAATTCTGTGCTTCGGACATTCCAAATTTCGGGTTTCTGTAAGAAACCGACTTAGAAAATTTCATTGCTGATATCAGCTAAGGCGTCAGACTTAGAAGTTCGCCAGGAGATGGCCTTCGTCTCCAGGCCATAAAAGACTCCAAAACTTTAAAAGCTTGTAACTTTGCTTCTACAAGTCCGTTTGACTTGATTCAAAAAAGGTTCGATCGCTATTGATCAGACCTATAGTGACAGACTACTTATAAAATTTCATAAGTAGTGCTAAAACGTCGAAAAATTTAAATTCACTATTTTTGGAGGTTTTCAGGATTTTTCGACCCTTCTGAAGTCAATGAAGGCATGGATAAGTGTGTACGAGCCAGTCTTCTCATGATACAAGCGGCTTTTCACTGAAAGCGAGCAAGACACGGAGAGTTTTGCTGTAATATTCCACTGACAGGGTGTTCCTTCGGGACGGCGGATGATGCCGTAGTGATAAGTGTGGCAAGGGAGTGTGTCATATTTTAGACCGAAACCGTTGGGGCAACTCATGTTGGGCATTTGACACAGTTCTCAACGTAGCACTTTGAACGCCAATCGGTTGAGTCTTAGCTATCTTGTCATGGGTGGCATCTAAACATCTCCATTGCAAAACTCTTGCGATGCGAATCACGGTTTGCTATCAAGCTGATCAAAGAAACGACTTGGGATGTTTCCTCTTGTAAATAACTCTACCGGTTTTTATGTCAAAAGCGGGGCCCGGATACCAACACAGTGACATGACGCACGCTCTATCCGCCCGAGGTTGGATTTGTGGGTCGAGGCCTTGGAGCTGGGATAAGATCCGCTCTGAGTAATGCCTGTAACGGATTCAAGAGCTTGACACCTAAAGGGTTGCTGGCTTGCTATCAGGCCTTTGTGAAATCTCGTCTAGCCTCAGTAACTCAGGGTTGGCAACGTCTATAGTTTGTCATTGTCACTTGGTAAAAATGAGACGGTTGCTGCAGGCATTGACGTCAAACCTTTTCGCGTCATAGGGTAACCCGTCTTTGTGTTGGGAGTTGGTAACTGAAAGCACAGTGACTGCCGATGCCCATACATGGTAAAACCGCTGTTGTCATGTCAAATGCATGGCCAAATAAGGAAGGTCTGAATCATGGCTTTGTGTCAGAAGGGTATATAAACCGCCGACTCTCATTTAATTTCATTTCAATCATGCGGACGTCGAACACTCTAGTCAGCTCTCCTGACAAGCCTCGGTTGAAGCCGAGAAATTTATTTAAAGAGTTTCAGCGGGCTGAAGAGCGAGAAAAGATTTTTAACAATCTTGCTCGTATATGCGCATCTGATTGCGGTGATGATGATATGACTCAGTGGGGCTATATACCACCCCCAAGTAGTCAGTTAGTAGCAGTAGAGGTCGATGCTGCTACCATAGAGAGAATTAAAGACTCTCTCAGCAGAATCGGTCTAAAGTAAGGTGGCTGATTACGATCCCGAGAACGTCCCATGAGCCCTCTTAAGGGCTACCGTCTAATGCAGATAAAGCGGTCACAAGCCCGCCACATATCTTCGGATATGGAATGCAGAGGGGAAGAATAAATGATGAAATGGAATGAAGGGAAGCCAAACTTGCACCACATGCAACACATCACAGACTTCTCTCTTCGCTAGTGAACAAGCTCTTGTGAGTGTCGTCAGAAAGTGTATCAAGTTGTACAAGAGTTTTTACTGCCACACAGGTTGATAAAGTGAAAAAAGGAATCTTCATCTAAATTAAAATCATTCTGATTGGCTGTTGAGGGACTCATTGTTAAATAACTATGTAAGTGAAACGATTGCAGCACTTCTCATTCACGTTATACGATCGAACAGTCTAGTATGACAAATTCTTCTGAAGCCTTGAATATTTTCTTCAAAATCTACGAAGTTGTCGATGAATGGGACGAGGATGTGAACAGTGACAATAAACCCAAAATCGCCAATGTCGAGGAGAAGAGTGGTAACAAAAGTGACATCACCCAAGTTGTATGGAGTGAGGGCGAGTTGACACCAAAGACCACGCGACTCAGAAGAGTGCCCGACGCTCCAAAACGACCAAGGTGCTATGAAGCGTACAGTGACTAAGAGGTTATTCCGCTTGACTTTTCCTCGCTGTAAAGTATATGTGATTCTATTAAAAATAAACCTACATACTACATGTCTTTGTTTTGCAATGTATTTATCTTGAAATGGAAATAAATGGAGGAATTTAGATATGGGGTTAGTTAACACATTTATTATCGGTCTACTTTTCCATCAAAAGGGATCACACCATTAGAGAAGATAGAAAATGATTTTGTATACGTGTGGTGTAAGAGTGACAAGCAGAACTCATGGCTCATTCTCAGATAACGTTGCTTCAATTGATTCACCTAAAATCATGTTTCATATGTTGAATGATTTCTAGTAACTGTGTTAAGTGTCTAGATGATAGGATATCTTATTCTAACAATAGCTCCCAATCGACACTATGCTTACTCGATGATCCTTTCGAAGCCATGTAGTTTATATGAAGGAAAAACAACACTGTCATGATACACATTTATTAAAAAGAAATGAAGGCAATACGATTTTTAATAAGACGTACATGACGTCTACCAAGTCAAACACTTCTTGATTGCGGGGC
Organism: Prostheceraeus crozeri; assembly: GCA_907163375.1. NCBI lineage: Eukaryota > Metazoa > Platyhelminthes > Polycladida > Euryleptidae > Prostheceraeus > Prostheceraeus crozeri. Next base: position 230,185 of record CAJQUW010011049.1, read on the forward strand.
TGACTAGAACAAGAGAAATGGTCTAGCCAGCTCCGGAGAGTCTCAACACACCGCTCCATCATGACGTCCTTTGGAGATACACTCAGGAAGGCCGCCCTGATTGTATCAGTACTATCCTCTTCATTGTCGGAAATGATGATGATTTCCTCATCCAACTGTAGCGGCTCGACCTCACCATCGTAAATAGTTTTCACTTGCCTCTTGCGTGGGGCATTGGGCATGAGTAAGGCATAGGTGTTCGGTGGTGCATCCATTTTAATGATATTATGAGGAAATGGTCATTGCACCGCACTTATATAGACTCTCTCTCCCTGCTTCGCGCTCTCTCATTGGACGACAGCCAATTATCAATCACAATGCATCATTCTCATATATAGAGAAGAGTGTCTTGCATTTCACTATCATAGCCATGTCCGACACAGAGGAAACATTCACACCTCTTGCTAGCTCAACTCCTACGAAGAAGGAAGTTGAGAGAAAGTTTCAACAAAAAGAGGAAGATGAAGAGAGACAAATGATTGAAGGCTGCAAGCACCTCACTCTACAAACGGTTGAGGGTGAGCCTTTCATAAACGAGGCTGACTTTCAGGAGTGAAAAGCCTTGATGAGACCATAGAATGCCCCAAACGGTCTTTATGAGACCACGGCCTTAACGGCCACCTAATCAAGAAAGAAAAGACATTGACTGCGCCACATGCAACATTAGTGATTTGATGTTATCTGACAAAAATAAAGTGTTAAGACAGTAAGACCACCAATGAATTGAATAGGATTACCACGATCATCATAGATACCAAATTTGCAATGGGATAATCGTGATACATTGACTGGAATGTATACCTTGTTCATGAACTCCCTGTGCATGGTCACACCAAAATCGCCACTGTCAATAGGAATATATCTTAAAAAGGGAACCATTTGACCACCAACTTGTGTTGAATGGATAAAGTTAGTGTAAATGTAAAAGTGATTGATATTCATGTCGAGCAAGGATGTTGAGCCACAGTACTTCTCGTCATAGAATATGTCACGTTTGAATCCCAAAATCTTTGTTAACTCTTTTGAAATGTGAATGACCGTTTTACCATGTACACTGATACAGAATGTATTTTCTTTAGGATCATAGTCAAAATGAAATGAGTGCAGATTTGATACACCCTTTTTCAAGTATGTACAAACATCATAGCCATTGCTATAATGCTTTGGAGGTATCGCTAAGTTTTCATTTGGCTTCCATGTAAGACTGGGACGTAAAACAGGGTCTGTGCGTTTGAAAAAAAGGACCATTCGGCTATCGGATTGCTGTTCAGATGTTATTTTCACATTCCCCCATTAATGGTATAACCATAAGACGTCTGTTTTTAAAGAGAGCAAATCGCGAAATTTAGAATTGATGTGAACAAATCGAATGTGTGAACGCTCATAATCATTTCGGAAATCAATCCTTGCTTTATTGTGTACTCGAGTGATGGACATAGATAATCCATTTATTTCATTTACCTGTTTGATCAAGTCATCAACAGTACCAGATTTAAAAAGCACAAAGGGCTCATGCATGCGATCAAGGGGAAGAAGGGTAATATTAAATTTTTTCCTGTGCCAATTTGGATATTTCTTAATCTGTCTTTATACTTTTATGGACACTTGAGCTCTCAAAGGGAAGGCGCCACCTCCTTTTACTTCTGCAAATTTTGCGATAGGTAGAAAGAAACGTGATTTAAGATTCAATATCCTTTGCAGAGGTCCACTCACATAAAATCCATGGGAAATAGTAGTCGGTCTCATGTAGAGTGTAACTTTATGTAGATTTGGATCCATCTGCTAGAACCATAGATCCTTTGCCAAATCATTCATGACATTCAATAGGCGTTGAATTTTCATATAATAGTATGTTTGCTCTAAACGATGACGGAATGATGGGCTTGTAGGTTGTTTCCATTTCTAGGGTGAAGCATTTTTAGCAATGGGTATGTCTGTATCTGCAGTGATAATTAAAGTAGGGCCATTTACAATCTCATTAACAGCTCGCTTTCCCCGACGGCTGTTTACTGTAGGAATAGAATTCCACTCTGCTGCATGTTCATTCAAGTTGTAGGTATGTACTTTATCATTTCGCTCTAGTTTTGGAAAGTACAAGTCTTGATTCGTTGCAATGCCTAATGTAATCTCTTCATTTGCAATGGTTCTTATATTGTTCACATAGCTCAAATCTTGCAGGGCCACTACCCAATCACCATGTAAGTCAATCGGCTGTGTTAAATCAGTCTCAAACTCGGCAGCTGTGTTTTCATATCACTCAGGTTGAGCATTACTGGGAAACACTGCTGTAAACTCCATGTTAAAGTATCAACATAAAGCGTCGTTTGCTTAGGCGTTATGTCGCATGACATAACGAACTGCTGCTTTCAATCTGTTCACAGTAGGCACTTTCTGTCGTCCTAGGAATCTGGTTAAGAGTGATTGCCCTTTCACATAATGCACCCCCCTAAGTATGCTTGTACCGCCGTCTTTTATATTGCGATAGTTGATACAACCAAATATTACTTGATATCTTCGTCTTCTACGTTTAAAATCTGCAAGAGTATGAAATATTTCACGTTTCATTGATGAGCTCACACGACAGCTATTTTTTAATTCCATTGCAATGCGACGTACAGGATTGATCAAATCGATGCCGCCTACAGGCGATCGCTTAAAGCCATAATCTGTTAACACCATTTCCCACGCGTGACCCATTCGCTGACGTAAAATCTGAAGTTTGTAAGCATGAGTTTGCCAAGGATCGGCTATGCCGGAAAGAATTACATCTTCAATAGGTCTTGTTGCATGAATAGGTGATTTGATGAGACAAACTGCATGATCTAGTCCTCGTCCCGCTAATGTCACTATTGCAAATGATAATATGATGATGAATCTCAACATGACTTCGTCCATTTCTTATGAATGCTTTGCTCAAACGAGAATACTAAGCAAACGTTTTGCTGTGTCTAAAACTAACCATGATTGCCAAGCTCTCTTCTCAGTGTCACGTTACATGGAAGGCTCGACGAATTACCTTTTACGATACTCATCGACAAGTTAAAATAAGTTCATCCCCTTTTCAAATGGATAACCTCCACGATGCTTTACATATCATGCATCATCCAATGTACTATATCCCTCTAGGTGGACGTCTATTCATTATTCGACAAGATTTCATTGCTCTTCATGATCAATATGGTGCTATACATCTTACATCCTCAAGTTGGAACAAGTATAGAGAACGTATACATCCTCGCATAATGACTTACCTTCAACAAACCAACACTCATAAGCATGAATGTGACAAGTGAACAATGTCTTCTTATCTCTACCTATTCATGTTTGATGACTAAATACAACATATTCAATCACATCATCTACTTTTCCATTGAAGTACAATAAAGAAAACAAATTTTAATCGTACCTATTTATTGAAGGCTTTTATAAAAGTAACGAATGCGCTTTTCACTGACAAGGGTATCATGTGAAAAATGTCTACAAATGTCATGCTAAGAGTCATAATGTAGTCGTTGCATTACAAAGTAGAGGGCATAGGCTCCACATGTTGAAGACAAGGGATGTTGATAGGCCAAAGCATTGCAAATCTATTTTCGTGAATGACGGTTCATGAAACGTGTGACATAATCACAGTTTGGTAAGGCCAATGAATCTAAGATTTCACCGCAATAGTTTTTATCAATAAACAAAACTTTCCAGTGTTTGCCGGGTAAGTGTGCTGTATCAGTATTCATGAGATGGTTTTGGTAAAACTTTGGGCATATTATCAATGGAAAACACACCTCGAAATGCTGCAACAGTGCGTTCATCACCATGTACTTGAACGACTCTCTCTAGCTCTGCATCAGATAGCCAACTCATTAACTTGTATAAGAAGCGGAAACGTCACGTAGCCTGTTAATTCGAATGGTGGAATCGAACACAGCATAGATGAGTACATTGACTGTTTTCGTCAAATCTTTTTCAAAGAAGAATTCTAGTTTAAGACCCTTCGTGGCAGTGCCCGGACGATAAGAAGCACCTGCTTCATTGTTTGCTGTCAAATGAAATGAATAAAGTGTATAACCTTTAGCAAATTCATCATAGGTCAAACCATTGGTGTCATCAGTATTCAAGTATTTAAAGGTCTCCATAGTATTTTGATATGAGCGAGAATAATGGCCATTAGCGAAGTCTGGGCAAAAAGGAGTACCAGGAATGCAATCAGTATCACGATACAATCCGATTTGATTTAAACCAAAGTGTTCAAAGTTGAGGGGATTCTTCGATATATTACCGTTGTATGCATCATTTGCAATCAATCCCACAATGATCATTTTTGGTGATTGTATAGGAAACAAACTATCTTTAACAAACCTCTTTTGCGCACGAGGAATGGTGAAACTATGGATCTCAGTATGATTTACATCATAAAGAGCATCATACTTCTTCAAACCCATCTCGTGACCATTAATCACCGAAGGATTCACTGTCATTCGTCGCACATAAAGTCTAACACTTTCAAACACAATCTTAAATTCAGTCTTAGCTCCATAAGAATTCAATACAAATTTAGGATCGTTCGGCAAGAGATGAACTCGCATGTCTACTTTTGACATTAAGAAACGTGATTGACGGAAAAAGTCCAAGTATAGGGGACCATATAATTCACACACCCTACTTTCTGCAGTCCACTTTTCACGAGTGACAAATCCCTTGTTTTTGTCACTATCAAATTTACCAGCTTCATCATTACACCAACCCATAACAGCCATGTGACTCTTTTGTGCTTGTGACTGGAACTGCATGACTGTTGAAAAATAACCGAGATAGGGATAACTGTGTTGACCACCTTCAACCCGAGTTTCACCAATGGCCAATGATACATCCTTGAAGAGCGTTGCTATTGCCAAGTTATTCACGGCTACTTTGTCCTTGTCGTCAAGGTTTGTACCGTCCTTATTTACTATCTTAAACTTAACATGTAGATTGATGTCATTTACATCGATGTACTCAGCATCATTTCCTGGTATCAAAAACTCAATGACACTACCGGAATCGATACTTGTCTGTGGATAACGAATGGATACATAATTTCTAATGATATCCGTCTGTATAGGTGTTCTATCAAATAAGCAAAGGGATGAGGTTTTACATTCCATATTTAAAACAGTCAGGCGTCGTCTGCGTTTGCTAGGAGGCATACGAGATGCTCTTCGCTTACGTTTGCCTGAAGTAGAGAGTGGATTGATATGACTGATGACGGACCTGATACCAGCCTTACCGACATTCTTCAAACGCTGTATTCCATGACGCTTTAGCGATTCACGAATCGGCAATTTTCCTGAAAGCGCATCACTTGCTACATCTTCTGCTAATCCTACAGCTTCCTTTAAAACTGATTTTCCCACATTTGCGATAGTGGGGAGCATCATACCCTTGACAGCACCCAATAGACTACCCCCTTTTTGACGTCTCGATCCAGCATAAACGGGAAAGCCAGCTCCATGACTAGCATAAACCGTAGCAGTTTGATCCATAGGTATTTATTTATTTGTATTTACACAATTCATTACTTTGCTTAGGAACGTTGACTAACACGATAAAGGTCAGAATGACGAATCCAACTGTTCATTGAATTTGGATAGCCAGCCCATTTCACCAGGCTCAACTTTTCCCTTTGTCGCATTTGGTGACGAAGTATCTTTTCAACCATGTAGTCATCATCTTCTCTGGTGATGGGTGTTATCTCATGACGATAAAAACTCCCTTCAATCTCTTCACCATGATAATCACGAAGCTTGTAGGTAGTGGGCTTTAATTTCTTGTTAACCTCAGAGACAGTAAATATTTCTTCGTCCAATTGGGAAGATATCCTTTCGCAAACACGCTTTTCACCTTGGAAATGCGAACTTTGTCACCAACCTGAATGTCACGTTTACCTTGTGATGGTTGCTTGCGTTTAGCATTGATTTCACGGATTGTATCCACCATGTCTGGAGTTATGTCAGCAGGTTTGTGACCAATCATACGATGAACAGAATGATTGTAAGCGTGTACAGTATCTTGTAATACATCCGTCCACTTTTGTGTTACTTTTGCAGTGAAATGGCGCCATAGACGAGTTTTCAGCGTACGATTAAAGCGTTCGACCACTGCAGCCTTGTATGCACTTTTCACACTAAACAGCTCAATGTTGTGTTCGCGAAATAAAGCACGCACATGTCTGTTTTCAAACTCTTTCCCTTGATCAGTCTGAATACGTGTGGGAATGCGTCCTTCACTGAAAATATTTTAAAAAGCCTCGGCCACTTCTTCACCACGCTTTGTCTTGGGTGGTTGAACCCAAGCATAACGAGAAAATAAGTCAATGACAGTTAGGAGAAAGCGATAGCCTTTATTCTTTTTAGCTAATAAAGAAACATCAGCCAAATCTGCTTGCCATTGTTCATCAATATCATGAACGATATAAGAATGGGTAGGATAACGTTTTCGAGCTTGTGTGTGCAATATATATGCAGGTTGAGCTTTTAACCATCTCTTCACTTGTTTCCGTGAATAACCACTTGCTTGTGACAACTTTTTCACTGAAGCATAACCTGCACAATGCTTTGGGTTGTAGTAAATTGATTTCAGATGTTCATCCAACGTCTATTAAGAGGGATCGTTTACTTGCCTCAAAGTATCAGTCTTTTTCTCTGCTAGGGTTTGCGTTTGTGTTTGAGACCCGCTTTTGCTACTTTTTTTAGCCGTCTTGTATGAATCACTTTTACAACATGTACTTCAGCAGTTCAATGACACATGAATGTTTGGCAACTCTGAACATGGGATGCAACATAGCTTCTTCATCAAAAGTCTGTGATAAAATCAAATGATGGATAACGTGTTGAAGGTTTTGGTATACGCTTCGGTAACTTCTCGGGTGTTTTCAAAGTTTGCTTGATTCTCCTTTTAGGTCTCTCTACACTTTGCAACTTTCTCTTCCTAGGTGCAGATACATTTTCCATTTCCTGTAAGGTATCACGTCCAAGAATTGCCTTTGGAACATGAATTTCTTCATACTTTTTAAAAAGAACTCCCATCCTGTAAGTGTAAAGTGACGACGATGATCACGAACAGCATGATTAATTAAATCCTCCACTCTTGAGTCCCTAATGACTGCACCATCATCACCTACCACTTCACCTCGTTGAGTGATTTTCAAGTTGGGTTCGAGACTTCAATATAAGCTCAGTGCGCGATTGCGATAGGGTTTGGGTGAACCAAGCGAAAGGTCATTGCGAATTTTTTCTTTCAATTGTTTCATTTCTTCTAAGGTAGAACTCTGCTTTATCAAACGATCATATGGATTTTTACTTTGTACAGCTTCTTGTTCATATTGCTGATTAAGTTGTGACATTTGATTTGCCCAAGGTTGATGAACACTCCACATTGTAGTCAGATGTATATATTCTTCTTGTGGAATAGCAATCATGCGTTGAAAACCACTCATAACAATTTATATATGATCATGGGTTTCTCAAAGAGATGACTGCGTAAGCGATAATCCTCAGGACACTCCTGGGTAAAGTCCAAAAATAAATAATTATAGGGTTTTTCCGTAGCAGCCTTAAATACTTCAATTAAGGCTTTTGACTTGCGTGAAAAAACTTGTCGAGATAGGAATTCAACTTTCATCGCGAGCATTTTTAAAGATGATGTAATTCTCATACGATGATGAAAGTCATCCCAGTAGCCATTTATAATAGAATATAATGCTTACTAATTTAAATTATTAGTTAAAGTAGTCCTAAGGAGGACTGATGGCGTTCTCCAATCCGCAAGTGTACAAAGGCAATGCTACTGTAACCATTGGATTAATAAGTTCTTAAAAGAACTCAATGTAGCTTTCTCGTGGCAACGAATTAAAATTGATCAGCTTTGGCCCAATATCTGGTAAAAATGGAAATCTTAAGACTTGTAATACTACTCATTCTTGCTGTTAATATACTAATACCATGGATTCCAAACACTGCCGTATACACGTTCAAAACAGACGTCTAATATACTGTACCGACTACAGATGCTGATAGTGGAAATAGAATAAGACAATGGTCACCATAGGTTAAGGAAATTAAAAATGGATATTATAGAACAACAGGAAACCGATGAATAAAAATTGGAAACGTGGAGGTAAAATATGGAAATACAACGATGCTACTACACTGATTACAAGTGAACTATATCTGACACTACACTAAGTGGATAAGTGGAAAGTGGATAATGGAGGTAAACAATAGAACTACAATGACACTCTACTACACCGAAAGCAATGAAACTATACACACTATACCTAAGACTACACATGGAAAATACTATTTCTTCACTTGAATTTGTTATCGCCAGTTTCTTCATCCGTCTATAGTACTTCATGTAATTCCACATTTCTTCATTTGAATTACAATACATCGACCACTACTTCAGCTACCGATTAAGGGATATAAAACATAATACTGCAGTCCGTCAGTCATCAGCAGGTACTCGTCTAGTTGTGTTTCGACCCCTAACCTGAACAATCAAACCCAGACGAGCGGGGTCCCACACATAGTGGCTGACAAAATACTGAATAGGTAATGATATGTCTTAGTAATGGGCAAAAGACCGTTCCAGGACACCATAAAATTCAAAAAATAGTATCTTTAAAAACGACATAAATTCATGAATTTTGTCCCTTTTTCAGGTTTTTAAGACCTAAATTCATGAATTTAGTCGTTTTTAAAGATACCGATTTTTCAAAAAATGGTACTTTTTAAATGGTCTAAACTCATGAATTTTGGTCATTTTTCAGGTTATGAAGACCTAAATTCATAAATTTAGGCGTTTTTAAAAGTACCCAATTTTTCAAATTTTTCAAAATCTCAAATTTGAGAATTACAATTTTCACCCCCAAAATCATGACCGTTCCAGGACACCGAAAATCAGAAAAGTTAAGAATCTCAAAATTTGAGAATTACAATTTTTACCTTGAAAATCATGACCGTTCCAGGACACCGAAAACCATAAAAGTTGAGAATCTCAAAATTAGAGAATTACAATTTTTACCTTGAAAATCATGACCGTTCAAGGACACCGAAAATCATAAAAGTTAAGAATCTCAAATTTGAGAATTACAATTTTTTCTCTCTCTTAAATCATGTCCTATAATTGATGTTCGAGTCTCCGATGTATTCAAAAATTCTTCTCATATCCAAGTGTAAGAATATTTTACTTTGTGCTTGCAGATGTATGATTTCCCTTGTTAACTTCTGAATTCTTCTCCGCTTTGTCTCCAATCGAACAGATCTTTCAGTAGATCCAACCATTGTGATGATAAGATTTAAACTAAGATTGTAATGTGTCACGTTTTATGAATTGTGTGTGTTTAAATAGCAAGTGAAAATTATGAATGGTGATCTAAGCAAAGCGGCATTGTAGGTGTATGAAGTTTGCTTGACAACATACGGGTATGTCATGACGCGTATGATTAAATGTACTTGAATGACAATGGGGAAATTGCATCGCATTGTAAATCATTTCATCGACCAAAACGCGAGCCAGATCACCGACCAAAACCATAAAAGTTGCGGTTTTGGTTCGACAGTCGGTCTCGACTGTCGATACTGCGATATTGTATTGAATGATTGCTATAACAACAGAATATTCCCTCAAAGCAGGGAATGAATTAATAGATTGCTTTTATGTTATTAACGCTATGTTATGAATGCACAACCCGTATAATCCCCTAAAACAATCATGCGGTTTGAGAAATGTGGTAACAGATGTTGCTATTGTCTTAATACAGATAAAACAAATAATATCCTCTTAATGAGAGTTCATAAAAATAAAATGGTACATTGTTAAACAAGTCATTTTATTTCATTTAAAATGAGTAACATTTGAGACTTCCTAAAAATATACGGCAAACAAACCACGTCAAATTTCGATTTAAATGAGATTGCTAATCAATTGGGAATAAAGAATTTTCACATATTGATGAGGGATGAATTACTACTGATAAAAGATGTGCGAAACACTAACTCCGCTAATAAACCGATCTTTTACAAATGTACCTTTTCAAATTAGATTAAATTAAATGATTTCAAAATCGAATAAGTAGTAAGGAAAGTCATCATTAGAGAACAGTTTTAAATCAATACCCCCTTCTGAGTAAGTAGTAAGGAAAGTCATCATTAGAGAACAGTTTTAAATCAATACCCCCTCCCTTCTGACTAAGTAGTAAGGAAAGTCATCATTAGAGAACAGTTTTAAATCAATACCCCCCTTCTGACTTCTAGGGGACCCTTAAGAAATTTTTTATTATAAAATGAGCAACATAAATGAGTTTTTGAAATTATATGGAACGCAAACAACTACAAATTTCGATTTAAAGAAAATCGCAAATCAATTGGGAATAAAGAATTTTCACATATTGATGAGAGACGAATTACAATTCCTAAAAAATAAGCCAACAATAACTATAAATTTCATAACAAATTTTCATACGTCAGATGAAAAAGGAATACATTGGTCTGCAGGTTTCTTTAATAAAAATCGAGATAATTACTATTTCGAGTCTTATGGACTTCCACCTACAAACGACGTCAAAAAATTACTTGGCAATGGAACTTATAATACATTTCAAATTCAAAAACCGGGAACTACTTACTGTGGTCAATTATGTCTTTATGTTTTATTTAAATTACAAAAAGGAGTACCATTTCTTGATATTATGTTAGAATTGAACGAACCGTAGGTTCTATGGCTATGCCTAACAATGGAATTTCATTCCCGAAACGTTAGTTCTAATAATAATGATAATGATAATTAAAAATCACTTCGTTGTAATTCATTTTGATAAAACGGCCTCTGATATCTTCATCATCTAAATCTTTGATTTCGTAAGTAATCGGATAAGTTTGATTTATTTTACAAACTTCAAATATCTCTTTCGTCCAGTATCCGACGAAGCCTTTTTCAAATTTATTCTTATACTTAAATATTCTAACTCTATCACCAATTTTAAATTTCGGCTTAAGTTTCTGCAAATTCGGATTACTCTCATTTGAATAATTATTTTCGAATATTTTCTTTCGTATTAAATCAGGATCGTCAGAAGCATTCTTTGGAGTTTCTTCAATACCAGAATGAACTTTATTATTGTACTCTTCTACAATTCCTGGTAATATCTTCAACCATTTCTGATTTCTTTGCTCAGTAAATTTCTTGAATAATTTATTTTTTAACGTCCGATTGAATCGCTCAATTACTACAGCCTTTCCAGCGTTTTCAGTTGAATAAACAGTCTCAAAATAGTGGCTGAACGTTTCGGTTATAAAATTCCGATCTTTTATCAACAAACAATTTCCTTGGCTTTCTATTACTTTCTTTAAAGATTTCTTCAAACGCATATTTAACTGATAGACCACTTTTATTTTTTAAAGGCTTTACCCAAGCGTATCGTGTATATAAATCTATAACGGTCAATGCGTATTTATAATCTTTTTCATTCGGCATATGAATAAGATCAGCACTCCAAATATCATCTTTATTAAATACTTTTACTTTCAATAAATATTTAGGCCTTCTGTATTCTTTATGAATTTCAGACGCGTAGGTTCGAGCGTTGCTCTCAGACAGCTTTGCTGTCGTTTCATTTAAACCCTGACCGAATAATATTTTAGCTTGTAAAGCTTTCTTAACAAACATTCATTCAATTTTTTCTCTAAATGTAGGATTTTGAATACTATCTAATTCTTGAATCATCTTCTTATCAGCTGCATGTCGAGAACTTAGATCATGATTTCGATAAGCTAAATCATGCCTGTAAGCTGCGGCATCTACTCTATTTATTGGTTCTTCACCTGGTTTCGGATTATTATTCTCATCTAGTCTTATATCTAATCGAGTTCCTTGACCGGTATATGAATGACCAGGAAGATGTTTTTCTTTCGAATATTTACTCCAAATAAATCCAGGAAAGTTTTCTAACGTTTTTTGTATGTCACCACCAATATGCTGACAATTTGAGTTTTTATTTTTGTTTAATAGATAATTTAATAAATCTAAATTAGCAATTTTTAATTTAATTAAATTTTCGGAATTTGTAGAATTCATTTTAAAAGATATAATAAAAGTTTTACCTTACGGACCAAAGGTCCTGAGGTTATTACCGAATCATACTAGGACTTAGATATATTCCAGAACCATCTTTAGTTTCTTTAATTTCAATTAAATCATCAACATTGTGAAGAATATTTTTAAGAACTCGTTTTCCTTCATCAACTAATTTTAATTTACTAATAAAATTACCTACTACTCCTTCTCCCCTAGCAACTTTCTCTAACTCTCTGTTATGACGTTTTTGTTCTTCTAATGCAGCCTTCTCTGATTTATTTTTATTTACTGCTTGGACAATACCAGCTGTCCCACCTGCGACACTTCCTGCTGCTGCTATGCCACCTATTATTAGAGGAATTAATGGGAGAATCCAGCCATTCTTTTCTTCTCGTAATTGAATATTCTCTATCATTGGTTTTCTTATGTAATACTTTTTTTTATTAATAGTAATAGTTTTAGGGGTATTTTTGTCAACAATATTACGTAATTTTAATTCAACATTTTTATTATTATTACTTTTCCCTTGCGACATTTTTAATAAAAAAATTTTAAGTTACGAAAAATTTGAATCTCTTCTAGTTATGAAAAATTTTTAACTTAAGAACAAATTTTAAGTTACTAAAAAATTTTAGGCTACCAAAAATATAAGTTATGAAAAAAAATAATTAATTAATCCTAGCCATCTTTCCATAAAGAATTTCAATAGAATATTTTACATCTTCTAGCAATAAACCATAAGCCATCAATGAAGTTGTGGAATCTTTCTTTTCAATATTAATTGTTACATCACAACCAGTCTTGATAATATCTTCAGATTGTGCACTTAAATCGAAACAGAAAACAGGATATAAATGTCTCCAATCTCCAGGAGTTAATTGTGGTTTAACTTCAAATTCTATACAAAGATTTTTATAAGCATCATATCCTTCCATAAATTGATTATTGGTATCATCGAATCTTAATGGATCAATTGGATATCGGGTTTGATTTAATGAAACTTGTAAACTTCGAATTGTATTAATATGAAAAAGATTGTTGTTCTTATCAAAACTTGGAGAATTATTTCTTTGAAATGTTAGTAATAAATATCTTGGAGTATTCGAAGTTCTAGTAAAATGCCAGTTAAATTTTTGTTCGGAAAAAGTTACTGAACTAGCAGTACGCTTTAGAAAATTTACTGGAATTGGTTTGTTAGTATTTAATCTTTTTGCAATAGCTGTTTCAACATCTAAACTAGGAGTAATATGATTTATCCACCATTCAAGTCTATCAATTTTTAAATATGCTTTTTTTCCAGTCTTACCAAAAAAGATTAATTCATTATTTGCTGTGCGATGAATTATTAATTTAAATTTTAATTGATATGATATTTTATCATAATTTAAATATCCGAATAATGGAGACAATGACCAATTTACTGTCTGTTTACTTTTCTTGTTAAATTCACGTCTTTCTTTATATGCAGTATTATTTGTTTTATTTAAATGATTTGCAATATTTCTACATCTTTCGCAATTCCTGCTGCATCTGTTCCAGCGTGAGTTAAATCATCAACAATTATACCATCATTAGTATCAGGAAACCAACCTTCGATTTCATGCTCTTTATTATTTTCACCAATTGTTACAAATCTAAGCATTGTATCAATTACACCAGGAGAATCACTTATTGTTTCTATATTTTGAGTTGCAACATCTAAACGCATTTGTGCAAATAATCTTGGAAAAAATTATTCTCTAATGCAATATTATCGGTATCTGGTAATAGTGTTGTAAAATTGGCATCACTATATAAAGAATATTCACAGTGCAAAAATGAATCAGGTAGATATATATAACTCTGCTGATTATCAACTTCAAAGATTAAATCTCCTCCAGTATTTACTCTACTAGAAGATCCGGGATTCATAACAATTCTTATATAGTCATTCTTTTTTCGATTATAACTGACGAGCGGAGGTTCGTCTAATCTAAATTTATTTTCGATAAGCAAAGACATTTTTATAAAAAATAATTTGACTTTTTTGTTTTTTCTCATACACAGAAAAACTTTACTAAAACAAATTTACTAAAAAATTTTACTAAAAATAATTTACTAAAACACTTTTACTCAAATATAATTTTAGAATTTTGCTAGACCATTGCCTCTTATTTCTTCAATTGAACGTTCTATGGCTACGCCTGTTTTCTTCCCCTTTTTACTATCGCCCCCACAGCTATGTTAGCTATTTTGTTTTTTGTTTCCTCTGAAAGTTTTTTTAATTTTTTTAGTTCTTCAGAATCATTCTTAAGTTTACGAATAGTTTCTAATTGTTTTAATTCGTTTTGAGACTTAACAGCATTTGATATTGCACTAGCTGTACTACCTATAGCAGCTGCTCCTTTTGCAGCAGATGTAATCAAATCTTTATTACTTTTAATTAAGTTAACGATACTTCCAATACCAGAAAAGATGCCAGCTCCTTCCGTGTGAACTGTTTCTCTATTATCATAATGATAAACAGGATTCATACGTGGTTCATGAGCAATTCTTTGATTTGAAGCAAAATGTTTAAGATTGTGTTTATAAATTATAGGCATTTTTTAGGAATAAATTTGACTTTTGGGAAAAATATTTACGTTAATATTTACGTTTATGATTGGTTAGTAACCTGAGGACCTTTGGTCCGATCGGCAAAAGCCTCGAGGAGCTTCGCTCCGATCAAGATTTACGTTTGTAAATGGACAACAACTTCGAGATAACTTTATTAATTGTCTGTTGCACTTTATCTATTGCGTCAAGTAGCGTGTGATGTACTTTAATTTCTTTTCTATTAACTTGCATTTTCTCCTGATTCATCTTCAACGCCGTTTTAAGAGCATTTAACTTAATTTTAAGAACATCTAATTGTCTTTTAACAGCATCTAACTGTTCTTTATTTTCTTTAGAGTATTCTTGTAAATTTTTCTTTAATTCATTTTCTAAATTGATTTTAAGAGTTTTCATTTTATCAACTTTTTGATTAAGTGAGTTTACTTCATTTATTATTCTATTCATCTTTTTCATTTGTTGAGTAATTTTAGAACTTAATTCATCAACACTTTTTTGGAATGTAGTTTGTAACTGCTTTAAATTTTTTTTAATTCTTTCAGGTAGTTTTTCTACTTCATCTTCTAATTGTTCTTTTAACATTTTTATCTGATGTTTATTTTTAATTACAGCAGATTTTAAATTTAAAGAAAGTAATATTAAAATTTTTGATTGTTCTGAAATCTTTTTAAAAAGTTTTGCTATATCTGCTTCTAGCTCTCTATCCTTTTTATCAAGTTTTAATAATTTTTCGTTTAATGATTTGTCATTAAGTTTAAGCAACTTTAATTCATTCATCAGTGGAACCAAAACATCGTTTATATATTTTTCTTTTAAGTCATTGATTTGTGTATCAACATATTGTTTATTTGTCAACTCTGTATTTTGTTGCAGAAGAATAGAAAGATGCAATGGACCAGATAAAACGTCTCCAGTTCTCATGATATAATTTTCTATTTCTATTTCTAATTCACGATTATTCGGGATATATGCACCTCCACCGACATTTGGTAACATCATTTTTTAACAATAAAAAAATAAAATTTTTTATATAATGAGAAAAAAAATAAATTTTTTTCTAATAAAAATAAAAAAAATAAAATTTTTTCTAATAAAAATAAAAAAATGGATAAAGCAAATTTAAAAAAATTATATTCGTCCGCATCATCCTGTTCTTCTTATTCGACGAGATCAAAGGGATTTGAAAATAAATGTTTCGATAATAATAATAAAATTAATCTATGTATAGATGTTAATATTTTATTTGAATTACAAGCCGAAATATTTAGAGAACAGACTAAAGGTTTACCTTCTATAGAAACGAACTATTGTATTTTTCCAGGAGATCCATTTATTAAATTTATGGATATTGTTAGTAAATATAATGATGTAGCTTATGTTGAATTAAATAAAGAAAATATGGTTATAGTAGGTCATAATAACGTTCATGGTTTTATTAGAGCAGTATTACCAATTAGTAATACTGATTGGATAGAAAATAAAATTATTAATTATATCAATATTAAAGAATTAGTTAAAAAATCAAAATCTTTTTCCAAAGAAAAAATTAGATTATTTGTTGATGACCAAAATCAATATAATATTCATATTGAAAGTAAAAACATAATGAAGAATTATTATGTCAAGTTTATTATAGAGACACAATTTATAAACAAGAAACATTAGAAATGCCGCAAAGATATGATGATGATACATATATAGGATTATATTCAAACTTAAATATTAATTTGTTAAAATGTTATATAAATGGTTTAGCTCAACAAGAGAAAATTTATATGTGGTCAACACCTTATACGTGGACTACACCTTATACTATTAACAATGACCATAATCATAATCATAATATTTTAAAAGAATCCAATAACAATAAACGAACCGAAGGTTCTAGGGCTTTGCCAGATCTTAAAGAATCTTATAATAATAATAATGATAATAACAATAATGATAATAATATAGATGATGATAATATAAATGATGATTCTGAAACATCTGAAAATGGTGTAAATGGTAAAAAAGATTATAAAAATATTAGTAATTATAAAAATTTAAGTGAAGAAAAATTTATATCTCATACTGATGTACATGATATTAATACTACATATAATCAAAATTTATCTAAATTTCATTTTCTTACAATTGAAAATAATAATGATGGTATAGTTGAAGATACTGTTAGACAACTATGTGTCGGGTCTACAAAATTTAAATTAGGATTTACATCTAATCAATTTAAAATTTTATCATCTTTAATAAAAACTAAAAGTGATTCAGATTATGGTGGTGTTATTAAATTTTCCAAAAGAGATCAAAGACCAATATTTTTCTCTATTATATTATTATCAGATAAAAAATGTAATATAGAATTAGATATACCAATAAGAGAATGGTATCCAATCCCAAAAAGTGTAATTGATGATGATGATGAAGAATCAATTTATGATGATGAAGAATCAATTTAGAAAAAAATGAAAATCAATATTTAGTGATAAAAAATTTAAATTTTAATGTGATAAAACGTTATATGATAAAACTTAATGTGATAAAACTTAATGTGACAAAGAAAATAAAATAACTAAAGAACGTGAAATATATATATATCAATATAAAATAACACTCAAGACCTTGATATTAGAATGTTTATATCTAAAACTAAAACACAATTTTTTTCTTTAAAAAATAAAAAAATGGAAAATACCAAGTTTTATTATGTCTTATGTAAAAAAAAGTTGCAAACAAAAAGAAGTTATCAATCTCATTTAAATAGTAAATTGCATTTACAAAATGTAGTTCGAGTTGATGAAGGAAATATATTAAAATTAAATAATTATATAAACTATCTAGAAACATTACCTACTGATATAAAAGTTAAAAAAATGTTTGATGATTATTCACATTCGGAATATAAAAAAGCTTTTAATAGTGAAGATGAGACCCTACCAGATGGAAGATATTTATTTAGCGATACTGATGAATTTAACGAAATAGATGAATTTGATGAAGCCGTAACAGATATAAAATATTTATTTAATGAATCTGTTGAACATAATGAAACCGATGAAACTTTTTATAATGTATTAACAAACTTTTTCAAAATATTTAAGAAATCTTTCAAATGTTATATGAATGTAGAAGTACTTCATACAAAAAATGGACCTGATGGAATTCCTGAAAAAATAATACAAGGACATTTTACAAATTCACAAGAAATTCATAATGTAAATGATATACAACCCATATTTGAACAAATGATACTTAAATTAGAAAATTGTATAATTGAAGCCCAGTTACGTGAATCTGGTTGGAGATTTGTTAAAATACTATCTAAGAAAATAGTAATTGATAAATATAAAAATAATACTGGTGGTAGTTATGTTCCTTTACCTTTCAGTTCACCACAAATAATCAACATAAAAAATGAAGATGATTATTGTTTTCTGTGAAGTATTATAGCACATTTACATCCTGCAGAATATCATAAAGAAAGACTAAGTCATTATGACAAAAAAGAATATATAAATGAATTTGATCTCTCTGATGGCTTACATGAATTTCCATATGATTATAATAGGTTAATTAAGTTTCATAAAAAGAATAAAAATTTAATAGAAGTAAATGTTTTTGAATTAAATGTGAATTATGTTTCTATTGGTAATATTACTCCATTTTACTCAGATTCAAAAAAATTTTATTTGAATAATAAAAATTTATGTCAATCAGAAATAGTATATAATGATAGAGAAATTACATGCATCATAATATTTTTTGCCAAGGAAATATAATATGTACTGAAAAATTTGAAATTATAAAAACACTATCACCAATAATGATTAATCATAATAATTATAAAGGACGTAATTATAATTATGATTATGATTTCGATTATTTATCTTTATCTTTAGAATATCAACAAAAATTAGAAAATTTAAATGAAAGTTTACAAAAATGTAAAACAGATTATCAACAACAAACAAAAATATTAGTACAAGAATATGGCCATAAATATCAAAATAAGATAGAAACGATTCAAAAATTAAATGAAGAAAATAATGAAGAAAATGAAACCAATCAAAAAATAAATGAATGTTTAAAAAAATGTCAACAACAATATAAAGAACAATATGATAAAGAATATGAACAACAGCTACAAAAATTAAATCAAAATTTTCATCGAAATACATTTAATCTTCAAAAGAAATTGATGAAACACATGAAATATATCAAGATAAATTTGAAAAATTAGAACAGACAAAACAACCAGCACAAGCGAATATATTATATTATCAGGGACATTTTATATTGTGTAAACATGTTTCTATATTTACAAAAACTTCAGATAATGCTAATTTTCCCTGTCTCCAATGTATGACGAGCTTTAGAACTAAAGAAGAAATGAATAGACATTTGGAGAATTGCCAACAAAATGAAGCAGTTGAAAATACTTTTCCTAAAGATGATTATTTAATATATACTAGACATTATTTGAAAAATAAAGTACCCTTTACTATTTATTGTGATTTTGAAGCATATAATGTTAATATGAAACAAAAGCACGGGACATCGGAGATGTCTTCCAGGGCTTCGCCCGATTCTGAAAATGATAATTCTGAAAAAAGTGCACCTGAACAAAGTAAAGAAAAATATTTATTTGAACAAAAACCATTATGTTGGGGAATGTACATTCATTCAAATTATCCTGAATTATTTAAATCAGAATATTATCAATACTATGGTGAAGATAGTTCAGAAATGTTTACAAAGAAAGTAGAAGAATCACAAAATTATTTTTCACAATTGCTTGAAACAAATATACCAATGCTTCCATTAACGGATGAAGAAAAAATTAATTTTGTTAATGAAACAAATTGTTATTACTGTGGAAAAGAATTTACAAAAAATTATAAAAATGGCAAAGATAGATATCTTGACAAAGTAAAAGATCATGATCATCTAAATGGATTATATAGAGGTGCAGCACATAATTCTTGTAATCTTAATGCTAATAAATTTAAATATAACTTTGTTCCTCTATATTTCTACAATGGTTCTAAATATGATTTCCATCTAGTAATGAAAGATTTATTTTCATCTGAAAAATTACAACAACAACAAATAAATGTACTATGTAAACAAGAAGAAGAATATTTTTCAATGCAATTAGGTTGTATTAGAATTTTAGATGCATTTAGATTTTTTACTCCTTATTCATTAGATGTTATGGGAAAAACTTTGAAATCTGAACAATGTAAAATATTAAATAAATATAATCTAAAACCTTTAAAAGGAATATTTCCGTATGAGTACATAACTGGAGATTTTAATTCTGTGAATAAAATTATGGAAGAAAAACAACTTCCTCCAATAAATAAATTTAAATCAACATTAAAACAATCACAATTATCTGAAGAAGATTATGCAGAAGCTGAAAAAAATTGGAGAGAGTTAAATTGTAAAACAATGTATGATTATACAATGAAATATCTTCAGATAGATGTATTAATACTAGCTGATCTTTTTGAAAACTTTCGTGATATGTGTTTAGAATATTACGGAATAGAACCATGTTATTGTTATTATAGATCCACCAGGTTTAACATGGTTAGCAGGATTAAAACATACAAATGTTAAACTTAAACATTATAAAGAAAATACATATGATAAATTATTATTTTTTGAATCTGGAATTAGAGGTGGAGTTTCATCAGTTTTAGGTAATCGTTATGTACAGTGTTACAATAAAAAAGTAAATCCTGATGATTATGGAATAATGAAACCTTTATCTCCAGAAGAAAGCGATCAGTTTATAAAATTGTTTAATCAAAATATAGAAGGACTTATATCAAATGAAGATAGTCAAGCAGCAGTTGATGAAATCATGAGAGAAAACTATTTGTTATATTATGATTTTAATAGCTTATATTCTTCTTGCATGATACAAGAATTACCAACAGGTGAGATGGAATGGTGTAATATTCTTGATTATCAAAATACATATGATGGAAATTATAATCATGGTTATATATATGAAGTTGATTTAGTATATCCTGATGAAATAAAAGATAAAACAAAATATTTTCCTTTCTGTCCCGAAAACAAAATTCCCAATATAGAAGACTTTTCAGATTATCAAAAATCTATAATTCCTAAGAAATACAGACCAACAAAAAAACTTATGTTAACACAAAGTAATAAAAGAAAGTATGTTGTTGAAGGAAGAATGCTAGATTGGTATTTAGAACATGGAATGATTCTCACCAAAATACATCGAAAACTATTTTATCAAAAATCTAAATGGTTAAAAAATTATATAGAGTTCAATATTGAAAAACGTAAAATAGCTAAAAGAAATAAAGATGATTTTGGAAACGTGTTCTTCAAATTAATGAATAATGCATTTTATGGTAAGACTTTAGAAAATGTGCGTAATAGACAAAATATTGAAATAGTTTATGATAAAGATAGGTTTCAAAATTTAACAAGGAAACCTACATATAAAAGAACTACTAGATTTAGTGATGAACTATGTGCTGTACATTTACGTCGAATCAGCGTAAAACATGATAAGTTTAATTTTATTGGATTCACTATATTAGAATTAGCTAAACTATTTATGTATAGATTTATATATGATTATTTAGCACCTGCTTATGGCAAAAACTATAAATTACACTTTACAGATACGGATTCCGTTTTCTTAGAATTAACAATACCGTATAATTCTACACTTGTTAAAGAAATAGATAAAATAAAAGATATCATTCATCCTTCTGATTTATGTAAAGTAAAAGATGAATTAGAAGGAAATGAAGATTTCATAACAGAAGCTATATTTTTAAAATCTAAATGTTACTGTTATGATACAACTAATAATATTAAAACACATAAAACATTAAAAGGAATTTCAAAGGCATCAGTGGCTAATCAAATAACATTTCAAGATTATAAAAATGCATTATTTAATAATGAAATAAAAACAGCATGTAATCATAGACTTAATTCAAAGAAACATAAAATGTATTTAAAAGAAGAACATAAATTAGCATTAGATCCATTTGATGATAAAAGAAAGATTTGGCCTGATGGAATAACTACTGAACCTTTTTAAAGTTTATTTATTATTATTTAAATCCGTCTAGAAAAAATTTTTTATTATTTAAATCAGTCTAGAAAAAAATTTTTATTATTTAAATCAGTCTAGAATAAAAATTTTATTATTTATTACTCAGTATAAAAATTTTATTATTTATTACTTAGTAAACAAATCTTCTATCGACTTTCAGTCGGGGCGAAGCCTAGTCAGAGAACAATTGTTCGATAACTTTATCATGAATTTTTTTATCAATATTAAATGTGATAAATCCATAATCTTTTGACCAAGCATTGTTACACGATTGTTTAAATTCATCTTTATTTCTTACACATAAATCTCTTAACAAATCACTTAAGTTTCTTGCATTTATTTCAAATAGTATAAATATATTTGCATTCTTTCTAATAACACTTCCATCTAATGAATACATACTTTGTGTTAAATAAAATACACTACAGTTATTATGTCCACCTCTTGTGAAATAATTTCTCTGAACTGACTGATTTTTATCATTAACACAATCATCAAAAATTACACAATGTTTCATTGTTTTATCTAGTTTACTAGGATCTTGCATATTACCACTATCATCTATTAATTGTATCTTTATATGCTTATTTTTATTGGATTCTACTAACTGACTATTTTTTGCTGCTTCTTCACACCACGAACTTATTTCTTCTTCATCTTCAGATTTTTCATATTCTTTGAATAATGAAGCAATTGCTGTTTTTTAAGATTATTTTCAAATCCATATTTTAAAAATTGATAGACGGGTTGTTCTGCTGTTGTTGTATAAATTATAAGATTGTTATAATCCAAAAAATTTGGAGTCGTTAAAATTTTAAATAATAGATACGTTTTACCACATCCTGATCTTCCGCAAATAACTGACAAAACTTTATTAGATAAATTTGGATGATGATTAAATTTAAGTTTTTTTATATTTAATGGTAGTACTTCACTCATTTTTTAATAAAAAAATTTTATTTTAAAAGAAGAAGAAGAAAATTAAACTTCTCTAGCTTCGCGTGGGAGTTTATACCTCCCGAACGGGAGTTTATACCTCTCGAACGGGAGTTTATACCTCCCGAACGGGAGTTTATACCTCTCGAACGGGAGTTTATACCTCTCGAACGGAAGTTTATACCTCCCGAACCAAAAGATCTATCATAATCTCTTCACCTCCAAAATTTATTTCTTGTCCTTTTTCATCAGTGATTCTAATGCCAATGTTGTTAATAGTTTTTCTTGTAATAGGGAAATATATTAATGTTTGTGGAATTACATTTAATCTATAACCAATGGGTACAGTAAAAGCTGGAAAACTGAATATTAAATTTGACAATTTACCATTTATATATCCTCCTTCAATAATGTCACAATGTACAACAATTGAATTTATTTCAGTTATTTTTGGAATCTTCTCACCTAAATGATAACCTTGACTATAGGTTTGTTTATTAAATCCTAATAGCTTTGACAATGATCTATCATGATTAAAATCAACTTGATGATTTTCGTCTAAAGTAAGAGAAAATTTATTAACTGCCGGTTCAACTGCGAAATGTAATTGTTTCTTATCTTTAAATGGTATACCTAAATGTCTCTTAATTTCATTTGATATTGATTCAACTTCGTAAGAACCAGGAAGAAAAGTTTGTATTTTCCATGTTTTGCCTTTATCAGTAGAATATCTAAATTGGTCATTCACATCTTTGATAACATTTTGAATAGTGTTAAATGTGGAGAAACTAGTCAATGCAATTTGATAATTTTTATTTTGTTCGAAATGTAGAATGGGTTCTAAATTACAAGTGTGTGATGAAGTAGTTGTTATGATTTTTAACGTCGTACTAAATTTTGATGAACCCAAAATCTCTGTTAGATTTTCTAAATGATTATTAATTTTGTCTAAATCTGCTGAACACATTTTTTAGTTAAAATTTTGAATAAATATTTTTTTATAAAAAAATTAAAAAAAACAACATATTTCAGCTACACTTTTATAATCCTCTTCATTTAGAATCTTCTTTTCTAACAGTCTTTTTAATATAGCATGAATTTCATTGAAACTAGAATTATGTCCTTCTTTTATTGCCGATATTAAAATATTTAATCTATTTAGTAATTCTTGTGGATCATCTGGTAAAAATACAGTTGTTTCAGTTTTAAAACCTTTTCATACTTTAACTCCTGTTGATAATAAATTTTCTAATTGTTTATAACGTCTAAGAGATTTTACTGCACCAACTCTATCTAACATAGCTTTATATTTTATGAGATCTTCTACAGCATAATTATTTAAATCTGCTCCTCTTAAAAGATCAACAAAATTTCTATCTAAATTAAAAGGAGATTTATCTGGTGAAAAAATTAAACCTCGAAAATGTTGTGGAAATATTTCTTTTTGTCCGAGATAAAATCTAGGTATTGTTTTTCCATCTATAAATGAGATAGAATGTTCAAATTGCATAGATTTTGGTAATTTCTTATTAATGTTTGATTCTAGTAATCCATAGTCATCTAATATAGTTTTGTGCTCTGGATCTGTTATATCAATTTGTTTATCATTATTTGTAAGTTCTTTTTCAAGAGTTTTAAATGGTTTCATAGTTTTTTCAAAATCAGTTTTTACTTGCTCGGTTTGCTGCATTTTTTCAAACATATCAGATTGAATACCAGCTTTTATCATTCTATGTTGAAGATCATTTTCTTTCATAA
The DNA here is from genome assembly GCA_907163375.1 of Prostheceraeus crozeri. Lineage (NCBI taxonomy): Eukaryota > Metazoa > Platyhelminthes > Polycladida > Euryleptidae > Prostheceraeus > Prostheceraeus crozeri. The sequence continues at coordinate 254,738 of CAJQUW010011049.1, forward strand.
TATTTCTTTGTTTTATTAACTCTTCTAATTGTTTTATTCTTTTAAAATTATCAGCTCTAATTTTATCCATTTTTAAAATATAATATTTGAATTTTGTGGTAACATTGGAATACAACAAAAACATTTTACTGAACAAATTATTTTTTTATTGCTTTGTTGTCTGACATCTTTTCGTTTAAAGTTTTCTCGTTTTAAGTTTTGTTTAATAAAGTTTTGCTTAAATTTTCGCTTAAAGTTTTTAGCTCTTCTAAAAAAATTTTGTCATTTTCTTCATTAGAAATTTTACCATCACTCGAAATTTTGCCATGCTGTTTATTCTTATCATCAACTTTTTCTGACTGTAATTGAAATGATATTTGATTTACTTCATTAGCTATTTGATCAAATTTTTCAATCTCATCTAACGTAATAACATTATCATCACATACTCTTTGAAAGTAGTAATGTAGTTTATCATAGACTTCTTTAATATGTAAATGCTTAGTTTTTAATGATTTTCGTTTCTTAGTTATTAAAGATTTATCTAACATTGTAACAAGTGAAGTTGCAAAAACACCCGTACCTGTTAAAGCTGTAGCAACTACTGGAATTACTAAAACACCTGAAGATATAACAATTGTTAAAGCACCTAAACTTATTGTTAAGAATATGCCAATTCCTTGTGTTACATTCTTAACTTTAGTCCATCTCTTTCTTAACTTTTTATAATGCTCTAATCTTAATAATAATTGAGAATCCTTAACTTTCATATAACGTACTCTATCTTTGTGTTTTTCTTTATTCAATTCACTTATTTTTAACTGAGATAACGAAGGATATATTCTTGCGGTTTCTTCCACTTTTGTTTCATCCACTTTTGTTTCTTCCATTTTTAAAGAAATATTATTAGTCACATGTTATATTTTAAAAACCTGAAAGATGGATAAAATTCATGAATTTGAAATTCTCAACTTCTATGATTTTCGGTGTCCTGGAACGGTCATGATTTTCAAGGTAAAAATTGTAATTCTCAAATTTTCAGATTCTTAACTTTTCTGATTTTTGGTGTCCTGGAACGGTCATGATTTTGGGGGTGAAAATTGTAATTCTCAAATTTGAGATTTTGAAAAATTTGAAAAATTGGTATTTTTAAAAACGGTTTTTTTTCTTCATAACCTGAAAAATGACCAAAATTCATGAATTTACACCATTTAAAAAGTACCATTTTTTGAAAAATCGGTATCTTTAAAAACGACTAAATTCATGAATTTAGGTCTTAAAAACCTGAAAAAGGGACAAAAAAATTCATGAATTTAGACCGTTTTTAAAGATACTATTTTTTGAATTTTATGGTGTCCTGGAACGGTCTAAATTCATGAATTTAGGTCTTAAAAACCTGAAAAAGGGACAAAATTCATGAATTTAGACCGTTTTTAAAGATACTAGTTTTTGAATTTTATGGTGTCCTGGAACGGTCTTTTGCCCATTACTCACAGCAGCCGTCCAGTTTCTATAATTTCCAACGCAGGAAATACCTGGGGCCTATTTCAATTTAAGGTGCACTACCTTAAGTGCCTTAAGGTAAGGTAGCAAAAAGGAGCTGCTTCATAGGTGGTTAAGTCTGTTTCAGTTTTAAGGTGGTTAAAAGACGAGACTTCCTTAAGGTACCTTAAGGTACTTAAGGCTTAGGTACCTTAAATTGAAATAGGCCCCTGATGTCGACGCGTTCACTTTCCTTTGGTCTTGGCTGAACTAGCTTCGCAGGTTATGAAACTTACGTTGTATTTCCTTAACATCTGTATTCAACGAAGTTGATATTGCCTGAAAGGCGTCGCTACTCTCATTGGGACCCCCTTCATAGGGACGGAGTACCTCGAGTTTTCAATGGTGCTTCAACTAATAATCTTTTAAACCCTGCATTTCTGAAAATCTAACGACAACATTTCATTGAATCATAGTACTCTATAATGGTTCGTTACTTCTGAATGAGTTAATTAAGCAATAAAGCTGATATTATAGCCATAGCTAGAAAAGACACTATTCATTGTCGTCCTTCATTGCGCCAGTCAAAGCGATAGCGAAATATTGCGCAGAAGGTTTCAATATCAATTTTTGTAACGATAGTAAATCTGTATACCGACTGATGACCAAAGTGCAAAAATTGCTGAATAAATTGGATGTCTTGTCATGAGGAAATTCTTCACTTCAAATTCGGATAGAACATCTTTTAATGGAAAGGAAATTTATCAAGAATGCTGCTGTAAAGGTTGCAGTCAATCATGAACCGATGTCCACTGAAATGAAGAAATGAAACATGCGTCCGTCAGTCTTTAGAATTAAATACTGTAAATAGTAGTGCCGACAACAGGAGGTGATTCTTTATGTTGAAAAGTTGAGTCTCTCTATGATTAAATACAACATATGGCTGAAAGAATTTTATTATTCGATTTGAAAATGCTGTTAAATTAAATTCACTTAGCCAAAGACTTTACCAAATAGAGACACAATTCTTCAACATGAAAATTAGACAGGTTGACATATTCCCTAGTGTTTGAATGTAATTGCATCCACAAAATATTCCTTCTTTTTATAACTTACGTATGTAGTTGTTGGCAATGCACCGAGAAAGCTACATGAGACCAAGCAAAGTACAAAAATTTCTCGTTTCGCGCGCAGCCAAGGATACTCATCGAGTATAGCAGTTATCACTGACTCAAGACCACCAAACTGTTGAGGAATAAAATAGTATTGATTAATAGTCGCAAAAATTGCATTTTGAGAAGTTTCCGTCAAAGTATTGCGTGCATGCATCCGCAAGTCATGATGAAGCAGCAAAACGGTGAAGATTAAAACGTTTTGGACCGATGAACAGATGAATATCTACGATTAATAGTTTTTACAATTTACAAAATTCAGCTTAAAGATTACGATTGCAGAATGCAGGCTTCAAATTAAATTACTTGTAATATTATGATAGCAACATTTAAATTCTGACATGACAACAACAAAGCTTTCAAAACAGAGCATTAGTCTCATGCAAGTCACCTTACTGTCACAACTATCTGCATGTTGGCTATGTCTCAACAGCACGTCAGTGGCTGAGTGATTTGATTGAAACCATACACATGTCATTCTTTACTTTCAAACAATTCGGTCTTTGAATGTATAAGTTGTTTAATGCAGAGTTGTCCCTCTGATTTCCCTAACGTACAAGGCATTTACTTCAGGCCCTCTACTGACCCTAGACCTAAAAAATATATGGAACTATAGGATTTTTTCGAAAAATATAGGAAATATAGTATATCTTTAGAAAAACATGAGATTTTTTCCAGCAAATTATCTGAAGGTATAGGATTTACCTAATGCAAAATAAGAAAATATAATTTGTTTCATTGAAAAATTATTGATCCTCAAAAAGATCAATAGAATTTGTTAAATTTGTTTCAAAATGATAACACTTAGAATTCATGGTTTGCTCGATTATGTTCTTAATAAGCCGATGCTCATTTTGAATAATCCCCAAAACATAGGAGAACTTATTGAGGATATCTATAAATCTCAAATATATACATGTATATGAAAAAGAAAAACAGGAATAGTGCAATAGATGCTAGTACATAGAACTAATTCTCTAATGTTAACAAAATACCAGTATCCATAGGAAATAACACCATATGAAATTAAAGTAGAAACATGCATCTTCTGTCTGTGGTAACATAGTGTATCTTCGGTCTGCGCTAGCAATAATTTGGTTTCATGATATAAACAACGATCGATTTGGCAACAAAAAATAATGAGCAATCAACAATAATTACAAAATACTGGTAACAGATGAACAATAGGAATAGAAAATATCTACAGAATAATTATTGGTAAAAACAGTAGATCAAATATGAGAACATATTATGGAGCGCCAGAAAAGGAAATCGTCTATTGATACAACTTGGTGGGAACATAAATTACGTTTAGGCTACTGTTTCAATTTAATCCCTACAAGTAGATTACCCGTGTATGTAGGCAGATATCATAGGTATAATACATAAACTGATAAATTATCAAGACTTTAGTAAATTTCTAAAATGTTGTATCAACAGACAGACAAATTATGAAAAGCGATAGGTTAAATCAATAAAATCTAAGAAACCTTTTAGTTATCTAGAAGTATCATTCGGGATGGCTAACGTTTGGGTTTTATTGATGTTAATGTATATATGCTTTATCTGTCCGATCATTCAAATTCATTTATACACGCAATAATGACAAAGCTTTTAGTTTTTATTCATTTAATTTAGAAGAACGGTATTGAGATGCATGCCATCAGGAAAGTTCAAATCATGAAACTCCTTTAAGAGAAGATAGATTTTAAGATGAGTTGGACTTGAAAAAGCATATCTACTGGAGTTTCTTTCTTTTTATCCAGCTTTCTCTGTCTGTTTACTCTGTTTTTTCAATTTTGGATTGAACGACCGTTAACTTTTCGTGAGCCGTTTCCAGCATTGATTGAGCCACGTTCCAATCCAAAAAATCTTTATCATTGAATACTTTCTTTAATTTTTCGTTGCCGATTTGAAGTAAAACGCTAGCCGCTTGCCAATCTTCTTGCAATCGCGTTGCTTCACTCTTCAGGATGCTATTCTCACACTTAAGACGGGTTTCTGACTGAATGAATTTATCTTTGGTCTTTCTCTCTTCCTCTAATCTTTAGTTCTCAGTCCTCTTTTTCTCCTCTGCTCCCCGTTTCATTTGATCATCTTCTTTTTTTCTCTTTTCATCTTCTAATTTTCTAATGTAGGACTGGTGTGCATTTCTACCAAATGAGGCTCACCGAGCGTTTTTAAGCCGTCCAACGTTGTTCTTGTGGCATTTATTAATTAAGCGCGATTTTCATTCACTGTTTTCGCGAGGTAGTGACATTTCGTATCTCCGTTTACACTTTTCAATTGGAAAATTTTAACCCAAAAATGGTCAATGCGGAATGGATGGTCGCTGTCAGATGACTCAACGTCCAACACAGGATCCAGCTAGAGTAATCGCCAATCGTCTGAAATACCATCGATGGCGGTGGGGCATAATGATGCACAGACTTTGAATGTCTTTAATGGAAAGTGCTTTACGAATACTGTCAAGTCGAGGAACAGAGCAAGATCTTAGAATTCGATTTTTCAACGGCAACTTGTCGATCAAATACTTCACGGTTTGATTGAAACATCTCATACCTCGAAGTTCTTGTTGCTTCATGGCCTCGGATTGGCATCCTCTCAATCCTTGCCTGGTTCCTTGACTGACAATGATTTCCTCGGGAGGAAGTGGAATGTATTGGTCATAGACATTCAAATCAAATAGTTGTATGTCTTTCAAGTGTAGGTGGCGATGCGAAGTGACCTGCCAACGTTGTACAAAATCCCATCATTTCATCCATAAGCACATGTATAATTGGTTCCTACCTCTGAAAAATCGTCATAAATGTAAATGCAAATCACAAATGGAACTCAAAAAATTCAACTTGATAAATATTGTTTTATCATTCAAAAGACGACGAATCCGAATGTAACGTGGGTTTTTTAGAGCCGACTTATCTGTTTTTGCAATATCAGTGAAATACTTCACATATGGTTTCAATTTTCCAGGGTTCTCTCTGCGGCGATCCCTCGTGACAACCATCTGGCTTCCACATGTTTTGCTGGCTTACGTCGAGGAAGGTCCATTACATCAAGGACTGATAGCTAAACCAGGTGTGTATATCCTGAATAATCTCTATAGCTTCTCCATCATACACACTCAGACCTTTGTCAAATGAGTTGTGTACTGTGTGCAAAGGGCAAGTTCCTAGATCAATCAATGAGCGACCTGTCTTGACTTCCAGATTCGCTGAAATAGATTTGAATACGACGTTGTTGACATTTTGGGCCCACCTCCTTCCAACACTATGAGTGATTTCAAAGATAAATTAGAAGATTCAATTGCATCCAACAAATTATTCGTCATCATTTCGGATGTCGCATAACTCATCATAAAAGTTTTTAAGGGATGTGTGCAAACTTCATTCTTGCTGTCAGACCAATATCGAATGGCAACTTCCATTTGCTTTTTGCTGCTTATTTGTTGTCTCATCGTAATGCATCGGGAACATATCGCATTTTTTTGGAATTTTTGTTAGAGTTGATTCGCTATAATGACAACAAGGTGGAAGTTCAAGAGTTCTGCAATTTCTGATTGCGGAAACGGAGAAAAAGATTTTCAAGTCAAATGAAAGGAACTCAATCACCAGTCGAATTCTTTGGTTACATTTGGGAATCAATGTCCTAATGAATAAATTTCATCAATTTCTATTAATTTTAATTAATTTCTAATAAATCAATATAACTTTCCACAAGTTGAATCGTCTTCACGTCACAAATTCCTGTCAGATAATGCAAAGGAGTTCTATGAAAATACACCAATTTCAACACAATAATTGTACGACAACATTTCGTTCAAATTCAATATAATGGCAAATCTACGAGAGATCTGGAAATAACACTTTTTTTGGTAGAATGTGAACTTTTCTGATAACAGAATAAGTGGACACGCATCAACAGCATGAGGTGCATTTCCTGTGAGTTTAAAGTGAAGACAGCGATTTTACTTGAGTATAACTATTGAGTACTCGTTCATTCCCTCTAGTATTTTCATAATGCGGACAATAAGTATCTGAATTTCATAAAAATTTAGAAAAATATAGAATTTTTCATGGATATATAGGAGGTTTATAGGATTCCTATATTTTTATACGAAATATAGGAGTAATGGAATGCCTGCATCTGTGCACTTGTATATGTGAACTTTATGTACTTACTTGTCATATGAATATTTTATTGTGCTGAATGAAATAACATGTTTGAAAGCTCAACTGTGGATTGAAAGATCAACTACTTCCAAGTCATCAAATTCCATCAAAGAAAATTACATAGCACCAAATCACCAAACGACAAGGTTTCACAGTTGTAAGCACTTTCGTGTTTGTCTCGTTTAATACATATGTAGTAAGGTTGTCTTATCATAGTTCGCATGTCACTATTACATAAGTAATCGGAAATGAATAGTAGATGCAATGTGGCAGCATTTTAAACAGGGTGTTTGCAATCTTCTTGCGGATTTTTGTTAGCAATATTACGGTGAATCGCAAACACCCTGTATTATCATGAAAGATCTATTTACTTTCATGCAAAGTGTCCAAATGAAAGTGAGTGCGAAGGAAACATAATTGCTGCTAATCCGACTGAAAACAATGCTTCAAAACGTTTTGAATATTTTGCGATCACATAGATGCAAATCAAATACAGGAAATATGCAAAACGAATGAGAAATTAGAGGAGAATATGACATTAAGATATTTGACATGCGAGCTCAGCTTCAATGTAGAAGAATACAGCTTATTCATCAATCGTTGCAGTGTGGAAAATGATTGTCAATCATTTTTATCTGTCATTATTACATATTTTTACACAAATACGGAAAATAAATACATATTTCAGTTCTATACATATAGGGTGAAGTGGGGTGAGTGCGTCGGAAATTCAGCAGATGATCAGTGAGAGGATAATTAACCCTACTATACCTGCAACATTATAGTGTAATCGTGCTACTTGCTGACAAAATTTAGAAGAATTGTCATGGCACAGGAGAAGGCTTTCACCCGATGACACACATACCGCAGAAATCCAAGGTAGGGCGTCATTTCAAAAGGTAGAAGATTAAGTCGATTGATATGCTATTTCAAATACATGCATTTAGATGTACATGCATTTGTGTTATTCGAGAAAAAGCAAAGTTAATAATGCAAATGTATTTAGGCTATTAAAATGTAGTTTTATGTGAATACGAGTTTTTTGCAGAAATATTCGAGAGCAAGATTGACTTCATACATGCACAATTTGAACCTAATTTTCGAATAATCGAATTTTTCTCATTGCAATGTCATCAGAGACACGAGAGTCTGAATATAATTCACTGCAGCTTCCATAACAATTAATATCAAAAGTGCTGTACATGCATGGGCAAGACCGTATGCTCAAGATTCAATTTATCACTAACTGATGACTTCATCTGATGTTGGTATCGGGTCATTATAGTCCTTCAATTACAGAGACCATACCACTCCAATGCATCAGAAAGGCTATGAAATTCTGTGATGATATGATGTTAGATATTAGCCAAAATGCTGAACTGAGTCAATTTTTCGAAGCTTCAGTAAATGGACCTGCTTTTAAAAGATTGACAAGTCAGTCTACGCTATGGAATAATCGAATGGCATTGAATAATGATTGACTATTGAAATTTGAATAAGCAGATGATCGTGAAGGTCATAAAAAGTTGATAGGTCTAATAACAGGAAGTATTGACTTGCCTGATACTGTAATTTACAATATATGAAATGAAATGAACGTGAGATCAAATTATCATGCAAAAGATATGCGCCCTGCCAACCTGGTTACCTAGACCTGCTGCTATTATCAAGTGGGTAATGTAGGAAAAGCGGCAAGTACTGTAGCAGGGTTGGAACCGGCCGGGGCCGAGCCGGCGTTCAGAGAAGTCGCCAGAGAGTACGGTGGCTGGCGACTCTATACCAGTTGGGAAAGGCGATGATCGTCAGATATCATCTGTAGCAACTTATGTTATGAGTCATTATCCAATTTCCACACAGTATACGTGAAATGCATGATGGGTAGGCCATCCGGTACTCCGGATAAGCGAGAGTTGCCTATTACAATACCATATCATACAATGATATATTCGCACTTTGTTATCATGTTTTGTGCGATGAGCAGTAATGCGCGTAGTGACGCATTTACAATGTAATGAGTTACAGACCTACTTTATAATTATGCTAAGTGCATTTTCAAAGTCAATCAAACACAAGCAAATTGAAAACAGATAATCAAGCTAATGACCCAAGCAGAAATTGATACAATAATAATATATGCGTATATCTATATCCCGCTTCCACAAGAACGCTTTCAAGCGGACAACAAATTTTAAGTTCCAATATGATAAAAGATTTTCGAGCGATAAATGTTCTGAGCAATTTGATCACTGACTGAGTGCTGATGTTACGAAATGTTTTGTTTGCGACGTGCAAACTTGAGTCAAAGTGATGCACTGAAGTGAGATTTACTTCTTCACTTGTGATGGAATTCTAGTGATGTGCGACGTGAATTAAGGAATCTCTCCACAATTCCGCATTGAACTACTATCTTGCAAATTAAGACTTTCGGTATTTCGGAATGTATTCTTGTAGTCGCAATCAATAAATGACAATGAGCTTGATATAAAAATCTCCAATAGTCTCAATCATTTTGAAAGACTTTAATATTTACTATTGAAGAAATTGTTCAAACAGGGAGCTTCAGTAGATCCTTATACCTTAATTTGTCGATGGTAGATCTTTAAGAATACTAATATTCGCATCAGATACAATCCACATTGCAAGTGGACAGGATTGTCCGGTCAAGCAGTGGAGTTTTCGGTGTCCTGTTGAGAGCTGGACATTTACAGATGGAACCGATACTGGAACTTTGCAACATGCATGAAGGCCTGTAATTACTCTCGATGTCCGTCTGATTTCCTTCCATGATGTGCTGTTCGACCAGGCAATGAAAAAGTGGGGTTCATTGTGGTCACTGCATCTCTAATACGTCTAATGCGTGCTTTCATCTTACAATTGAAATTTAGTGATTTTTTATTAATTCTTAGTTGACGCACTTACTGCAGTCCACACTACTTTTTCTCAGGCGTTGAACAGTGGCATTGAAAGTCCTAAATCAATCGATAGCTTAGCACTATCATCATAACATTTCCTTCAAGAGCATTGCATGATTAATCACTAACTTACCGTGCTATCGAGACCCAATGTTATGAGCATTAGAAAAAAGATGACCGCCCAAAACGGACTGAACCTCAAAGTCGCAATGGCTTGAGGATAAGCAATGAAGACTAGGCCGGGACCTTCATCCGCAATTTCTGTAATTGGCTTATTCATCTTGAAAGACATGTAGCCTAAAACAGAAAACACCACGAAGCCGGCAAGAAAACTTGTCAGGCAGTTCACGGCACTTGTCACCAGCGCATCCCTGCAATGCAAATAATCAGTATTTGAATGAGCTACACATTCCAATCAGCGATTAAAACAATTCAGTTGGCCAAAATTGAAAATAATCGAAAAAATTATGTATCGGACTTCAAGCCTTGCGCGATAATTGGGTGTGGTTAGTTTAATAGCCCTGTGAAGTATTTCCAAAATCCTTCGAGCACTTTTGGAGAATAATGCAAAAAACTTCTTTGAGAGTATTGAAGTTAAAAAAATACTCTCAATAAAAAATAACTATATTTGAGACTATTGAAGTCCGGTTCATTTCTTCGACTATTTTCAATATTGGCCACCTATGAATATAATCCCATCTTATGACATATCTACACTATTGCTGAGATGAGAATATGATTATTCCTGTCTGTTTTGTAGTGAGTGTGAATAAAAAGATTCGACATCATAAAGATGCATGATCATCATTAAAATCGGTTAATCTAGGCTTGCAAAACAAGCAGTTACATAGAATCTCAAGTTATAGCTTGAACTTGTGTCTCTCTTACACTCAGCATCAACTGCAAATTTTGTGATTTTGTTACATTGTTCCAATAATTGCACACCATCTTCACTTATACGTTTTTCACTTTTACAACTGATGCTGCATCCGTAAAATTGGATATCTCTATCGCATTCTTCATTGAATATCCTTTTCCAACCATAGGAATAGTATTCACTTTTATTGTATTTAAAAGAATGTTATTTCGCCAAGCAGCGTTTATTCATGAACTTTCGTCTAGTTGACGTTTCATGTACGTCATTTGAATGAGTGAAGTCATCGTTGGTTGAATGGTATTATTGTTTCTCACCTTACCCCGCTGATTTACTCGTACTTGGTCAAGTTACATTTCCTTTCGCTAGTAGTACATTCGATATGTAAAATATCTAACGTGGGGGTTTCAATTGTGTCAAACACGTGAAGTTAGAACAAACGTGAAACGCAACAAATCTACAACACAGAGAAATTTCAAGCTATTCAAGTAGCACACACCGACTGATTAGCGATTTGTCTATTGAATTACGATAACGAATGAAATTCTAGCCCACTAGTATGACAGGCCACTTCTTAGGGGACAGTGGCATTCACGCTAGATGAAATTAAGCAATAATACGTCTGCGATCTGGTCTGGTGCCGAATGCGCGTTACACTGAATAGCATAGCCAATGGCAGGGCAACCTGATGAAACCTACTCGTGGCAGGGAAAGGGGCTTGCAATTCTCTCCGGGACCGAGGAATTCCTGGTAAGCACAGGTCTTAAACATGTGATTATTACTGATTACGTCCGTTGTTTCTTACAGACTACAGACCACCTGCCGCTACCAGAGTGGGAACCAGTCCCGAGCCAAAAGCCGGGTCTGGAGTTTTGGGAACACGACAGGGCCGAACCGGGCCCAGGCGCCCATTTTAGAGACAGATTTCCTTGACTTCTTTTAAACTTCACATTTCTTTCATACTGGGTTGATGTACAGTCGAATTTAACTTGTTCGATTTGCTAGTATGTCTATCATGACGATTTTGAGCGGGAAATCAACTTGAGTGAATCTTAAAGTATGATGATTGATTATTCAAGCACAATTTACAAATATTTTTGAATGTGTGCTAACATTAGATAGGACAGGCAACGGATCGGGCCTTGAAATTGAAAATCACGAGCTGGTCGAAGATAAAGGACTGTACCGGGCCTGCGCAGAAAAATCCGGCCGGTTCCCACACCAGTTGCCAGTGCGGATTTAATGGTTAAGCAAAATTTGCATTGCCACCTACGTAGTACGCTACTCGAGAAGAGGATCTATCTTAAGTTGATGACTCGAGGCTAACTAAAAGAATTTATGTGAACTGCAGGACTCCTTGAAAATCGACTTCTTGAACGCACATTGCGGCTACGAGTCCTCTCGTGGCGATGCTTATCAGAGTGTCGACTTTCATCATTATTTCCTAGAGTCTAAATGGGATCCCCTGCCATGAGGATCCCAACCACATTGCCTCACATCAGATTACAATGTTAAGTGATATCCCGTTCATTCGGTGATCACACTATTGAACGCAGAAGTTAGCTTCACATCATTTCCATCTCAAGTGATTGGCACGCCGAGGGACTTGAGCACAGCCGCAGATCGATGGGTTCCCCTGGAGCAATGTCCTTACATATGACAGCCAACAAGATTCAGGTCTAACTTCACTTAGTTGAGTCGTTCACACTCCCTACTTCTGAAAGAGTGATTCAGATTGTCGCATTATTAACTTGACATTTTTTAAAATTTGCAGTAGGAATGGCAATAATTTAAAAATACAAAGGAAATATAGGATAAAATGGCAAAAAAGGAGAAAGGATGACTTCGAAAAAAGGATGACCGGAAAATATTGGGAATATAGGAACTCTGAGTACCATGTAACTATGGGATGATGACAGTAAATTATAGATATCTAGCAGGGTTGCCGTGGGTATGGGGATTCTGTGGGCACACCCAAGGGTATGGGGTGGATATGGGTGCTGAGGTCATCCCAACAGCTCCCATAGCGCTGACTTTTGACATTCACTAGAAGCAATCAGATCTGACATTCTATCACAAAATAAATTCTGATTTTGTCAACAGCTTGTCATCTTCCCATTTAAATTTTATGAGATATCTATGCAGATTTAACATCCACAACATCATTTTGAATTAATGACTAATACCAGTTTCGTGTCAAGGACGTCTGAAGGAAAACCGGAAGACAATGCACACCAGTTCGTGACATTTTCTTTAAACTTCTCTGATTTTTCTTTTCTCACCATTGACGACGACATTCCATACATGCAAATATATCTTGTAATGCTCTAGACCGTTCTATAGATCAAAATCTGGCACTTTTCATCGCCATGCTAAGCAATGCTATGAACATCGTTGGTTAATTATTTTAATGACATGAACTTCATTGATTAAATGAAAATCGAAACAAATCATTTCAGGAGGAAATGCAAATTTATTTTTTTTCCTTATTCGATCAAATTAATTGGCTATCTCTTAACAATCAATAAATGAATATAAAATTACTAATCGGCTGATATCTGAAAATATTAATGGAATTCAGTGCTAAACCGTCCAACTCCATTAAAGAAAGAAATATTGGTACACGTGCAACGAATTAAGCATGCGAATTGTAAATAACTGATTTTGATTGCATTGTTCCAAAAGGTAGTGAATGGCTGATTTTCGTTCTTTCGAACACTTTTGATTGTAAAATTTTAATTAAATTGATTTCGCTTCATAGCATTTAATTTGCCCTCCCTATTTGAAATAAGCATGAAATTTATTTAAAAAATAGTAAAAAGGGCAAAATGTAACCCATCCAACCCCCTACCGATAATTTGTCAAAGGTGACTAGGTAAGGAGTTCAAGAAATCGTAGAAACTTCTTATGTACCAGGGAGCTGCTGCAATGGTAGTTAGACTGTTTAATTCGGCGAAATATCAACCAAACTGAAAAGAAACATCATTGCTTTGAAACCGAACATTTCAATTTCATTTATCATGATTAACTTTAAACGACAAAGAAATTAACACTTCAAATGCTCCTGGGTGGTTTCGAACCCGCTAATTCCGTATTAGCTGCATACGTCAGCAACCATCAGGGGCGACCACACAGAAACACTGTTAAGCTGACAAATCTCTAACAGTATCATTCACCCAATGAAATTTGCTTGTCACTAGCAACTCACTATCTAACACTGTTTCTATGCGGTCGCTCCAGGTTACCGACGCCCATGTACTGACTTTATCGTATCAATTGATGTGTTGACGACAGACCAAACATGCCATTACATCACATTGACGACCCAGACCGAAGAGTTGGGAGATTAAGTAGTGTAATATTAAATGGCATTTGTGCCACAATGGTTCCGTGTGTTTGTCTGGTAGAGCCCAGAAAGTGTCACAGGAAGTCGGAGGGAAGGCATCAGGGTTTTGAGTATTACAGTTCTCCATCCAAGGGTGGTGTCAGAACCGCACAAACGCACGAAGGTCAAAAAAGAATTCTCCAAAATAGATTCTTGCAGATATCGACAAAATCTACCATTCCATGAAAATTCTTTCCACCTGTCTAGCAGTCAATGTGCAAACTTCTTTCGGCCACAGTAAATTTCTAGAAATGAAGTAATTGAGTCTAGTGCCGACATGTAGACTAGTTTTTTTAGAAGAATAATGCATTTGTTGCTTGCTATAGCAAGACATTTTCAATATTTTACTTCAGGATGATCGACTCAATTCCGAAAATTGAGATTTATTGAGATTCAATTAGATAGGGTCATTAAAACGTGGTATAAATCAACTTATCGGTCTAGGACTTTATTCGACCGGTTTTGGATAAGAGTCGGATAACTGCTCTAAACCTTCATCAGGAATAGAGGTTCTAACCAGTTAGCTGATTTATGCGACGTTTTGATAATCATATCAAATAATTTCCAAGCATCGAAATGCAATCCGTCGAATGGAGTTGTTTTGCTATAAATTTAAACATGGTTCAATTTCAAAAATTAGACAGAGTTGTATAACGGGAACAGGTTTATGTAGCACATTAAAGAGGACTTGCTTTTTGCAACAAGCAATATATTACTGTGCAGTTCCTTAGCGTTTTCTTGAAAATTCTCAGACTACATAATATTCTGAAAACGTAATCTGTGATGTACGTACAATCGGCAATCGACTTCGCACAAGATATATCCTAATTTTTGATTTGATAAATGATTAATTGAGTTTATGTTATGTTGAGTTTATGGGAGGTAAAAACTATATCAAATGCTTACTAATGAATTCACAGATTTGTTGCTTTGTAAGTTTAATGATTTGAGATTAAAGCAGCAATGTATTCATTGTTGTGCATTACAATCAGTTATGATGGATAGGACAAAATTGTTTAAGTCATAGGACCATAAGATTTAATGTATGTAAGGCATGATGTGTATGTAGAACACAACTAATCAATTTTGCAACTTCTCTTATCTAGACACTTTAAATGATATTCTCAGCAAAATATTGAATATTAGCGATTCATTGATCTGACCTGTAGCAGTTATTGTGGAATTTGTTGTAACTTGACAACGCAAGTATAACTCCAAACCCCGGTCCCAAAGAAAAAAAGATCTGCTGTGCCGCTGCTGTCCATACCTGAAATCGCATAAAAATGGAATTAGGATTAATGTGGACAAACAAAATTTATAGTCATATGCAGTGTAGCACAGTATAATTTGCGAAAACTCATGGTATCCCTATGTATATACAACATACATGTAATTACACTCTTTAAATTGCATGCATATAAGAGAAATGCTTCAGAATTTTTCTTCAGACTTCTATTTCTCGTGAAAAATTACTTCCGGTTGCTGAAAATTAACTTGCTGGGACGCAACCTTCGTGGATGCCTTCGCCAGCTCCAATGCCATGTCCGTAGCAGTTTCTACATGAGCCGCAGCAACAAAAGCTGAAGATAGAAAGAAGGCAAGGCATGAAGACCGGATTCGCAATAGTAGATGTATCTTCAAGCCTGTTGCCTTTGAAACTGCATGAGCCAGTGGTGAGTCGACGATACAATTTGTCATATCTATTGGGATGAAACTTTGTGCTGAATCTGGCGACCTTTGCCAAACGGAATCTCTCTAGCAACGACCATCAATTGCCATCGTAAAGGGCAACGCAACCAGCATCCTTCACATCAGTGGTCCCATTTGACTTTCGCTGTTTTGTACAAACTCTTCTTCACTTCAGAATAGCTTTTGTACCTCAATATTTGTAATAGCTGTAATAAGTTAAATAAAAAAATGCTTGTTCTTGCACTTACCATAATTGCAGTCAAAGGCTTTTGGGTGACCGTTGCCACCAGGTCACTACTTGATTTTCATTCAACCCAAATTACACATGTCAAATCTTTCAATCTGTGCGAACACATAATTTCATCACTATAATTTCCATGAAAAAATTGATGAAATGAAAAATTGAAAAGCATACGACTCGTTACAGTAATGTCCCTAGAGCGAAAATCAGGGTTCATAAAAAATCAACCTACTGCTTCTCTGATGGGAATTCCAGATTAGGCAACTCAAAATTCGGAGACAATTAACCACAATAAATGTTAACAACTGCTCATCTCACAAGATGGAAATTTCAACCAGCGGAATTTAAAACAGCCAAATATTGAGTAAAAAACTTGAGTAGGAACAGCAAGTGGCATTCGCACTTTATTGGCTTTATGTGAATCCTTGTTCTCCGTGGTCTCCGTGACACAGTGGTTAAGTGCTTGGCCTAGAGGTCTTTTGGTCCAGAGGTCGAGCCCCGAAGGTGTCATTGGAAGTCGGCAGGAAGGGCATCCGGACTAAAAGTTACTACAACGCTCCATCAGTCTGACTATGTCAACACCGTCCAAGCCCCAAGTATGGGGAGTAGTGACGTAAGAAAAGCTTGTTCGTCAATGTATCGACTCAACAAGTCGAAATTTGAACATGTTCAGCAGAAATGTCGTAACTTTATTTGCGCTTCTTCCAATTGCTCGTTTCCAAATTTCTTGCAACTCCATTACCGTTGCCAGAATCAAAGTTTTATTAAACTATTTGAGAATTCAATCAAGAATGAGACTCACCCATTGCATCCAATAATCAATGTAGGAACAGGGCGAACATTTTACATCTTGAAAATGACTATGTTGCACATGTAGGCCTACAAATTATACCTCGAATCAGCATTCCACGATATAAATAGAAATAGTCTTAGTAATCAATTGAAGCACTTAAATTTTCAGAATCACAAAAATGTGATTCCGTAAGATGTGATTCCGTCAAACCAAACACATTTTTTTACTCTACTACGTTTTCTGTTGAGTGCAACTTCCTATTTTATAGAAAAACAAATTTTCCTTTCTTAATAATCCGGGAGCCAACAGGAATTTGTTTAGCATTGCGCGTACAAAGGATTTGATGACTGAAATATGTTGAATGGGTTCAAGAAACTCTTTTTTTTCTAAATTTTTTTTCTTTAGTTTCCTCCTCTACACAAATGAGTGGGGACCTCCTCAAAATGTCCCAAAATTTAACTTGAATTAACATAATCGAGTACATCAACGAAACGTATGCCAAAATAATCATTTTGAGAGTCTAAATGAAGAATCACCATTCTTGGGTGTCAACTCCTGTACCGAGTCCACATAGGAAGGTCACTAATTAGCACTTTCATTAGCATGATCAATTTCATCAACAAAACTTGACAAGAACAACATTGACGTTTATCCCGAAATCCCGAAGAAACGGTGAGCAGCTGTTGGTATAAAGGTAATAAGTGCTAATGCGAGTAAGTATAGTAATAATAATAAGCAGTTTATTCTTTAAAAATTGACATTCATCAATTATACAGAAAACGCGCTCCATGGCCCCGGGAGGAGCTTGTAGGATTACGTAAAGAACGTCAACAAGAAGTACATTTATCTATATGATGGTGGAAAGAATCAGGAATATTTTGATGTTAAACGATTATATAATTGATGTAGTATACAAAATGTTTCGGTCGGCATCCACAGACCATCTTCAGGTAAAAAAAGAAAGAAATTCAATAAAGGGTTAGTAGTGCTATGTGAGCAATTCAAACATAAAACATAATTTATCTTAATTCGAGTAGGGTCTGGCAAGATAGGATAGGCAAAATGATTGATGTCAATGAAATATTAAGATGAAAGATGATGATGATATGCGACAGGTAGTACTGGGCTACAATTTACCAATAGCAATAGAAATTGACCTGACTAATGGTTTATGTAAGAGTACAAAAATATAAAAGGAATAACGGAGGTAACTGCATGAAAAAAGGTTAGTAGAAAAGGAAGTTTCGATAACTGTCGAGTTCATTTTTGTTGTTAATAGAGGGCTGCAATTTTTTGATGAAAAATGATTCACTTAAACGGATATTAGTATTGTCATTATCATAGTCAAGAATTGAGCACGTAAGATTAAAGTTGTAGATGTGACAGTTTTAACATGTTTATAAACTGAGGATGTTTTTGTTGTTAAATGTTCTTTGTAGCGATGGTGAAAAGATCTGATGGTACTACCGATGCAAAATTTTTTACATTTGTTACATGTGATTTAGTAGATGATATTTTTCTGATTGCACAAATCGCTTTTATTCAAGGGACAGTTGGTGAGAGTACAATTGCTTGATGAAGAAACGTTTTTCTGTTTCAAATATTACCGAATGGTTTTATTTTTTTTTGTTAAACGAACATTTATGTTATTTTTTCGAAAAATTCCTTTTAGTCTTTTGTCCATTGTGTCCGATATATATGGAAAAGGAAAGTATAGAGGTTGTTTGTTGAGCCACTTCGGATCGTTCTTTCTTTTTCTTTTCAAGTTGCTCACATAGCACTACTAACCCTTTATTGAATTTCTTTCTTTTTTTACCTGAAGATGGTCTGTGGATGCTGACCAAAAATTTTGTATACTACATCAATTATATAATCGTTTAACATCAACATATTCCTGATTCTTTCCAACATCATATAAAACAACATGATTAATCAGGACCTTTTCACTATACATTTATCTAGTATAAGGAAAAGTTTCTGATTTCAATATTGCTCTAAAACGCTGAAAAGACGGTGCACAAACACATTTAGCAGGTAATAAGTTCCAAAAAGGAAAAACACGATAGAAAAAGTAGTTACGCAATGTCTTTGTGCGAGGAAGGAATTTTGGCAAAACTTGGCACGGATTGTTGGCACAACTTCTAGTAGAGTATTTTTTCTAGTAGTAGAGAGGGGTATGAAGTGAAATAAAATATTTCTAAAAATCAGTTTCAATTACATGTCTGTTGTAATACGTTTTGAAAAAAGGTTAAAGTAGTCAATGGTATAATTACAGGGTGCGGCAGAAAAAATGTGACTAAATTTTAAAGTAGCATAACTTTCTAATTATCCAACAGAAATTAACAAATAAGGGCACATCTTGAAGCCAATGCACATCTTTATTACCATAATCAACATTGCCTTGATTGCATTTGAGGATGAGAGTATAATGTTCAGGCAAAGCAGAAGAACTGGAAAGCCAAGAAGCTCGATGAAAAGAACAACGACTGAATGTAGAAGCGAGCCTACTTCAAATTCTTCACTTAAACGTTGATCGGCATGATAATATCTTTCTCCTGCAGAAGACTGCATTGGATCAACCTTCAACAGAAACGCCTTTTAACCGAACGACAGAAATTTCGTGTTTTCCTGTTTTATTTCTTCCAAAGTCTTCACGTCTCTTCCAAGTTAAACCCTCTGCATTTTCATTTAGAAATGCGTCATCACACCTACTTTGCCCACTAGACTACATTCAATGTGTTCATGATCGATCATTGAGCTCTTCAATGCAGGATCTCTTTATTTCCTCAGCAAATTTATAAGAGGTCCAGTGCGGGTGCAAGTGATGTAGGTATTCTACGCATGGTTTGATAAACTCTTTTTCTCTCTACTTATGGCTGTGACATAATTCAATGAACAAATTGAGCTAAGATTTCTAGCTATAGGCCCGACTGTAATTGCTTCTCATCCTAGATTTGAAATTCGAGATAGTTCATAGAAAATCATATGCAAGGTATATTGTTTTCTAATGAAAGCCACATGATGCTGTGGATTGATTTTTATATGAAAAATATCTTCCTTAAAGATATTTGATTCAGCACATCGATCGCTTTATGTACCCGCAAATATTCAGTATTGCATGATTGAAATGAAAGCTGTTTGGTCATCTGCAGCAATTATGAAAGAAACACCATTAAAGTGAAGAATTGGAAGTAGTAAATGAAAATGCTTGGGCTTTAACTTGGAAGAGACGTGAAGACTTTGAGAGAAATAAAACAGGAAAACACGAAATTTCTTGCGACATTGTCATGCCGATCAACGTTCAAGTGAAGGATTGGAAACCGGTTAGCTTCTCCATTCAGTCGTTGTTCTTTTCATCTAGCTTCTTGGCTTTCCAGTTCTTCTGCTTTGCCTGAACATTATACTCTCATCCTCAAATGCAATCAAGGCAATGTTGATTATGGTAATAAAGATGTGCATTGGCTTCAAGATGTGCCCTTATTTGTTAATTTCTGTTGGATAATTAGAAAGTTATGCTACTTTAAAATTTAGTCACATTTTTTCTGCCGCACCTTGTAAGCATGATCGAGTACATCAACGAAATCTTGGTCATCCAATTTTTCCTTGTAGGATGTGTGATTCCTCTTCTGTTATTTATTTAACGAAATAATGGCTACTACTAACAATTCCACATAGTACAAGTTAGACAGTGTATTTTGCGATAGAAGGCAAGAACCCGTCTTCCTTTGGCGATCCATAAAACTATTTCTATCACCCTCGTCGAGAACAACGCCCGTGTCCCTATTAAACATCAATTACTTTTAAAAACCACATAGTCTTCAATTCACTGTGAATATGTCAAGAAAGAATTATCCCAGAAAACACACTTCATTGGTTTGGCTCGAAAAAATAAACGTATAGCAACGCAAAAAGCTTTTAGATTTTGTCCTTCATCACCTTCAATGTCTTCTATTTATTACATTGCATTGTCAGATGCGTTCACTATTTCAAGCTCATTTAAGTGTGTTTTCTGGGATAATTCCTATTAGATCTGTCTCAATGGCTCTACTTTGATAAGCGTTGTGATGCTTTTAGTCTGGATGCCCTTCCTGCGACTTCCAACGACTTAACCACTTTTTCATGCAGACCACGCCAAGTTCGATATAAAAAATCAACGAAAATGGAACTTGATTCTATAAGCAACACAGCGTAAATGCATTGACTAAAATTCCGTGTCATTTATGGAAATAGAAAACTTACCCGTGGTTCAGCTAACATGGTGAAATTGGGTTTTAGGTAATACTTGATGCCAATACTGGAACCTTCGAGAAATACACCACGGAACAGGAGAGTAATTAACACGATGTATGGAATTGTAGCTGTCAGCCAAACTGCCTGAAAACGGTTTAAAAGCTATCAGGAAACAATTTTAGGAATTTTAAGATAGAAAATGGAGACATATTCCATTTTCGTAGATAATGCAGAGATATACTATCTGAGTATGCCATTTATGCATGACAGGCTTTTCTTCATCATGCTCTTGTTTTTCAGAAGCATTACGCATTCATTATTTTGGTTACGGTATCTCTTATTTGAAAAAAATTATGAGAAGTTGTAGCTCTACAACACTTTTTATTTCATGTGAATTCGCAACTTTACATTGATATAAAAGATTTACATTTTGAAAACTTTATATTACAATATTTATATTAAATATAACTATATATTTACTCAGGACTAATAGGGTAAAATTATCAATATTTATAGATGAAACACTAATCAGCAAAAAATTGAACTGATGTTGAATTATGTTTACAGATGACTAACAATAATGCTTTTAGTTTGTTGGATAGAAATAATCATTTATGGTCGCATGAGTATAGGAAATTCACAAAAAAATTGTCAATTTGTCAACAAAGTCGTAATTAAGAAAAAAGAAAGCAAGTACATTTTAACACAAGTGGTAATTCCTCGTAAATCTTCAAACAAAAGTCGTGTTTCATATGAGTGAATTTTTCATCAGTGATGCTAGAGTGGAAGGAACGAAACATTGATTTCGTAGTTTTGGTGGATGCGATTTCCTTAGATGCGATGGTTCAGTACATGGCTTTGGCTCTCTATATTCTTATGAACGAGTTTTCTACTAGCAGATTCACGTCGAAGTTTGATTTCTTTTTTCTCGGCATTGACATTTCCTGATATTGTTACTTTCGCAATATACTGAGTGAGTCAAAAGTGAACATTCATGGCATTGATCTGTGGATCCGGTTTCTGGTAGGATATTTATGTATACGAAGCAGATACATGTGAATACGTCTTCCGCGGTCACGGTCATTGTTGCCTTTGTCTGCTAGTCAGACTTTCATGGTTGTGATGACATAGCGTAGAAAATAGCTGAGATATATAGCCAGACTGACTGTAGCAGAGCGCGTGTTTTTTGTAAAGACCTTCTATAAACGGATATGAAGATCGAGACATGCTGCCGATTCCAAGAAAACTTCGATCGATCTGTTGAAAGACTCACCATAGCAAATCTTATTCAGAGCTTAGAGTTAAAATGCGATATCCACAAGACGCAGGGTTGGGCGCGAATCCGAAATTCAAGGATTTGTCTATTCGCGTGTTGGATTCGTCTTTTCGGTGGATTCGCGCAAATCCCATGATACTGCAGAATATAATGAATATCACTTTGCTCCGATGTTGCACCGATTTGCTGACCTAGTGCTTTCTGCTCCAACGATGAGATAGCAGAAGTCAAATCAAGCTGCTGACATCACTGCACTTCAAGTTATCGCTCCTAATTCAAAAAGTACTTGTCTGATTTGCATAAATTTTTGCATGTGGGTAGAAAATATACTCAAATACCTGTCTCTGAAGTTTTGTGACGATTGATTGATTGATTTCTACGGTTTTTAGACAAATTTGAAAACGAGGGGAAGGGGAGATAACCCATAAGTACCGCGAAGTCTTACTTGAACCGTAGGATGAAGGATTGGTACCTTGGATACCGAGTTAGAATTCAACACGCAGATATGATATGATCAGCAGTGGTGGGCAACCATGTTGGGATAGAGGACCACCAGTCTTAATAGGCAGAAATAAGTATCTTCAAAATTCATTTTTGAGTACTTTTGAGCGTTATTTGAAGGACTGCTGTACTATACACAGGTAGCACAGGGCATAATTGTATTTGTAAATGTATGCATCAGCATTGTATCCAACTAAGCTGTTGTCTTTTAAGGAACTGTGTTTTGAATTCTGTGAATAATGAGATGTGAATAGACCAAACTAGTTTCTGAAGCTTTTTTGTGTTCTTAAAAGATGGTAATATGACCTTTTCAGTACTGTGATAACATTACCTTATTTCATCGAAATATGACGTTCTATAACTAAGGTCCATAATCTAAATGTCTAAATAACGGTTTATACTACATCTATCTACATGCCGCACAATGTAAAATAGCAAAATAAAAACTGATTAAACTACATGCACCTGGGTATACATAGGCCTCCGTCACCCAAGCATAAACGGCTTTCGAAAACCACGCATAGGCTCCCCTAACGATACTTGGGCGATAATGCCATTCTAGCACAAAATTGGTGCTGTTTACAAATATAATCCAGAAAGAATACTTGAAAGAAAAGTTCGCATATAGATTCACGTATCTTCATGTGGTTGGATTCCTTCATTCGTAGCCTACTTTATGTATTTATAGGCTAATTGCAACGTTGCTCATTACGTTGTGAAACATGAGGCATCGAGCACCATGTGACGAGCAATCACGCAGTTGATGGCTATGTAACTTGCCTCAAAACTGAAATATTCATTGCGAGTGGAACATGGCTTGAGCATTCGAATGAAAATGTTTTGCTCAATAAGTCATTGGTTAATGCTACACGTTGCCCACCACTGACTTACACTGAACGATAAAACAAGTGCTGCAAATTTTCTACAAACAAGAAGAATTTTACACACTCAACGCTTTTGTGGCGGTAGTGAAACTGCACTTAGGAGCAAGAAAAGATCGTTGACAGTGAAACACTCGCGGGTGTCAACAGCAGAAAATTTGGGGGAAAAGAATCATTTTCTCCATCAATCATTAAAAAAAGTCATAGGCTGAGAAGGGGGAACAGATTACTCGATCCCTAACTAGGAAAATTATGTCCCGCTTGCAAATAGACTGTGAGCATTGTAAAGTGGACAAAAGTTTTGAAAGCAGCATCGGCTACGCAAAATTGTTACAATTACATCTAGATGCGGCATAAAAAACGTTTATAAAGTACAAAAAGTTTTGATAGTTGTCCTTTTTGATATACTATTTACCTGTAATATTATGATTATTCCGTAAGAAATTTGTCTCCACGATTTTCATGAATGGGGATTTCGTTCATGTTCATGGGTGATTATTATTACAAAATATTGAATTAAAAATCCATGACATAAGTAGGCATTTATCAAACTTTTAATTTCACATTGAAATTCTTATGGAATATTCAACAGAAAATATTGACTGAATCAAATAGTATCTACTTACTTTTCCGCTGGTTTTCACTCCCTTCCATAAAGAAAAGTATACGACACAGAATACTAAGAAAAGGCAAATCGCAATAGGCCAGTTGATTGGACCTATATTGCCCATTCCACCTGAGTTTTGAATTTTCAGAACATATTTGCTGAAATAAGTATGGAGTTTCAATTATTTTCAAAGAGTCCAAGTAAAAGATGAATAATGCGTCCTGACATTAGAAATACAAAAATATGCAATTAATAATACATGTAATTATAAATATGATTAATAATCATTAAGAATTCAGCACAAGCAACAAAAGGGTTCTCATTTCAGAAGATTGAGACTGCTATGCCTGAAAATGGACAGGTCGTTTCTTAAAACACAACACTCCATCAAAGTTAATCAAAGTTCAATTCAAGGGAAATTGCATCACTATTTCTAAACTTTTAGAATCTTTGTTCAGTGCACTATCAATTTGCTCATCACCGATTGGTATTAATTGACGCCACAAGACTAGTTGCGAAATTTTACTCAATTACTGCAGCAACAATCGCTACATTGATCACATAATTCAGAAGCCGGCTATCTGAAGACGAAGTAGAGGGCTCTTCTCCAGATAGTTTCATCTCATACAACTTTGATGATTAAAGCAAGTTGACAAGCTTTCTCTAGAATATAATATCCACAAAATCATCATCAGCCTATGACAGAACTTTTCATTATTTATGAAGCTTATTTAATATTTAGCTTGATTAGTATTTATTTAATATTTAGCACTTATCAATATTTATGAAGCATTTTTCACCCACCACAAAATCATCCTCACTGAGGAATATTTTGAATTATTTATCATACAAAATAAAAAGAAATGTTGTAAAATTGCAGCAAAACTTTGCTTTAGTATTCTCTTTAGAGTCACAGAAAATGTTCAAAGATTTTCGAAAGAATTTTGTCTGCCTGGCATCAAGTTGATCATGAAATATTAAATAGCCTTGACCCTCTCTCCATCACTAAACACAAAAGTTCACATCCACATGTTCGACGAAAAAACGAAATGATCTTTTTATTGAGAAACAATACAGTAATCATTTTTTCAGCTTATTGTAGTCGTAGATTCTTCCTGACACGACTGTTCCCTAGATTGTCATTCCTAAATCGCACTTTTATTCCTGACAGCGGAATGTAAATTTGAGCCGGTTTCTATATTAATATCAGGTTATTCGCAAAATAGAAATTTCAAGACAGGGATATTAGCGAAATGCAGGCAGTGATGATAGTAGCGAATCAATCAAGCAACCAGAACAAGACTTTGCATTAAGACACCTTTTGTCAGTCAACATAAATGGCCTTCTCGCTTCGAATGTCCAGTTTCTCCCTGTCTCTGGAAATGTAAGCACCGTTCCAGAGAAGGATTATGGCAGAAAATTGATGGATGACCCTCATCCAGCGATCTATCGCAGAATTCATCCGCACCTTATTCTCACTGCATTTGCTATCCGAATTTCTATGTACTGTCTCCAAAGTTGGAAACCACTGGCCTAAGAGAACATCGTTCTGCCTGAACATTGCCATCAATGACTATTAAAATGAGCCGATTAGCAGAATAGCGAAAATTAAGCACAGATCACGTCATTTTTTCAACCCCTTAGTCATGAAGCCCGTGTTTCCCGCCGAAATAGTTCTCACATCAAGCATGACATCATAAATACTTAAATAGTGTGAAAACAGAAACTCTGAAACTCTGCTTTTCTTCCTTTTGATTCACAGTGGAATTATTTGAGTGACTATTTTGTAAAGGCTCGTCTATCGTTGAATTTGAAAGACGTTTGAATTATGCTGACTCATAAACACGTATAAAAGCACTGTTCATACAAGTGATACTTATGTGACTTCACGATTTCATGCAAGTGCCCCCAATGGTTATTGCATTGCGTTCAAAATGTTTGGATGCTTTATTCAAAATATGTAATTTGTCTTGTGAGCTATGACTGATAAGATGTATACGTCACATTAGACTCAACACATGAAATGATTTCTTGCACTCAAACAGTGGGGCGCCCTCACAGAAACACTGTTTGGCTAACAAATCTCTAACAACATCTTTTACCCAATGAAATTTACTTGTCACTAACAACTCACTATCTAGCACTGCTTCTGTGCGGTCGCCCATGATGGTTATTGAAACTATTTACTTATGTTTAAGCGCAAAGTCTTCATGGTGTAAATTTGAATACTATGAAGAATTACGGAATGATTGATTAATTGCAGAAATCCAATTGTTAGATCTGAAATTCAATATTGAAATTAATCAACAAAAATAGAAATTGTATGTGAAGGTATCATCAATACAAACATCATCAACACCAATCAATCTCAAAATCGGACAACAAAATTGAATTCGCAAACCATTTCCTTTACATAGATATTCTCAAATAAAACATCACAAAACATCATTTTAAATTTCTCCATCACCCTTCATTTCCCTAAAAAACTTCATCTGAACCATCAAACACAATCGTGCTTTGTTACAGATAAATAAGCTTAGATTTCTAGTGTATATTTACTTTTGTAATCTATTTATCAAGATTACCTCTGATGACTCACAAGAAATATTCCTCAGTTGATGAGCGTGTAGAATTATCAATTTCCTCTCCGCTCCGATTTCTCATCATTTCCGTGACACTGTCACAGTGAACAGTATTCCAAGTATTATTACAGGAACTCCAAGGTACTTCGTATCGGAAGGAATTGTACAAATAATAAACGGCCCATGCTATCAGGGTGTTGTAGTACCAAGACACGTACATGCCAATCAGACAGATTCCATAACCAATGCCTGAAAAGTAGATAATCAATGATTCCAAATATACACGTATTTTAATTTGCTCTACTTCGATTATTCAATCGATTGAAGGAAAACTCAGCGAATACTATTCAAATGATTGTGTTCACGGGAATACTTCATCAATCTCTCAGTCTAGATAGATAGCAGGGAAGATCAAATTTTCGATCGGTTTTGATAAATTGCTTTCATATGAATAAATCGATTTTATGCCATTTACATTTTACTTATGAGACTCTTATTTTATCCGCAATTACGATTTAACGGAATATTTTTTATTTTTAGCCGATTAGACGATCTTGCTAGAACTCATGTAGTTGAAAGTTCGCTGGCATGAAACAACTTTAGCCAAGCACCAGACCCATTCTAATTGCTGAGTTTCTGGATATTGTAAAAGTAATTCAGACCAACAGATCTTTGAAATATACATAGAGCACGCTTTAATCAATCACAGAAAGGTGGGAGCTGGTTTTTAATTTTTCACTTTACACAAGCGAAAAATTAAGATCTGAAATTGAATAAATATTTCAAAAGCGAATGGCAATTTACTAACTAGCACTTTACATTCTGATGAATATTATATTTAGAAAAGTGCGAAAGCAACACAGAAGAGATGAAATTCTAGATTATCAATGGTGTCAGACTCAAATCGAATAGGAATGATTGCATATTCTTCATGCAATCTTTTCATAACGATTCAATACGTCGTCATGGCTTATGCCAGCAACGTCCAATTGGAAGTCTGGGATTCCATTTCTTCACTGATTCCTTTCACGCTTTATAACGGAACAGATAAAGAAAATTAAATTATCATATTTAAGGATTGGAATGGGAATCCCCTTGCAGATAGACGATTACCTGAAGTCACTGCCACAGTCAGGATTATTTAATACATGAAAGAAAGAAGATGAAGACCTGAGCGCGTCTTTAAACTAGGGTCATTTGATTTAAGGGACCACAGATTAGGAAATTTGCTACTCACCCTTAAACATCGGACAAATTCTCTTCCATACTGAAATGCAGCCTGCTCTTTGATATTGTCCCAACGCTAATTCCATGTAGAACAGTGGTAATCCACCAAATATGTACATAATAATATACGGAATAAGAAAGGCGCCTGCAAAAGAAGGCGTAAATGTTACAACATGAGACAGTTCCCGAAAACTCTCATCGCAATATAAACTCTTCCACTCTTCAACTCAGTTTAATCTGAGAACGCAATTCTACATCATCACAATCTATTTTCTTTTTTTATTCATTCAAAGACAACATTTTCTGGATAAGGATTAATCAAGGTCGGAAAATCTGCTGTAAATGTAGATTTACTCCGACCGCCAGCACCAGTGTCTTCAGGGAACGAGGGCGAAGATGAGACAGACTTTTACCTAATGTTCACTCTATGGGTACTCCGAATCTACGCGTCAATCGAATTCTAACCGGTTCCTCCTCTCGTCCGACAGGATTTAAGAAAATAAATAGATCGAATTGGAAGCCGACTAAAATGAACTTTTCTCTTTATTAACTTATCATAAATTTCTCTTATCTAGTGAAGGAACTGAGTCCAAAATGAATGTCATCAGGTCATTAACTTATGTGTCCATGAGCCTTCATCTATGGAACTACACACATTTAGATTTTTCAAGCATACTGATTTCGATAAACAAAACATTTTTGGGCAACTTCATCCACATTCTCGCATACTTGAACGATTGTAAACATGATAATAACGCATGCACATGATAGGAAATGACTTGAAGAAATTCCATGACAACAATATTATTGTAGTAAAACGGGGTAAAATGAACAGGAAATAATGTATTTTTTAGCCTGTATTTCTAGCCTATTAAAGATAGAATGCTGAATTTTCAAATATATTGCATTCGAATCTTTAATTGAAGGAAGGCATTGTACGAGTATATTCTTGCAAACGTTAACTACACTAGTGAAGAAATCCTCATTTGTTAACTCAGTAAGGGTGTTCATTTTCCCCTCACTTAGGGGGTAAAATGAACAGTATTATAAAATTAGTATATTTTCTTAATTATATAATCTATTTTATCAAATTTCTTGAGAGACACTAGGAAACCATCCTCCCATGTATTATGTCACCATAATCACTTTTTTTCACTGAAGAAACCTCTAGACTAAGAGGTTTCATCAGATAAAACATCGATAACCAAATTTTTCTGAAAACTTCAATCTCCTTTCCGCTGGATCTAGGTACATGAAACACATGGACATTGTATTATCTTCATTCCTGTTTGACTAACTACTTCTGAAAGTAGAAGAATATATGTCTTTGAATGTGATGGTAAAATACAATAATGCAGTGATATAGTATCTTCGATGAATACTTTAGATCTCTCGCATTTTTATATTTTTCCTGGAAGTCATATTTCATAAAACACTGTTATTGCCGTCCATATTTCATTAACTCTCTAAATATGATTCAGGTTGCCACTAACAAATGGCTTATCAATGCTATTAATAATGAGTGTCTTCATTGTATCACAATTCTACAGCTCCGTGAGAGAAGAGAAATCACTATAACAATCGATACAACATAGCACTTGGCAATCCAAGAAACAATGATAAACTGATGTCAGAATATCAGAATATCAGAATATCAGAACGTATATTTTTTCAATACATGAAAAATACGTACAATGAGGCTAATGAGGTTAATACAGAGATGGCAAGTTACAATAATGACATATTTACAGGAAAAATGATTTGTGAGATTTTCAATAATTCAGTAATATTTTCATTATCATTTACAAATCTCAATTTAATCTGAAAAATCAATGCGTTTCAAATTACCTGTTGTGTCATGTAAAACTGACTTCATGATATCTATACATAGACAATAAATGATTACCTAGCCCATCTGGAGACGTTATGTTACATAAAGAACGAAAAGATGATTGAGATCGACATGACAACTCTTCTTGTAATGAATAAATCGTCGTTGTAGAAGCGCATTACAGAGAAGCGTACGAAATTGCAGCAAGACTGATACTCCCATTTTCTGTACTCCAGAAATTCTTATTCAATCTGAATAATTCTGATGATAAAGTAGCTAAATGCACTTACATCAACACTATTATAGACACAGTGGGGAAGCTCTGTGACTATCTTCCGTCATCTGGGACCTGGCTGAATTTTGCTAGATCGAATGCATCAAGTTTATGAATAATTAGCTATTCTGACACTTGTATACGACTATGTCTGTAGTAAGTTTGTACTCAAGCTATGTAATCGCATTACAAAAGCCGGCCTCCCTCGGCCCGGACCAAAATCTCGGCCGTCTTCCAACTCTGGTTTAGAGGATTACATGGAGACGAGTCAATTAACATGAAGCTTCGCAAACAAGGAAAGTTTGAGGCAAATAGGGTTGCAGTGATCGAAATATCTATCAGCGTTTTGACAAGAATTCATAAGTTTATATACTTCAGCCAAGTAATGTAACAATGGAAACGTATTAATCAAATTCAATGCATTAATCACTTAAATATAAACGTGCATGTACATGTATTTCCAGATTGTTTTGAAACATTGACTGCCGTAGAACATGGAGTGTGTACAGATAGTGAAAAGTTGCTAGCAAGCGATGACGATGCATGTCATTGAGATTGATCTAAGCGCAACTAATTTGCTTCTAATTCGCAGTGCAATTTGTGCGACTGAAACTTGTGTGTGTGTGTGTGTGTCCACTTTCGTTCGGCAGAGATTTTTGATTAGTTCTAGCTTGAACAAAGTCAGATATAATGAATGTATATAATTATGTTTACGATGACACCGAAAGTAAAATGATTTATTAATAGTTAATGATCAATCTTAAGATTAACATGACATCTTATAAACTGATGCAATAAAATAAATGGTGCCTGAAAATAATAGACTTATAGAGAATTATCATAATAACGGGAAAGATCACAGAGACGCAAGGTAGGAAGAGAGAATGATTTGTCAACAAA
The DNA here is from genome assembly GCA_907163375.1 of Prostheceraeus crozeri. Classification (NCBI taxonomy): domain Eukaryota; kingdom Metazoa; phylum Platyhelminthes; order Polycladida; family Euryleptidae; genus Prostheceraeus; species Prostheceraeus crozeri. The sequence goes on from CAJQUW010011049.1 coordinate 285,746, forward strand.
CTTCATAGAAAAAGATTATCGCATTTCCATCAGTATTTTCATTTACACTCTTCAACTGTTATAGCTGCGTGCAAGGCCAATGGTTGTTCGTGAAAAATTTCTTCGGATTTCGCTTTTGGCTAATTTCTAGCATTTCGCAATTTTTTAGAGATGCACACAGTTCTCGATATCAGATGGAGTTTCCACCTTTTTTATCAGATATACAAGGCGTGAAAATACAAGGTGAGTCAAAAACGCAATATAAAAGAAGTTGGAAAAATCTTCAATTTTTTATCGAAACGGGAAATCTACATTAATCTGGGTAAAATTGAGGAGAATCGCAAAAATGCTGATTACAAAGCATAGATGCATGGGGATGTGGGAATAGCAGAGATTAAGAATTAGAGGTCTATAGTCTTCGGAAATTTGCCCTCAACACGACACCAAGTATTCTACTTTCATGCACAAATTAATTTAATGGTAAAATTGATAGCAAAAAGGAAAAACAGCGAAATTCGAACTTTTAATGATTGCGAGATTCGGGGCTAGGAGACTGCTTGGATCCTACCTACAGAATCACGACTTTTCTTGATGCCAAGATCGAGATTGGCATGTGAGATTACCATTTGCAGCTATAAGTAAAATGGCAAGTTAATCAAATATGTAACTATTTGTTCCATGCGTCGTACTAGCAGATTGGGATTCAAAGATCGATCCCAGAATTGAGTTTTAACCAGAGCCTAATAAAGTAACAAAAACTATGTATGCTCTCGGGAGCAATTAGATCATTAAGGATCCTAATCCTGGGATTAGCTCGATTCATATTCCCGGGATTATACAGGGTGACTTAAAAGTCTTAATCGATTAAGACTTTTGAGTCACTCTGTATATTTCGCTGATGCTCTGACTTAAATTGGTCATACTTGCAAATGGTAGTTTTAGAAAATGACTAGCTCGGTTAATTTTTACCCTCCAAACCCGTGATTGAGCCCCCAATCCAAGGATTTCTGAATCGCGGGATTGGAATAGCAGTAGAAGCAAATGCTTTATAATATTATTCCACAACATGTACAATGACATGTTTCGATGGAAACCACAAAATAAAATCCGAGCACAATACAGAGACAGACAGAATACAAAGTAAAAATGGAACATTTATAAGTGTCTCCATTATGAAATATAAAAAGAGACTATTTACATGTATAACATTTGATGAAGGAACTTCTGAAGCGCTTTGTTCTAGCAACAGGTGGTCGAAGCAGAGCACAGGAGAGAGAAGCAACATGTTAATTGCGTTGTATAAACACGACTAGCGACTTGTTCCACAATCAGGTTAAAGTGACGGGACCATCTCAAGTCATTGGAAAATATTACTCCTAAAGAATGGAGCGACTCGACATTACTCATGCAGCTAGTATTGGAAAGAAGTACATGATTGGGAACAATAGATGTCTTTGTTATATTGTTCTATATATACTTTGCATTAAGAATAATTAACCCTGAGTGATACAAAGTTAGCCCACTGTACAACATTATCCTATTCTGCTTATGTACAATACATTGTCATCAAGCCGCGATTTCAGAAAGTGTAAAATGATAATGTCATCAGCATATGTTAATATGGATGAACTAATGCACACGGGCAATATTATCGGTAGCAAGAGCAAATGGGGCGTAACACGTTGCCCTGAGGCACGCTACTGGGCTGATGAACAAAATCAGAATAAGATCCATTAACAGAAACGCGTTGTATTCTCGAGAAAAGAAAATTGCGGATCCAATTAACAGAAAAAGATTGAACTTTAAATTCTGTGCAAGCTTGAAAATCACATTGTGACTAAGTTTTCCAAAAGCTTTTGAGATGTCAATTGTCAGAATTCGCACTGCACCAGTTTAAGGATCAAGAAAGCTTAAGAATTTATGCTGTTTTAAGACTAGCGCACAAGTAGTTCCGGAACCAGATCATGGTATGAAGGCAAATTGCGACTTGTCAACACTTTCTTTCACAAAAAAGGATGACAAGTTTTCTAGAAAGTAAATTTTCAAACACTTTTAAAACAGCAGGGAGGATGGAAATTGGCCGGAAATCATATATTGATTTAGGTCGGTCACACTTGAGGATGAGTATGACGTTTGCATTTTTTTTTCTTTCTTTATTTCCGAAAATTACAGCAGGGCTGATAGTTTTACAATAAAAAAGGCACATGTACAATCATAAAAATTTCACTGCAGAAGGTAAGAAAGATCTACGATATCGCTCAGTTCTTGTCCGTATTGTCGTTGTGGTCGGTCGTAATCTCCTCGAATATTCGCTCTTCTGAGGAATCTTCTGCTTCAGGTCACTGGAGAGATTCAGCATTGCTTTCCGGCACAATAGCTCTCGTCTGTCACGCAGTTTTTGCAGCTTACAGACTTCAAGTATATTTTCATAATTATAGCTATGGTCTTGGTAGCGTATTCCACATATCATTTTCAAAGCCCGTTTTTGAACTCCTTCCAACAGGTCTGAACACTTCTTGGAAAGTCCGTAATGCCAAACAGGGGCAGCATACTCTAGCAAGCTTCGGATCGACGCACAGTAGAAATGAACAAGGTCAATTTGAGAAAATCTTGCTCTTTTCATCTGAACAAGGAAATAGATTCGCTTGTTAGCTTTCTTCACGAGATCTTCAACATGTTTGTTCCAAGTTAGGTTGTTGCTTATTGTCACACCAAGGAGCTTTATACTAGAGGCTGCAGTTATTTGGTCGCCATTTACAGATAAAGTTTCCCACTCCGGCTCCGATTTATTAAAGGAGATTCTCATTTCTTGCGTTTTGGTAGGATTCAATTTCATTTTGTGCTCAATTGCCCAATCATTAATTAAATGTAGTTTGGAGTTGATACGACTCTCTTGTACGCAGTTGATTGTCTCCATAATAGTGCAATCATCCATATATTTGACATCCGCAATCAGTTCGTTTACCAATACAATAAATCCCACGGGCCCAAATTTAGTTCCTTGCGGGACTCCGGTTGTGATTTGTTGCCAGCTGGAGTACGATCCACGATACTTCACTCTCTGGTATCGAGAAGTAAGAAATCCCGATACCCATCTACATAGCCATGTTGGCACGTCAAGACTCAGCAATTTTCTGAGTAGGATGGCATGATCAATTCTTTCAAAGGCTTTATGAAAGTCAATTGCAACTAATCTTGATATCTTGCCCTCATCAGAGCCACTGATTAAAGTGTCTATTAGCAGCAGCAATGCGTCGACACTAGAGCATCCCTTTCTAGCTCCAAATTGTCGAGAGTCGACTTTGTACTTAATGAAATGCCAAATATGTTTTATCATAATATTCTCACATACGGCTTTGCTAACGACACAAGTTAATGCAATCGGTCGAATGTCTGTTTCAATGGAGTCTGGATGCTTAGTTTTTGCGATCGGACTGATGTCTGCACAACGCCACAGAGTAGGCCAGGCGCCTTCTCTCATAGATGAACAGATTATTGATGTAATTGGTCCAGCTATCCACTCACTTCCATCCTTCCAAATCCAATTCGGGATTCCGTCTGGTCCACCCGTTTTGTTGATATTGATAGCGCTCAAAAGGTCACAAATCTCGAGGGAAGAAGGCAAAAATTCGTCAGGAGTATAAGCGTGCTGAAATTCGGGAAATTCTGATGTATTCAGAGCCTTAATGTCACTGGCCACGGAAATCAACTGATCGTTCCCTAAGTTTGTGCATAGGTTCAAGTCGTCACCACACACCATAGTAGCAAGTGGCTTTAGGGGACAGGTCACGCTTTTGTTCTTCCCAAGAACACCCTTCAGTCCAGACCACCACTTTCTGGGGTTCTTCATACGCTCCATGTTATTTTCGACGAATTGTTTTCTCAAAGTCTTGCGAAGACTATCCACCTTGTTCTTGTAGTGCTTGTACATGTTTGCCACTTTATAGGCATCTGAGGCAATTCCACAGCATAAGGACCATTTGAAGATGCATGTCAAGACAGGTGAAAAATGTGGATCAAAGTTGCGCAAAATCCACGGAGGTAATCCGTCAGGACGAATGGATGATTTAGAAATTCAGGTCAGCTCATTTTCTACTTCATCGCATGAGAAACAAGGCGGAGAACAATCCGATGCACTATTAGCTGCATAATTAACGGATGTCGACGAATCGTAGATGGAGGAGAAATAGTTAGAGAATTTTTTGGCAGAGAACATCCGTTGATGATGATTTAGAATAACGAGAGATAGATTTCAGTGAGATCCAAAGTTTCATGTGAATACTAGACTCGACCGCTTCTTCGAGATAATTTTGCTTATTACTTTGCAAATAATGAAGTAGTAGCAAAAACTACTTCATGAAATATTTACATTACAAAAAATGTTTTGTAAAGTTGTTCACAGTAAACGTTTTGAATATAGTGATACAAAAAATCAGCCACTTTTGGTGGCGGAAACAAGTTTCCAACAAATTTGACAACAGTCAATGTATTTATGATTTTATGATCATCTCAACTTTGAATTGATCTAAACGGTAGGAGAATGCAGACAGACAACCATAGAAATTTCCTCGTTCAATTCATGTAAAAGTCCATTAGAATGGAAACCCATGCGAAGGTTACACGCGTAGGTGTGGAGTGGGAGCCAAAGTAGCAACAATCTAGCCATTCCATACAGCACCAAATTAACAGCAGTCCTGCATCCCTCTTGGAGGTCCTGATGTGCTACAATGGATGCAAGCATAAGGGGACACTACATTAAGCCATGGCTGCTTCTATGAGAAGGTCCCTATCAAACTCCTTAACCCCGGATTGTTTGTACCTGTGCCACGCTGACTTCTAACGAAAACAACCCTGCCAGCAATCCTCCCCATCATTAGGGAAGTGCTCACTAGCACTGACTCTGGCGTCTCAGGCGTACATTGCCAGTTACAGGAGTGTCTCCCCAATCATAAGCACTAGCTCGTACGGGCCTTGAACCCACGAACCAACCCTCATATTGCTAGCTCGATGAATAATCTCTATTCATTTGAAAATTCATGGTAGAATGGAGACCCATGCGTCTGCAATGTGTCAAAATCATAGTTCTCTGCTGCGCTTTACCGAATTATCTGCCAATAAATAAGAACCAATAAAAAATATCATGACGAATTCAGCTAAAAAAGAATGAATTTTTGCCATGTTGGTCGAAATAATATAATTTTTGATATTTCATGAGCGGATGCAATATCTCGTGATGCTCATTTTCTGCAAATAAAGTGCTAAGAAATTGGAATCACATGCTTTTAGCGGGACTTTCAATTATGTGCATGTAAACGATGATAAGAAATATGAGCCATAAGCCTGTATCTGAGGACATACATCTCATCTGTACTTGTTATTAGGCTGACGAACAGACGTATCGTCACACGCCACTGTAAACTCATCACAGTTTTGATTTCAACATGTATTCGAATGACGAAGAGGCGCATCGACATACGCCTGTATGTAAGTTCTTTGTTTCAACTTTTCCCTTGAAAATTGAGTTGACGAAGTGACGCCCGCATCACAAACTGCAATTTCCGATAAAGTTTCGAACACAGGACCATTTCCAATGGAAAGAGTGACCTCAGAAACCCCCGTTTATGTCTTTATCTCAAAATCTCAAATTTTGTGGATACGCCCTTCGTCAACCCAGGGACAAATTTTCCAACACACTTATTTGATGTAAAAAATGACATGTTCTTTGGCATTGGATTCATGCTTACATACATGTATGTACATTAATGAATGTCCCTAGAATTCCCTGTTTTAAGTGAATAAGACTTAGCTCTCTCAGTCCTACCGGATGCTCTGAGTTTCATTATGATGTGGTTTATGTCAATAATTCAAATTTTATCTGTGAATGATTGCATCTGTTCTTTGGATAGAGGGTAAAGTCAATGCACAGTGTCATTCAAGAATGATGCACTACTGGTAGTGTGGGGCGTCATAAAATAAAGTCAATTGATTCATCACCATAGAAAAAGATGCTTCGCTCCTTTTTTTCTAGAATAGACACCTTGATCAGTGGCACCAGCCCGAACTAGCAAGGCGGGTCAAAGTTCCAAAGCAAAATGCATTCGAAAGATAGGGAATTAAGACCTAATGAAGGCGCGGATCGCTGCCGCTTCCGCAACGATTGTCCGATTCCATCAAAACTTGTTGTATATGAATATGCAGATCTTCTGTGGTATTTCATCCCGATTATGTTCGGTTGTTCGATCAAAAAGGTTGAAGCTAGTAGGCGACAGAAAATTTCCGTCAATCTACTTCAATTGTACTCTACACACATTGACAGACATGACATATGATAATTAAGACCAGGCCTACCGACGCTTAGCGCACCACATGCGTGTAGAACAAATAACTAGTAATAAATAAAATGTGTAGGTTAATTATTAGCAAATTAAGTAAGTTTATGTAATACAAAAGATGGAGATGAATGTGATCCATACTAATTTTGGGTCATTTCACCAAACAGGCCTTTATGTAGGCATGCGCTTTTACTTGTATTGAAATTATTCTTTTGCATGTAATTCAATGTAAGCAACCAGATTTCAAAAAGGTCACGAGTTCCAATTTTTCATTTGAGTCGAATCAATTGAGAAAATAACTGAAACCGCAACTTTTCGAAAAAAAAACTGAACCGAAACCGACCGACCTCAAAATTTTGAAAAACCGCCGGGCAACAATGCCACAAATGTTTTGATTGACAAATTTTTGATTCAAGTACCGATCATGCACTTTTTGTCGAAAATGATTGCTTGATTTGAATTCAACTTTTTAAAGTCAGACCATAGACTGAGCCAGACCTACCGAGTTTTAGAACACCATATGTAGGCAGAAACATAACTAATAAAAAGCAAATTATACATTCTGCAAGGTATATGAACGCATTAAAAATTTGACAATGAACGTGATACTAATCTTTGATCATTTTATCAAGCAGGCCTTTGCTCAAGCATGTGCTTTACTCATATTGAAGATACTCTCTTGCACGTGTAATTCTTTGCAAACAGCCAGATTCCAAAAAATTCATAAATTTCAATATCTATTTGAGTGGCGATAATTGATAAAAAACCGAAGCCGAAACCGATCGACCTCAAAATTTTGAAAGCCACGTGCACTACTATGCAATTTTCCTATCTTTTCGATTGTGATACAGGATAAAGGGAATCTATTAAAGAAAATCATCATAGTATCAATAATTCATGTAACATTTTAAGAGGTAATTATGAGAGCTATCCGTTTGCTGAGGTAAATATGGAAAATACTAACCTTATCTGAATTATGTCTGTAACATGCATTATAAAAGGTAATGGATGATGTATTTCGGTCATACAGAACTTATCAACCTCATACCTAACGGGCTTCGGTTAATATGTTCTAAATCATCCATTAGCAAATATATTACATGAAGTCATGCCAGGAAGAAAACTGCAAGCAGACTTGAGATTTATCATAGGAAGTCAGCAATTAAATCATGCTAGGATTGTTTTCTTTTATTAAAATGGATTTGGCCTTTTGGAACGTGTGTGAAGTTAGCGGCCCCACCCAGCGAAACCATCTTTATCTTGAACTTCTCAATGACGACTGCGAATTTGAGGAATCTGAGGGTAGGTACTGTAGATTCATGATCAGGAGGCTGAAATTGAGGAAATAATAGTTGCTTCGAATAGAATCTCGCCGTAATAAAAAAATGGTTCCGTTGAGGAGTTCCGCTAACTTCACACACGTACGCGCACATGAGTATGTTGCGATGTTACCTTTTTTAACTCCATTGACATGAAAAATGAAGTATTTATTTGTGATCAACGCGAAAAACTGGATCAGGTAGAGACGAAATTGAACTGATTTACTGCGACTATCAGTAAGACTAAGTAGTCGATTCCGCTAACTTAAATTTCTCAATGACGACTGCGAATTTGTGGAATCTGAGCTCAGATCCATGATCAGAAGAATGAAATAGATAATAAAGAAATTGCTTCGAACGCTGGGTGGTTCCGACAACTTCAAACACGTCTATTTGGAGCATGTTTTTGAGGGGTATTTGAATTGTCTTTGTCTTGGCTTTCTGTCTTGAACTACCAGGAAATGAGTCTATATTGACCGGTTGTTTTCACGTTACTTAGACTTGACTTTCAGTTTTTGATTTGCTGTGTAGCCTATGTATTTAATATTGTTACAAGCATTTTCGTCAAATGAAATTTGGTATGCAATATGATCATCTGATGTCAGTTTGTCCAATTTTGCTTTAATTGCATTTCCTAATTTCTTACTCTTGTAACAAACGCGTAATTTACTTTTTGTTTCAGGAGACGTTGTGCTATCACATTCCCAGTCATCAATCTTTTTTCTTCTACAGTACAGTTGAAGGTTTATTGTCCTTGAATAGAAAATATTGTTAATTGGCTAATCTTTTTCTTCTTCATTATTTTCAAATAATTATTCAAAAAGATGTTTGGGACTTATTACTATTACAATTCAGGTGACGATTATTTGTGAGAATTTTCTTAACTTTCTTTATTTCAGCATCGAAAGCTGACCATGAAGAACAAATAGCATGAACTCTGTGAAGAAGTAACTTTTGATGACAGAAGACATGTAACTAGGGCGGTTTTTTATTGACTCAAAATATTTTTTTAAAATATTACAAAGGCAGACGTTTTGTGAGTCTGTCACAGCCTCAGTGCCAGGAGAGACTTTTCACTACAAAGCTACCATGACCAATTACCTTCCGTATGCCACAATCAATTATTTTAAAAAATTGACCCTTTTTGAAGATGACTTTTTAAAGTAAAAGTTTTAGAAATCTTTTTATCTTGAAATACATGAAGCACTGGTATAACAGAATCTCTATCAAATTTGGCAAAGAGTACACAGGTCAATCCTTGCATTACGTTGCATTGGATAACAAATTTCCCATCAATGTTCTTCAAATCTGATTTCTACTGGTACTGAAATTCATGATAGCATAGTATTTGATGCTCTGAAATAAAAAGTTTCTGATGGCACGCAGGAGATTCTTCAGTTGAGAGAAACTTCGCTCTATTGCAAAATAAATTGATTTTGCACTTTGCAGGAGATTGTATTGAGCTGGTGAAATGTGTTCACTTGTCGTGTTAACAAAATCCATGATCACTTTTTGCTAAGCGCATGTTTGTATAAAATTTGATCAATTCCTATTTACATAATAACTGTTTACACGTCCGACAGAGTTCTTGCAGTTCAAGAAGGGGCATCTTTATGTTGAATCCTAGCAAGCGTTGTATGTTGTTAGTAGGCACCTATTCGATGCAGTTCGTGTTTGAAAGAAACATTTTCCATATTTTTTTTGATCATAAATACGTGAGGAGACAGACTGAAGTTAGTCGATGTAGGCTATACATCTACATTGTGCTAGCGCTTTCGACCAGCAACCGGTCGCTTACGGGTCGCTGGTCGAAAGCGCTGCAGCAATATGTATTTCATATCGACTGACATCTGTCCGTCTTCTCACCTATCTATAATCAATCGTTCGTGTTGCTCGTCAGCTATGTCGTTAGCTTCTCCATCCTTCAAGTTTTCAACCTGAAATTAGAAGTTTGGTCGTACGTGGGTACGAGGGCTTTGGAATGATCCGGAGTACAAAAACGAAGAAAAATGGAAGATTTGAATGTCATTGCTTTTCTTGTGTTTTCATCATATGAATTGTTATGTTGATAGAGAGTAAAAAACCAAGTTTCAACGGATACAAAAGAGAAGAGATATTATATTAAGACGTTTCGCCTTGCAGGCTTGGTCACGTATGAATGTACGGAAAGACACATGAGAGATGAAGTAATACACAATGATATAAGTGTATATATTCTAAGACTCTAGACAGAGTCTCTAGAACAGACAGAAGGCAAAACGATGATAACATCATTTACCTGAGAGTCCCTTTCGTAAATCAGCAGTTCAAAAGGCAGATGATTAATCTGACAAGACGAAGTGGGCTAGCAAATATGGTACGCTTGACTTTCAGTGGTGGTACTTCTCTACGGAGGCGTTTTCATCCTCCGAAAGAGAAGCCTGAATGCAGAAATTGTGACCTATGCTCAATGACAAGTAAACCCAATCGGTGTTATTTAAAGGGAGTGGTGTATAAAATCGTTTGCAATATATGCGGAAAAACTTACATTGGGGAAACGGGGCGTTCGATAGGAACAAGAATAAAAGAGCATCTTTACAAGAAATCCTACTCAGCAGTACAAGCTCACTTCGATGAAGAACATTGTGGTCTACAACCGGCATTTAACATTAATTGGGAGATTTTACATACTGGCCTAAGCCATTTCAATAGAAGAAAGACACTTGAAGGTATGTACATCTCCAAAGAAGAACCTTATACTTTGATGAATGGTTGTACTGGTCGCAGTATTGTTTATGAAAGTTAAGGTCTATGTGTATGTAATTTCTTCTTTAGGTCCTATTTTCAGTTTTCGCATGCTGTTTGTATTTTAGGTAGTAGTATTTTAATTATTCCATATCTTACTGAGGTATGGAACACTTGTTTTTACTGTAAATACGCGTGATCTTATATCATTGTGTATTACTTCATCTCTCATGTGTCTTTCCGTACATTCATACGTGACCAAGCCTGCAAGGCGAAACGTCGTATAATATAATATCTCTTCTCTTTTGTATCCGTTGAAACTTGGTTTTTTACTCTCTATCGATATAATACCGGATACGTGAAGTCGCTTCTCCCTATTTTAATTGTTATGTTATTAGCTATGGACTTTTATTGAATCCTGATAACTTTCCATGCGATATCTAAGCAAATGGGTGCGACTGATGTGTCCAAGGTTGAGATCTTGACAAAATAAATATAGAATGCACTGCCGTCAATTGTACGCTTCTGTAGTTCATTGAGAAATGACCTCTTGCAACACAAGACGAGTGTATCAAAAGTGATAGATGGTGATACTGTTTTTTTTAGATAATTGCTAACCCCAGTAGGCTGCTTATCAATTACGTGTATGTGACGCTATCAGGGTTGGAACAATTACAGTAATTGTAATTAATTACAACATTTGAAGTAATTGTAATTGAATTCTTATGATGCATTGTAATTGTAATGAAGAAAATTGTCGATCAATTACACATTACTTTTGTCCTTTCAGTCAGACAAAACACAAAATCCAAGGATTGCTGTATTGAAAATTGAAGTATTCAATTTTCACACATTCTGTATATATCTTGATATGCTTCTACTCGTAAAATACCGTAAACTGGGGTAATTCGGAACGTTAATATGTTTCTGCAGATTTTGCTAATTAAATCAACTTTCAAGTATTTCAGGATGCTGTGATGGCTATGATACTCTCTCAATTGTTGTTATTAAGATATCTATGCATAGCGAATTAATGCGATCGCGAGAGAATTAACTCAAATTTGAAAATTTAAATTCAATACACCTGTGACCATAGAAGTGGATAATAGTACACTAGAATGGAAGTTTGATATCTTGCCTATGTACAATGATGGCACATGGAAAAATCTATGGTTTGTAGATCAGATTCGATCTAAAACATTGTATCATAGTGAAATTATTTGCCATGTTGGTTGTGGAAGTTGTTGACACCTAATTACAGGATTTTCATGAAGAGAATTGCAAGTGAGATGGTGACATTGTTTCATGTGAAATAGCCTACTATTCCATGGATTAATATAGTGTGTCTATTTGTAGCAGTCACTGACAACTAGTTTCCAATGTTTCAATATTGAAATGAGAATTAAAAATTGGTTCACAAAGTCATGATTGAAAGAAGTCGGTGTACTGGTTTGTAAGAACATCTGAAGAATTCATAGATAGAAAGTCTAATTATTGGATAATTTATTCTTCAAGCGACTCAGAAACGTGGCGCTTTTCTGGAATAAACACACTGAAAGTTTCTTTACAGACAATCATTTCTCAAATAAATGAAATGTCGCTGGAACTTTTCAATTAATCATTGAATGACACATGTGATATTTTGGAAGCTGATATTCGAATGAATGTAGAGATTTTGATTATTATTCTAATTTAGTGAACAGGGGAACCCTTTAAAGTAAAATGAATACTCTAAGATTTCTTGGCCTCTGATTTCAAGCTGGAGTAATGCATGTTCTGTAAATCGACATTACAAGTTGCATAAGAGTCTGATTATACTCTTGATAGATTATCGGAGCGATATTTCAAAATGATGAACGTACAGAACGTTTAAAAGGATTTCCTTCTTTGTCATCTTGTCGGCGCAGCATTTTGTAAATTCACTATTGCTTTTGAGTACATGGTCTTTGAACAAGGGCCAACAATGCAGATCAAGAATTAGCCTGATAAATATAATTGCCAATCAAAAAACATGGAAGCCAGATCGCACAAGTTACATTTTGCCTCAACTAAGTTCCCCCGGCGTGTGCCATAATTTTCATGCAATTTCCATTCTAGGACTTTCTATGGTATTGTTAATTTCTATGCCTGTGACCCGTAGCTATCGTATCAATCCAATGCTATTCGATTTGAACCTACATGTAGTAGACAAGCTTTCATCATCGGTAACGCACTCATTCTTCAGACACTGTGTGACTTATTAAACTTCTGTGACTCTCTCGGTAGTTAACAATGCCTAGAACGTATCAGAGAAAGACCGTCGTTTCCCATGCCGGAACGCAACTCATGAACTAGGCTATAGAAGCCGTTACGCAAGGCATGTCTATTCATAAAGCAGCACAAGTTTACCGCGTACCTGTATCTAAAACAACTCTTTGGCGTCATGTGAATGGGACTGGTTCTGTTGGACGTCCTAAAACTTTCTCGAGTGAAGAAGAAGCTGTTATTGCTGACACTCTACAACAAATGGCTGATTGGGGTGTTGGATTTAGTGTGACTGATGTGCAAATCCTCATCAAAAGATATCTTGACTCGATAGGGAGATCAGTGTCTTATTTCAATGACAATTATCCTGGATATGACTTCATTCGCAGATTCATACAACGGAATGACATAGTGGGTCGAGTTGCTGGAAATATTAAACGATCACGTGCTGCAATGGGAAAATGTGACATAGACGCATTCTTTTCTGAGCTGGACAAAGCTGGTGAAATCTTGCCGCAGAACTTTTATAACTACGACGAAACGGCGTTGAATGACGATCCTGGAAATAAGAAAGTGCTCGTGCGGCGCGGAACAAGAAGAGTCGAACTGGTGCGCGAACATTCTAAATCTAATGTATCCATCATGTTGTGTGGCAATGCAGCTGGAGATCTTCTTCCGCCACTTGTGTGTTACAAAGCTCAAAACATGTACGAAGGTTGGGCTCAAGGTGGGCCTACCGGTGCGCAATATTCTTCAACCCGGTCCGGATGGTTTGAAATGGACACTTTCCTGATGTGGTTCAAAAAACTATTTCTCCCGAGCGTAAGCACCACGAATAGTCCGAAACTCTTGCTCGGCGACAATCTGGGCAGTCACTTCTGCCCTGAAGTGATTCAACTAGCCAGAGAGAGCAATATTTATTTCGCCACCTTTCCTCCAAATTCAACACATCTGATGCAGCCACTTGATGTGGCTGTTTTCAGATCATTCAAAATGTTATAGAGAGAGATCTTGGACAATTATCGAAAAGAAACAAGACAGAAAGGTGTAATACAAAAGACTGTCTTTCCAGTCTTGTTAAGTCAGCTTTGGCAAAAAGATAAAATTCATGGTGGTGACAATCTGAGATCTGGTTTTCGAGCATGTGGTCTTGTTCCTCGAAATCCGGATGAGCCCATCAAGCGTTTACCTGGAATGAAAGCCTCAGATGAAATAGGCCGAAAATTTGATTCTGTTCTTATTGGCATTCTGCAGGAGAACAGAAAAGCTGGTGCCGGTACTCGAAAGTCTGGTCGAGGAGCAAAGGTCGTTCCAGGTCGAGCAATTCAGTATTCAGATCGACCATCTACGTCTGCAGCAGCGTCCAACTTACCAAGAGAGAGAGAGAGATGTACCATCATCCGATGAGGAAGATGACCTATGCAATAGATGCAATTCTCGGTTCAGTCAGTACCTGGGTCCTGATTGGATTCGCTGTATTGCATGCCATCACTGGTACTGTGGTTCATGCAACAATAGTAGTCAAGACCCATACTATATGTGTATGAAGTGTGAGTGATATATTATTTTCGTTTTCATGTTTGAGTACATGCAGTTTATTTTAAATCGAAAATAAATCAATGTTCCGAATTACCCCAATTGTTTTGAAAATCATTAGTCTTCGGTCTAGGTGATTTTATTGATCTAATATTCATATTATTTATATTTTGAAAATGCATTCTAATCAAGAAAGATAAGTTTGCGGTTCATGTAGAGCGAGAAATAAAAATAAGCTTTAGTTGCTGCGAAAAATAATTAAATATCTGAAAACCCGTTCCGAATTACCCCACTTTACGGTACTAGCTTTCAATCTATAATTTCAAGTTAAAAGTTGTGAATTCATCAATCTGACTTTCTTTTTTTTATAGACCCTATTATTCCCTTCATATAGCAGGCAACTAGGCATGCTGATTGCTGATACGATGCATAATGATATGTTATATGATATAATAATATAATGCATACATACAGTAACGCGTAAAACATAGGCCCTCTACTTTGCTAAATCCTTGTTTAGCTAACACTCGTGAAATCATTTAGCCTATGTCTCGCGCACTTTACCGTATTTGTATGAGATAACTAGTAAAGCAGTCAGCAATCAGCACAGGCCTAATATCAATTTTTATGACGAGATGTTCCACAGCCTTAAACTACTGTTGAGTGTTGATACAGGCCTATATAGCTTATCACAATATGGGTATTTTCGAATTTTATACATTAATATTTCCTATAATAATTCACGCTAATCTCTAATAAACGCCGCCCTCTAAAACGCCGAAATTGAGAGGTCAACGTATTACTAAACGTGAGGTCTATCTTTCATGTAAAAGAATTTACATGTAGGAGAGTGACTTTGCATGGGTATGGGACGATCCTTATAGGAGGAGATGGCGTAACCTACTTTTGGGCGCTAACACCGCTATCTAGAAATAGGCCTACCTAACGTAGCATAATAGTATTAGCTGCTATTAATGTAGCCTGCTATTAATGATGACTCAAAGACAGACTACTCATCCTATTTCTGGCGATTGCACTAACTTTATCGTCGAGATAAGACTCATATCATGGCTCATCAGGATTTGGTAGATTTGGTATGCTCCACCGTAAAGTCATCATTAGAAGGTAGCAACGTTGTAATTGCAATAATTCTGCTGAATTCTGATTTCAGCATTTGATGACTTCAAGCTATTTTTAAATGATATTTCTTTGATAATACTTACTTAGAGCACATATTCATTCGAACGGATATTTCTTTCAAACATTAACCTATTAGCCAAATGACCAAACCAACAAGTCTCTTCTGAATTCTGATTGAGTTCTACGGTTGATTTTCAGTCCCTTCTACACAAAAGCTCAGTTATGATTCTTTAAGATTACATTTTAGATTTGGTTTCGAAATCATCAAATTCTTGAGTAGTTGTCTTCTTCTCTGGTATTTCCTTCCGTGAATGAGAAAATGATGCAATACAACATCGCCGTCAATACAATTAACATCAATATTTGATGTTTTCGATTTCATTTCCTAATGCACTAAATATCAACCAGAATTAGCGCAAGGCAGTTGTTTCTATCTCTTACAGTACTTTTAAACAAAACGAATGAGCACACTAAATAACTCATAACTGCAGTTAACAATGAATTTGCCATGTCAAAATTTACGATGCAAGCAAGATGATCACACCTGATAAGGGCACATACACACGTAAATGTCGTGTACCGGCAAGTATACGCGTGCAAGTATTGACCCATAGAGTAGAGGATATATAGGTAGAGTATCGACTCAAAAAAGTTTCTGTATATAGTGAAATTTTTTACATCAAAAGATTCAGTTTTGTGCGGAGATAACGTTCCCGTGGTCCAAAAAATTATTTGAATAGTTTTAAAAAAGTCAAAATTTTGCCAATTTACATACTACCGAGATGACTCTCCTATGTAAGTAGTATGAAACAAGTTGGATATCAAAAGGAATGAAGATTTGCCAATAAGCATCCTAACTAAGCGGAAATTAAGTTGATTATCAAGGAAATCTGATGAACGGCATTATAAAGGAAGTCTTCATGAAAAAGTCACGATATTATTCGTGTTTTCTTGGCTGAAATTTCAAGTTTTTAATTCAATTTTCACCGGCATGATTTCATGATTCACTAAATTCATGCCTCATGTCTTGAATCTGCATAATGATGTGGACCCATTTACATTTTTCAAAGTTAATTGAAATCATTGTCTTTGATTATGTGATTTTGCTCTACCAGTGGCAGGTTGTTTATGATCACGCTTAAGAAGATTCTCTTGAAGTTCAGCATGAAAGCAATAGCAGGTTATCGAGTTGCAAACTTAACAAACATTACCTCTCCAAGGCTTTCATGACACGGACGATCTGTAAAATAATATCATTTCCTTCTACTTTATGCTATCATGATCAGTCAAATCCGTTGTAATTTCTTCAAAACTGCATTAATGTGCATATCTCACATCTGGAAACATTTCCAACTGTATCTTCTTTGAGTTCATTTAATAAATTCAAAAGTGTATACACATTGGGGATTTAATAAATGCGGAGTCACCACTCTACCTAATACATTTACTCTATGTATTGACCTAAATATCAATACTGCAATATCTGTAATAAGGATTACAATTTAATAGGAACGTGCATCTGCCAAACGTCATTGTGTCAAATTATTGTTAATAGAATTGTTATTAGAAATATTTAAATATTGCTTGAAGTCATCGAATGCTGAAATCAGAGTTCATCAAGGGAGAACCGTTCCAATGACGAACAGTGCCACAAAGTATATCGAACGGATTGCTTGACAGTCTAACTGTCACCCAGGTAACCCCACCTAGGTTGTATTCATGTTTTAAAGAATCATCGCGATCAATAATTTCAAGTTTTGAACATAAAACTCCATTCGTAATGTGGTCATTTCACTGAAAGTTATAAGAGCTACTGAATTAAAAAAATCGGGAATATGATGAAAAAACTCTGAGCTGTGCGTGCTCATTTTGATCAGATAGACACATGACTGAGCTTATGTGTAGAAAGGACTGAAAATCAACCGTAGAACTCAATCAGAATTCAGACGAGACTTGTCGGTTTTGGACATTTGGCTAATAGGTTGATTCGTTTCAGCAAGGCTCCGGAACGAACACCACTACTCGGAATAGTCTTTGCTTGCTAGCAGCAAGAGTAGTAAGAAAACGGCGAACACCAGATAGCGCAAGATGGCCGCCATCGCTGAGTCCCCCCCCTCTGGTCCACCAGTGTCGAAGCATCGGATGAGAAAACGGAGGCCAGATTCGGAATCTACGTGAAATTGGGGTTAGGAAGGATGTTTCCAGCGAAATCGGAGAGAAAAAATTTTCGGCTGACGTCCCCCCCCCTCTGGACAGCTTGCTTCGATTATGGCTTCCAGTGGACGGATTTTGTCGTGCGATAGCTCGTTTGAAAGCTAAGAGTGAGACAAATTCAGTGAAAGAATCGGCTTGTTCCTATCTGTCTTCGTTTAGATGTGAGACGCCATTTAAGATTTTGGGACATTGGCGAAAAACGACAGAGTTAGAATTTGGGACGTTTTTGGCTCTAGCTTCAAAACGAAGCATCGGATTGGAAAACGGATTTCAGATTTGGAATCAGCTTGATGTTATTGTCCAATGAGGATCATCATCCAATGAGAATCAAGCATTTCTTTATAAATAGCGAGCCTTCCACAGTGAGAATCATTCCATCGTTGAATCACACGAGTGACGGACGCACATTTTCTCTCTCTCTAGTTCCCTGTTCTATTATCCAACTAAAATGGTAAGTCGCTACTTCCCCTCCCTCTCCTCCCTTGAACGTAAACTTAATACAATCTTTTTTCATTTTCAGGCATCTACTCCATCTGCTGCACTAGTAGGACAAAATGGCGGTC
>CAJQUW010011050.1:10000-55000 GCA_907163375.1 Prostheceraeus crozeri
TCCTCATCCCTACGCACGCCTACGAAAGTAATGATCCACGCTCTGAGGATTTCTATGACCACTTATACTACTGATTTCGACATTGGAATAAACATGTTTCTTTCAATGCAGTTATCATTATCACTTCGTATACAGTGATTGTAGAGCGATTTTCTTGTGTCGTTTTTGTGAAAGAGATTTGACATCATGGGCATCGATCGAATATTTTCCAAGTGATTGCTATTCGACAAAACCAGCTATGTTCGATGATCAGCTGTGTAACAGATGGTTTTGGAAAATAGAAGCGGCGCGATTCAGATATCATGTCCATATATAATATCCAGTGCAACTATTGGGCATTCTTTCGGCTTATCTTGGATATTCATACATTCGTAAGTGTTTATGTCATCAATTTCTTTTGTATGCAACGAAGCCTTTGCATTCTTTAACACTTGATTTCAAGTTGAATTGTTAAAAACCTTTTCTATGTAGAACTATTTTCTATATTGAAACTGTCGTTTGCTAAATATGGCAACCTTTCTCGTCCACGAAAAACCAGGAAATATTATAACAAAATTAAATAATGACTTCTTCATGAAACAAGAGATGTTGTTTCGAATTCTCTCCATAATCTGCCTTTTGAAGTATTACACGGTAAGCTTATGTTGATGAGAGTCTGTGTCCAGAATTCTTGAATCTGGTTGGCAACTATTTGTCTTTAGCATTCGGCTGGGGATGACAGAAGGCTCTGTCTTCAATGATATTCACGTTTGGACGATGATTTGAAAGTATATGGCGGGAGGAAAGTGGATTAGCGAGCGGCTCAGCAAGACTGCAAATCCAAAGTTTAGGTGAATACAAAAACGCATCCGTTTGTCCCGAAGAGTTGAATAAAAATGTAGGAATGATCTGAAATAGGAGTCCAGTATTGGAGAAGGTATGTCGTTCGATGTCACTTTGAAAGATTTTTCTCTGTAGAAAGAATGTCTTGAATCTTGGAATATATATGTTCACTTGATCATGGATGACTTTGGAGTATATTCTTTTTTCTATTCCTCCAGATGTTGCAAGATATCTGCGCTTATTTGCTCGTGACAACTCTTCTTCATTGAGATATTGCAAAAATCCTTCACTTAACTCTGTTAAAAATCTTTTATTAGATTGCTCGCAGCTACACAATTCAAGGTTTCGGGGTGTCAAGAATTTGACACGATTCTATTAGAGATGTTTGAAAAATCAATAAAACAGCCTGCACGAGTACCAGAGCTAACCTCATTAGTTCTGACGACATCATTGAATACGAATGAATTGAAATGTAATGACAAATGTGATATAATTTTGACATTTACATTCTGTGGTAGCGCTAATAGTCAGAAACGTTTATTCATAATCTCAAATTGAAAACACGTTTCTGGGGTGATAAAATGATAACAAATGAAATTAACAAGACCAATGAGGGCACTCAAACCAACGGTAAACAAGTCAATAATGAGAATACATACAATTGTAGATCCACTTGCGTATTACGAATGCGGCGAAGTAGTATGGAGTCAAAATTTACAAATGAGTGAGGTCGATGTGTCAATGAAAAAGATGAAAACTATGCACGATTGGAAATGGACTGGAAAGCTTCATCATCACTATAATAAAACTTGAAGATGTCTAATGTCATTACACGCCCTCTTTTTGTGTGCATTCTTGTTACAAGGATTTTGTAACATAGCCGTAGTTCAGGACAATGTGACTTTTCATAGCATGGGCGACAATGTGCACATTTCTTCGGGCGCTTGCCCGCCCTTAAAATGTACACACTGTCGCCCTCAAAATGTTGGGAATAGTTTTTATATTGACTTGTCAAATGACTGGGATGGTGGTAAACATGTCGAGAGAAGGATTGAATTACCGTTTCATCGACATGTGGGAAGCCTGTATAAAACAGCTCACTGTTCCCCAAATACTTAATGTTCCTCGATCCACTATTCTAACACCTGGACTTGCAAATTTACACCCACGAAAGACATCTCTGAGGACATCATTTGCGCCATTCTAAAGTCGAATCGATTTTTCAATTCAACGTAGCAAAGTGCGTCAAGGTACCAAAGTTTAAAAAAAACAAGCTAATGACTAGTTAATTTTCAATAGGTACAAAGTATGATTTAAAAGAAAAGTTTTATATCCTAAAATGTCTAAAAATTTTAAAAATACTTACTAGAAGGACAAACAACGCTTCTCCTCTCCTCATGTGTAATGAATTGGCGAGTAAGTCGTTCTGTTCAAAATTAAGTTTATCACTTATATATTGAAAAGATCCTATTTAACAGTCTGCCCATTCAGATGATAGGAGGACAGGTCTGTTTCCAATCAAAATACCAGATCTAGCTAATAACACAGCGGAATTACGCTATCTAAAATCTACCAGGTGTGTAAGAGAATTAATATTAGTTCTTTAAGCTAAAACGTGAAATAGAATTGTACAAAATATGCATAGAAATTATTTGACTATTTTTAATTCAGCAGCTACCTGGTAATGTTAGGAATCTGAATGATCAGTTGCGATGAGTATGGGAAGTATTCTTCATGCAGAAATCTGTCACTTTATTGACAGCACACCGAGACGTCTTAAGGCAGTGATTCGAGCAGAAGGAAGATATGCTCGATATTAGCTTCATTACACTATGATGGTCTACGTAGATGATGTTTTGTTATTCAATATAAATGAAGGATTTATAAATAAAATAAAGTTTTTTTCCGATCGTCAAATGATATTCTAATAACTAACTCATAGAAGTATGAACTAGCCATTCATTGTGTTAAGATTCTTATATCTTTCAATGTTGAAATATTGAACCGCAATATAACAATAACATGGATTTTTGAGGGCAACAATGCAGGACACTTGAGGGCGCGTAAGCTCCTGAAAATTTCCTACATTGTTGGCCCGAAAAAATCTATGTTAATACTATTGTGCGCAATTGAAATGAACTGGGCAGCAATGCTTTGAATACACATGTAGATATACCCTGATTGAGATTTCAAAATGGTCTTTCACCACATGCATAGAGAGAGAGAGGAGAGAGAGAGAGAGAGAGTAGAGAGGAGAGAGAGAGAGAGAGAGGAGAGAGAGAGAGAGAGAGAGAGAGAGAGAGAGAGAGAGAGAGAGAGAGAGAGAGAGAGAGAGAGAGAGAGAGAGAGAGAGAGAGAGAGAGACCGAGAGAGAGAGAGAGAGAGAGAGAGAGAGAGAGAGAGAGAGAGAGAGAGAGAGAGAGAGAGAGAGAGAGAGAGAGAGAGAGAGAGAGAGAGAGAGAGAGAGAGAGAGAGAGAGAGAGAGAGAGAGAGAGAGAGGAGAGAGAGAGAGAGAGAGAGAGAGAGAGAGAGAGAGAGAGAGAGAGAGAGAGAGAGAGAGAGAGAGAGAGGAGAGAGAGAGAGAGAGAGAGAGAGAAGAGAGAGAGAGAGAGAGAGAGAGAGAGAGAGAGAGAGAGAGAGAGAGAGAGAGAGAGAGATGAGAGAGAGGAGAGAGAGAGAGAGAGAGAGAGAGGAGAGAGAGAGAGAGAGAGAGAGAGAGAGAGAGAGAGAGAGAGAGGAGAGAGAGAGAGAGAGAGAGAGAGAGAGAGAGAGAGAGAGAGAGAGAGAGGAGAGAGAGAGAGAGAGAGAGAGAGAGAGAGAGAGAGAGAGAGAGAGAGAGAGAGAGAGAGGAGAGAGAGATGAGAGAGAGAGAGAGAGAGAGAGAGAGAGAGAGAGAGAGAGGAGAGAGAGAGAGAGAGAGAGAGAGAGAGAGGAGAGAGAGAGAGAGAGAGGAGAGAGAGAGAGAGAGAGAGAGAGAGAGAGAGGAGAGAGAGAGAGAGAGAGAGAGAGAGAGAGAGAGAGAGAGAGAGAGAGAGAGAGAGAGAGAGAGAGAGAGAGAGAGAGAGAGAGAGAGAGAGAGAGAGAGAGAGAGAGAGAGAGAGAGAGAGAGAGAGAGAGAGAGAGAGAGAGAGAGTGAGAGAGAGAGAGAGAGAGAGAGAGAGAGAGAGAGAGAGAGAGAGAGAGAGAGAGAGAGAGAGAGAGAGAGAGAGAGAGAGAGAGAGAGAGAGAGAGAGATGAGAGAGAGGAGAGAGAGAGAGAGAGAGAGGAGAGAGAGAGAGAGAGAGAGAGAGAGAGAGAGAGAGAGAGAGAGAGAGAGAGAGAGAGAGAGAGAGAGAGAGAGAGAGAGAGAGAGAGAGGAGAGAGAGAGAGAGAGAGAGAGAGAGAGAGAGAGAGAGAGAGAGAGAGAGAGAGAGAGAGAGAGAGAGAGAGATGTTTATTTTTCAATTACAATGAAAATCATGCCTAAACATTTGAAAGCGATCGTTATGTATAGGATATCAAGCGATATTTGCAGCATGCTATGTCTATCTACCCCATGTATTATTGCCGTGCAGTAAAACTAATTGATGTATTCCAATTTCTATTGAATTACGCATAGAATCAAATTGATTGCACTAGTGCAATCAATTTATATAACAACTATCAACAACAAAAGTACATATCGAGATTATACACTGCAGATAAAGTCAAACAAAGATAGAAACCGTTGTTTGCTCCGTTCTTTTGAATGATGCAAGTTGGTTTTTCACCAATGGCTGTCGCTGATTGATGCTGTTTGCTAATTTCACAGTAGCATCAACTCCTTCATTTGTCACACAGATCTTCTGAGAGGTGGAAGAAGCTGAACTCAATTGGCAGAAGTTTATCGCATCGCTCATTTTTTGCTGTTTTTTGGCATGTAAGTCCAAATAGTCAAGCTCGCGTTTTTGACAAATGTCCTGTCTTCTTAGTCACTACATCTTTCGCAAATCCTTCGTCGCACAAAACTGTTCGCGTTGTTCGTTTTAAACTATGGTTAGTGAAAAAACCTTCAATTCCCGCTCTATCAAAGAGATTTTTGACCACCTTTAACAAACTGTTCACACCCATTGGAGATCGTTTGTACTATATCTTTGTTTTGGGTTCTTGAATCGGTGTCAAGTAAAATGCATCAACATTTTCTGGGCGATGACTCATGTATTTGTCGTATAACGCAACAATACAGCGTTCTCTATTGATCATATTGTCATACGCTCTCTCGACGCTTCGCGTCTCGTGCATTCAAAGACATCCATTCGTTCAAAAATAGTATAAGCACGGCAACCCATGTAGTAATGTATACTTGCAGCAGGCTATGTCATGGCTATCTCATGGACGTCCATGGCTATCTTGATAGTAGAAATCTACAATTAAAAAATCCATGTATACGCCAAAAAGTATCAGTTGATAGATAGCTACTTGAATTTTAACAGTAATGGTAAAACGTAGATAACATAACATTTATCCATGATATAATCCACGGTTTGATTATTTTTAAAATTCGAATTGCCTTTATGTTGTTGCTACTGAAATATTCATTCCATTATTGAGCATCCCTGAGTAAGCATGTCAGTAGAAGATTTGTGTCCTCAAACTAGCACTGCAAGTCATTTTTTAACCATTTTCACCGAGGAGGAGATCGAAGAGCTAAAAACATTAAATATACCAAAGTCAACAATGGAGAAAGAAGCCTGGGCAATGAACCTGTTGAGATCTTGGTTAAAGCATAGGAACAGTCAAGGAATTGTTAAAGGTTTGCATGTATTTAAAAAAAACACCAGAAGAAATGACAAAGGATGAATTGAATTTGATGTTGAGTTACTTCATTCTTGAAGTTAGAACGGTAAATGGAGGTAAATACAAAAGCGGAACATTGAAGCTGCTCATTTCAATGATTCAATATTATTATAACAGAGTGCATGCTAAAGGATGGTCCATATACAAAGACTCGGAATTTCAAAAGACGCGCAACAATTTGGATCTGGCTATGAAAGTTAGTCGCGCTGAAGGCATCGATCGCAAGACACGTAGAGCAGCATCTATAAGTGAGGAGATGGAGGACGAACTTTGGAAACAAAATCTATTAGGCGATGATTCTCCTACAAAACTGGTTGAAACATTGTTATTTTTAAATGGCAAGAACTTTGCCTTGCGTAGTAGAGATGAGCATAGAAGAATGACGATAAGCAGCATCGAAAAGCATTTTGATCGAGAAGGGCAACGTTATTATCTTGAGTACTGCGAAGACATTTCCAAGACAAACAAAGGTGGTTTGCATGATTGTCGCGCTGAACCAAGGGAATCAAGATCGTATGACAATATGATCAATAGAGAACGCTGTATTGTTGCGTTATACGACAAATACATGAGTCATCGCCCAGAAAATGTTGATGCATTTTACTTGACACCGATTCAAGAACCCAAAACAAAGATATGGTACAAACGATCTCCAATGGGTGTGAACAGTTTGTCAAAGGTGGTCAAAAATCTCTTTGATAGAGCGGGAATTGAAGGTTTTTTCACTAACCATAGTTTAAAACGAACAACGCGAACAGTTTTGTGCGACGAAGGATTTGGGCTAGATGTAGTGACTAAGAAGACAGGACATTTGTCAAAAAGCGAGCTTGACTATTTGGACTTACATGCCAAAAAACAGCAAAAAATGAGCGATGCGATAAACTTCTGCCAATTGAGTTCAGCTTCTTCCACCTCTCAGAAGATCTGTGTGACAAATGAAGGAGTTGATGCTACTGTGAAATTAGCAAACAGCACTCAATCAGCGACAGCCATTGGTGAAAAACCAACTTGCATCATTCAAAAGAACGGAGCAACGGTTTCTATCTTTGTTTGACTTTATCTGCAGTGTATAATCTCGATATGTACTTTTGTTGTTGATAGTTGTTATATAAATTGATTGCACTAGTGCAATCAATTTGATTCTATGCGTAATTCAATAGAAATTGGAATACATCAATTAGTTTTACTGCACGGCAATAATACATGGGGTAGATAGACATAGCATGCTGCAAATAATATTACTACATGACTTGCCTTGCTTATACATAATTTTTGAACTCATGGATATCTTAAAGCACTCGACGCTTCGCGTCTCGTGCATTCAAAGACATCCATTCGTTCAAAAATAGTATAAGCACGGCAACCCATGTAGTAATGTATACTTGAAAGCATTATCAACATAACAAGCGACGGCTGCAGGACGGAGTTTGTTATAGGATAATGCTTGAAACAAAGTATTGAAAATATCGCATGATATCTATCATAACGCATAGTTTTACCTGTAATTCGGAGTGTGATATCTGGTGGTTTCCGTTTATTATGTACATAATGCACGGAATATGTCAGGTAATAATCATGGATTTCTAAAATGCTATGGAAATCCATGCAGAAGTCCATGGAAATATCCCAATCCATTCATTTCCATTCGAGTCATTTAGCGCATGAAGACGGCGTGAATTTTCATCAATTCTGTCTATAGCCTACCACCACATGTATATCAATGCTGTCAACTTGTTGCTTTCTAACTTACCACTCAGATCCCAATGACGCGCATGGACAGCAAGAAAATTTTGAATCTCGACATTCTTGAAATATAGCATGACGTATCATATTCAAGATAGCATGACTCAAGCTTGATAAAATGCATATGGTTCAATGGTCCGTCTAATTCTGATGGCATTCAGAGTTTGTCAGCTAAAAATTGTGCATTTTATGACTTCCTCTCTGAAGAAGAATGAGTGAACTTATAGCAGCATCAAGAATCAAACATGTCCTTCGGGGTTGCTCAATAATTGAAGAAAATTCTGCGTCATTTAATCCATACACAAGACCGAAGTCGTGAAATCTTGCTGTTACAGGTTATGGGGCATTGTGCCACCAGTCGGGGTATCAACATCAATGGACAGTGGCAGATTACAATATGCGCTCAATTAAGATGGAATTCGTCGATGGACCCTATAAGAGACAAACAAGCCTCCAATCCAAGCTTCTAATTGTATTTCACAAAATTGTGAAGTAATTCTTTTATGTGCTTAGAGTGATACGCTAACAGACCTTTTCCGTTGAACCCCAGCTCTTCAAGCTATGTATATGTGATATTTAGTCATCTAGGAATTCATGAAAATTTCCGTGTGATATTTTTTCAGATAATACACT
Source organism: Prostheceraeus crozeri (assembly GCA_907163375.1). NCBI lineage: Eukaryota > Metazoa > Platyhelminthes > Polycladida > Euryleptidae > Prostheceraeus > Prostheceraeus crozeri. The sequence continues at coordinate 18,014 of CAJQUW010011050.1, forward strand.
GAGATCACTGGAAGACCAGAGACATCTGTACTAAACTATGCGTTATAAGTTACATTCAAGTCAATAATAACTATAATAATCAGCAAAGTCAGTCGACATGTGTCTGATTGACAATGATAGTTGTCTTTGGGAAAAAACTGTTTCGTCTGCGTGTAGTCCGAACAATTGGCTGTATGAAGCGTCCTGAAAAACTGGATTTTGTCGGACAAAAGCTGTGGAGTGAATGTTGAGGGTTATTAGAAGCAATTGACATCAGTTGCATTGACGCGCTTTCTCTGCGCGACCTCAGGTCCGGAAAACAGGAGCAACGACAATTCTCACCACAAATGATGTGGTGGGCTCGACGCTGAATTCTCTCTAGTAGTTCTTCATCCTTGGCTAGAAGGCCAACTAATACGGGAGAGCAGTATTCTATTATGGACAGAATGAGGCCATGGTAGATGCTCATCAGATTTCTGTGATCCAGAAAAGGCTTGAGGATTCTCAAGGCGCATAGGCGCTTGGATGAGAGACTGCTGATGTACTCGATATGCTTACTCCATTTAAGGTCAGATGTAAGGTAAAGACCAAAAATTTTCATTTCAGATACCACCGTCAATTCGTCAAGAGTAGGCAAATGTGCATGAGGAGTTCTTGGGATCCAGAGTTGTTTGCATTTGCGAGAATTTAGTTGGAGACCCACAGATGCCGACCAAGTCATCATATTATTGTGCTCATCAATGCACGCGTGAACAGATCTATCTGTTATTGGCACAACAAAAGTGCAGTCATCAATGTATTTTACGACAACACTTGAGGAGTTCAATGGGCGCAAAGAAGCCACCACTAAATTGAACAAATAGAGCCCGAAGCATAGATAGAGAAATCATCATTACGGGATGTGTTGTTGCCTTTCCTTTCCACATTGTACCATAGCTCAATTACCCACAATATGCTAAATCGGTATATTGCGGTTCAATCATAGATAACCTAAACACAATGATATTGCAATTCAGATCTCAGAACCGCAATAAGCTATGGCTCACGGCCCTCAGCCCCATAGAAGCAGAATAGTATACTAGAATAGAAGTTTGATATCTTGCTTATGTACAGCAATGGCACAAAGAAAAATCAATGGTTTGTAGATCAATTTGGATCTAATACATTGCATCATAGTTTCTGACACTAAATTTCAGGGCTTTCTTGGATAATTTTGAGTGATGTGGTAGTATTGTTTCATGTGAAATAGCCCACTAATCTATTGATTAATTATGTCAATGTGTTAAACATTGTGTAGTCATTGGCAACTCTTCTGGAACTTTTCGATTAATCATTGAATGACACATGTTATATAGTGTGATCATTTTCTGGAAGCTGATATTCGAAAACATGCAAAGATTTTGAAAATTGTTCAAATATATTGAACAGGGGATCCTTTAAAGCAAAATGAATAATCGGAAATTATTCCTTAACCTCTGGTTTCAAGCTGGAGCAATGTCTGTTTAGTCCGGGAGCTAGCGTGAAGTTGTGCAGGGAACGAGGTAGTACACAAAACTTTCACATAGCATAGTACACCTCCAACCTACTGCAAAACTTCGCGTCTGCCGGATCAGATCATTTGCTTTTAAGAAATAGAGAGGATAACACAATCCTATGTATTTCCAATGGTAAAATTGTGACACTTAAAGTGTTGACTCCATTTTTTCGAGTTTTTGCTCATAAAAGTTACACAAATTGGTATTTTGTTGAACTGGTTATTATAGAAATCATCTACAGATCATGATCTTTCAAATGAGTTATCATTCATTGACAGAGGATGAAGTAAAGTGTACAAACAGACACTTTTCGTTGGTGTAACTGCAAATTTTAACATAGAAATTTCAGGAAAATTGTTGATATACTTTAACGAAAAGTGTCTGTTTGTACACTTTACTTCATCCTCTGTCAATGAATGATAACTCATTTGAAAGATCATGATCTGTAGATGATTTCTATAATAACCAGTTCAACAAAATACCAATTTGTGTAACTTTTATGAGCAAAAACTCGAAAAAATGGAGTCAACACCTTAGATGTCACAATTTTACCATTGGAAATACATAGGATTGTGTTATCCTCTCTATTTCTTAAAAGCAAATGATCTGATCCGGCAGACGCGAAGTTTTGCAGTAGGTTAGAGGTGTACTATGCTATGTGAAAGTTTTGTGTACCACCTCGTTCCCTGCACAACTTCACGCTAGCTCCCGGACTAGTTCTGTAAATTGACATTACAAGTTGCATATGTGTCTGATCACACTCTTGATGGATTATAGGAGCGATATTTCAGAATGGTGACCGTACAGAACGTTTTGAAGGATTCCTTTGCCATCCTGTCGCTGCTGCATTTTGTAAATTCAATATTGCTTTTGTGTGCATGATCTTAAGACAATGGGCAACAATCGAGATTACAAATTGAATTGTGAAGTACAAATACCGACCAGAAAACAAGAAAACCAGGTCGCAAAATTTGCTTTTTGCCCCAACTAAGTTCCCTGAAGTGTGCGATAACTTTCATTCAATTTCCATTCTAGGACTTTCTATGGCATTGTTAATTTCTATGCTCAGCGCTACAGCATATTGCGGTTCAGCTGAACTGCAATATTGCGTTGAAATTCTATGGTTGAATAATCGCACTATCAATGCCACAGTGTCATTGTGCATTGTTACTGACTAAGTAGGGTTGTCAGCCGATATTTCGCCTGTCATTTTTCTATGAAAGTCGTTTATATATCTCCAAATCCAAATTAGACGGCCTTAATTACAAGGCCGTCTAATTTGCTGTGTGATACCATTGGCAAAGATATCTCAAGCTTTACATACTTCAATGTTCTGAGCTGCATGGGATGTGTAGAAAATTTTCATAGATTTGAGTCTTTTGCAGATCAAAATCTTAGATTTTTGATGCCATAGATTTTAAGTTCAGTAGCAATGCATATATTACCCTTCAAATGATCAGCCTAAATCGTCTGGCGCTACTCGCCGACGATTTAGGCTGTCATTTGAAAGGTAATTAATATATCTTCATTGTGTTTGGGTTAGTATATCTTCCCATGTTAAAATATTGAACCGCAATATACCTTTTTGATGCAACCCACCCTGACGATGAATTACCATGATATCTGCTTAAAATTCTCATTATATATTTCTCCGGCGAAAAGGCAATAGATTTGTCAAAGTAGTAATGTCTTATAACATTGGAAAGAAGGCATAGTACTATGTCATCTGCATCACGTCTCTTGGATCTCATTACTTAGAGTTGTTGCTTGTTGTAGTATGTCCATGGCATTGAAAATTTGGATTTGATAGCAGCTGTGTGGTGCAAACACAATTGATCCATCATTCGAAGGGGAGCTGGAATCAAAACAGAATTTTTAGAATTAGAACAATTAGAATTGTTACGAAATTTGTGGTATTTTGTAGTCAATGAAGTAAAGTCAAGAAATCTATTATTGTATATGCTATCATGATCTGTGCAATTAATCCTACAATTTGTATTTTGGAATGAAATAATAAGCATATTATGATGTACGTAGCTAATAACTGTAGCTATCTAATAAATAGAAGATGGAATACGTTCAGTTACCAGTTTATATTACTTAAATGATTTGCACCGTATACTTAATAGCTCAAGCTTTTGGTGTTGAATCAAAAATACTTACGGACTTTATAGTAACATAAATACAAAGAGGCAAATTTCTCTGCATGGGCAGCATATACAAAATATAAATATGCATATTTTGTAAATATACATGACTGATTTAATTTTCGTTACTTGATACTCATACACTATGCACTATTGCTCGTCAGTCAATGATTTCATTGAATCATAAATACACTCCAGCCATCATACGACTTTTCATGTGTTTTGTCATGCATAGACCTAGATATAGATTTCTAAATGTCACAACATAAACAATTATGCATTCTAGTATTAGTATGTAATTAAATTAATAAAAATGTTCATTTTGATGCATTTAATAGTTTAGAATTTAGATATTCATATGGCAAGAATAAATATGATGAAAACTTACTTTGTGCTGTTGAGGTGGTCGTCAAGGTGAAACCCTTCGCTCATCGTCCTTTCGTTTAGTTGAGATAATATTGTCATAGAAAACATAATAGTTTTCCATGTGAGAAGTGGATACAGATCGCCATTGTTTCTTGAGCTCTATGAAGAGGCAGATCAACAGATAGTTCATCTCTATCACTTGATTGGCAATCCGCATTCAGTTCTCTTGATACCTTACTCTGGTAGTCACGAGCCACTTTCCATTATTCATGCCTTCGTTTAAATCGGCTGAAGTGAAACGTGACTTTTCTATCGTCTTAGTCTGCATCCCTTTCTTGATCTTTGAATTCCTTTCTTATTTGATCGCAACCTTTTTCTACTGCTTTTCCTCAATGTCAAAGTTAAACATTATTGAGTAAAATATATTAAATAATAATAACTAAACAAGTCTTTCAGCGCACAAAATTTTTTTTGTGCCGGCGAAATCGATTTTAGTATAATAATTTTGTGCGTTGAAAGACTTGTTTAGTTATTATTATTTAATATATTTTACTCAATAATGCTTTCGAAGTCTTTCTTTGACAATTGTGTTAAAATAACAAAAACAAAGTTAAACAGCTCATCACCAAAGTCAACTACTGTATAGTTGATGACCTTGCTCTTCCTCTCCTATTTCATTAAAGAATATGCTATATTTGACTGATCTTGTGGAATTCTTAGATTTCCATGATCATATACTTATCTTTGCATTTCTCCGCAGAATTCAAATTCAAATATTTCTCCGCCCAAATCACTGTGATATCTAAGATATTATTGTGTTCGTGTTTCATTGAAATATCTAAGTTTTCCATAAAAATGGATCTATAGAGAGCGACATAGATATAGGAATTGGATCTAGGATTTAATGTCTTCTCATGTATTACGTATATACAAGTCAAGTCAAGTCAAGTAATCGTATATTTCAAAGTCAATGGAAATCATGACAAAGCAACAAAAGTAATGGTGGCGACTCACAAACATGAAACAGTAGGGCATGACAAAAGTACATGAAAAATAAATATATACACTGGAAATACTTGCAACATGCGGTGCATACGAAATCAAATTTGACATTCACTCTATGTATGTATTGTTCAATAGTAGGACAGTCATTGGAAAAAATGAGTTGCGTCTCCTCGACGATTGACACATGGGCTGGAGGAAACTTCCTGTAAACTGCGACAGACTTGGGCACAGAGAATGGAGAGGATGAGAAGCGTTGTCTCGAATCTTCATCAAAAGCTTTATGGCTGCATTCTGCCGTCGAACTCTTAAATTTGGGAAGGACTCACAGTAACAGTCTGCTCCGCAGATAAGTCGATGAACACGTCGTTGAATTTTTGCCAAAACTTCCTCATCTTTTCCCAAAAGACCAACCATCAGTGGAGAGCAGTATTCGACAACAGACAAAATCAAGCCTTTGTAAATAGATATCATTTCTTCTCGATCAATCAAGGGTCTCAAAATCCGCAACGCATGCATTCGTCGAGATGCACATTGATTGATGAATTTGACATGAGTACTCCACTTGAGATCTTGTGAAAAATGTACTCCAAGAACTTCTAAATTATTTACGCATTGTACACCTGGGATAACCTGAGGTAAAAGCGCTGTTGATTTAGGAATCCACATTTGTCGGCATTTGCTATCATTTAGATGCAGGCCAATACTCGAAGACCAAACCAGCATATTATTGTGCTCTTCTTGAATTCTCAAGCATGAGTTATGATCCGTCACAGGGATGACGAACGTGCAGTCATCCACGTACTTAATGATTTTCGTGGAATAATGGACAGGTGAAAGGGAACTCATGACTAGATTAAAAAAGTAAGGGCCGAACACTGAGCCTTGGGGGATGCCTGACTTAACGGATAATTGCTTGCCAACTGTACTCTGAACTTTAACTGATTGTGAACGATCTTTCAGATAGTCAGCAACCCATCGGACGAAGCCAACTGGAAAATCGCTCCCACTGAGAGAAGACACAATTTGATCGTGTCCAAGCTGGTCAAACGCCTTACTGAAATCGCAGGCGACGATTAATACACCAGCTGTCTCTGCACGGTCCAGAGCGGCTGTGACATACTCATGGAGGCATATTAGGGCTGAAGTCGTTGAGGACATTGGAAGGTTGCCAAAAAGTGATAAGGGCCGAAACATCGACGCAGTTGTGTTGCCATTCCAGAATCCAATACCGATTTTTCGAATATTTTCGAAAGAACAGGCAAGAGGGATATTGGCCGAAGGTTATCGATGGTGGCAGGCAAAGATTTCGGTACCGCAGAAATTAAACCATGTTTCCACGAAGAGGGGAACTGTCGATTCAAAATAGAAACATTTAGGACATGAGCCAAAGGAGCAGCAAGGATGTGCGCAGACCTTTTATACAGAAGTGTTGGTATGCAATCATGTCCTGGGCTTTTGTTGGCTTTAAGCGCGGCCGTAAGTCTATGCACTTGATCAACCTCAATTATCGGGACCCAATCATTTTCATCAGTTGGTGAAGAGGTGGCTACATGTGGCTCAGGTCTTGAGATTTGAAAATTAACAAAAATCTCATTGACTTTATCAGCGGCTTCTTCTAAACAGGAGAACTGGTCAAGAACGGAGTCTAACGCTGTGTACCTTGAAGATTTTGTGCCCCTTGTTTCATTTACCACGCTCCATAACTCTTTCGAACTGTTCTTTGCACTTGATGCCCATTTACGCTTTTCTTTCAGCAACATTTCCTTGATTTTGACATTGAGATGTCTGTATTGTTGGAAATTCCGCTGACGATACGCAGACCAACGCTGATTTATGAGAAGCTTCAATGTTGGGGTTATATAGGGCTTATCACGAGAGGTCATAACAACGTGTGCAGATGGAATCGTATGTGAAAAGTAGTCAAAAATAATGCTACACAGTCTATCACATTTCTCATCAACGCTCAATTTCATGTCGTAAAACGGCAAAAAGTTTGAACTATCCAACTTATTCAAATAGTTGTTAACAAATGATTCACGAAGGTCATGTACAACACAGATCTTATTGTTATTAGCGGTAGGTGACACAAATTTAGTGGGGGTACAAAAAATTGTTCGGTGGTCAGAAGTCGCTACTGGAGGACCAACAGAAACATCAAAGTCTTTTCCCATGGAGGAAGACAAAAGCACTAAGTCCAATACCACCTCACCCCGAGTAGGTTCAGTGACAGTATTACAAAGGTCAAAGGCCCCAAACAAATAATCAACGTTTATGCGGTTGAAGTCTCCCGTCAAGATAACATTGTAATTCGGATAAACTGACAATACACTGTCCAAATTCTTAGCAATGAACTCTATAATATCCTTCGCTGAAAACTTCACTGATTGTGGGGGAATATACAGTAGATGCATACGAAAATTAAGCACAGACTTTGAAAAACCAGCCAGACGCTATTTGTACCACAACAATTACCAACAGGTTGGTATGTGGTTCCATGCAAAAATAACTTTACCCATACAACCACTCCCCCTCCAATGCGACCATCAGATCTGTCATTACGGAACAAAATACAATCATCAAAAGACAGAAAATCATTAGTATGATCACACGTAAACCATGATTCAGTTACAGCATGTATATGCCCTGACTTGGATGTCATCAGTACACGAAGGTGATCTATTTTAGGAACAGCGCGATTAACGTTAGCGTAGAGGATAGAAGGCAAAAATGAAGCGGAGCTGCGTAAAATCACTGGTGAAAATTTCCCACAAAAGATCTTTGCTGAATTTTTCCTTTGTAAATAATCACATCCTCGCCACTTTCCCTCCTTCTACTCAACTCTCTGCGTAGCTCATGATGCTGAGACTGCTGCATGGGCGTCAGATCAGACTTGATGTAAATTTTCTTATATACAGAATGTCTCAGGTCACTAGATCGATATAGCAGTTCTCTCTTCTTGTCCTCAGAATTCATCTGTATCTTGAAGATTCTGGGGCCCTGCTTATGCGGCTTGCCAATGCGATGACACGAAGTAATAGTGAGGCCCTCAATTCCCATAAGATCAACAACTTTCTCTACCTCTTCAGTGTCATGTTTCACTTTATCTGTTATCGTACCAGACGTAATTTCCGGTAAGCCGAAAATGACTACATTTTTAGCACGTCTTTGTCTTTGCTCGATTTCATTTAATAGATCTTCCTCAGACATCTGCATTTCCATAGCTTGTCTCAAGCTATCAATTTCTCTTTGTTGTTTAATCTGAACACTTTTCAACGTGAGAATAGAGTCCTCCAGTTGGCTGACTCTAGTAGTCAAATTTGCAATATTTGCATTTATCAGTTTTTATGGACACAAAATTCACAATTTCATTTTTACTCTCATTTAATAACGACTTGAAGGCATCGAAGGATATCTCACTGCTGGCAATGGAGCGGGTAACTCGGTCAGACGGCATAGTTTATATCTATGCCACCAGATTGATGATGAAGCAGTAGATGCTATAACAATAACTGGTGAATTTCTAACTTAACGACGTAATACGATGACGAATCGAATGACGTATAAGCCGATCGATAATCGAAGAATTTTTGACAATGTGGCTCCGAGACAGACCGTTGATATCAGCCATAGAAATTGACAACAATAAGACCTCCAGAATGGAAATTAAGCTTCATGCAATGCACAATAACGGCACATAAATCGCACGCATTTTCACTTAGATACACCTGCCAACGTCTGCATCATTGGGTTAGAATCAGTCACATGAGTAAATTGAAGCTTTTAATTGGTTCTTCATGCCCCAACTTAGTTCCCTCGGATGTGCCGCGACCGTGAGTCAATTTCCATTCTAGCGAACTTCAGATAAACAGTTTATTTCTATGGTATCAGCAATTTAACATGTGACCTGGTCACGCAAGTCCTGCACGTTGATACAGGAGAGCAAAATTGGAGCTACACCTGCACACAACTGAACAAAAAAGAGCTAAAATTAGCACACTATTCCGTTGAGGGACACTGCGGAAATCCAGGTAGTTGCGCGAATTGGTCTGGATTGTTGAACCAGTGAGCAAGGTTCAGAATTGAATGACCACCACAAAAAACCCCGAAATACCTCAAAAGCCAGTTGGAAAACCGGGGAAAAACCGGCACAGCAAAGAAGACAGCTCAATGAGGAACACGCCGATATAAATTTCGTGGTTGAAAGACTCCTTCCAAGACCGGAAAACACCATAGACCACTTCTACAGGAGCTAGAGACAAATGCGACCGTGCAGTTCAACGTTCAACGTTGGCACACATGCAATATTGCACTGATATCAGGAGAATACCCACTCAGATTATCCGAATTGAAATATCTATTGCTCCGAAGCGATTAAGGAGCAAGTAGATATTTCTATGAGGATAATCTGTCGGTGGGTGTCCTCCAGATATCTGTGCAATATTATAATGTATTAAACGACCATAGACCAAACTATGCCAAATCCATGACCAAACCAATCACATTCTATGGACCAACCATTAGACCATGGACTTCTAAATTATTCTGGACAGATAGGTTGAAATTGGCCACATACATAATCAGGTCAGCAATCCTAAATTTGACTACCTTACAAATAGACTGTCATCAAGCGTTTTCAAATTGTAGAGAACGTATTGCCAACACAATTCGGGTGAAGAACAGCATGTATGTATATCTATGTACATTGGGAGTTAGGAAGCATGGAACTGCATGTTTATGCGTTAAACTCATGTGCTAGACCTCCTCATTTTTGCTAATTTTGCGTTTTTTTCTTACAACTCTCAGAAATAAAGCGCCTGAGATGTTATGAACACATTTCTTGCACATGCTGTTGAAATATTTCATTGAAATTCGGTAATCTGATTCATGTCCGTGTGCACAGCGAGATTTTGCAAAGAAGTAAGTGGAAAAGTCACCAGGAGAAATGATATATCGATATTCTGAGCACCTTTGTTTTCATTTTTAAGGGAAGAAGCTATTTTCTTAGACAACTTGATCTCAGCTTGATCTCATAGAATACATTTCAGCAATGAATGCACGGTTGAAGCACATATACGTTTGGAGGAAAGACACCATGATAAATTTTATTTAAAACATTGCCGATTTAATATTTCTGACAGTGCATTCACAACAGGAATCACATTTTTTTACATTTCAGAAGTGAAGGGCAACACGCACCACTGGCATCATCTCAATTATTAGGATTCATATTGAAATCAGTCTTTGCATGCAAACATTCACATCTTGTGTATATTTCATCTTCTGTGGTTAACTGCATGATATTTTGTTATCAACATTTCTCGACTGAATCCGGAAAACTTCAATAAAGAAATTGTCTTTATTTTCTTGTCAATCTCTGTGCGGTGACGCAAGGAGATAAAATAAGTTGCTACAGTCATTTGACCTATCCAGTCAAAACACTTTTCATTCTCAAGATGCACTTTCTCGAATAATTGTCATAGTTCTCAGAGGAGTCTTCATCACAGGTCGGACCGCTGCATATCTGTTCCAACCTCCTCAGAAGTGACTGATCAGGTTGGGAATGCTTATTGTGTTCATCATCATTGTTTTCATGAAATGAAAGAAGGATCTCCGTTTTCTGTTCCTCTTGATCTCAGGATATGTATAATGTGGAAATCTGCAGCTTCTCTTTTCCACTCGAAATTGTCCCTTACCATGTTCAATGATATGGATGGATCTAGCGTTAGTCTTCCTTTCGTTGACTTCGGCTTCACCATCAACTTTCCCAAGTATTACATAATTGAGTCCAATTTCGAATTTCTATTAGTGGCTGGTCATCCAGATATTATACAAAAGTCATCAGACTGCTACCTTTGGAAAACTTGTGATAGATGATATGTGCTTGAAGGAATGGATTTCTCTCTACGTGATAGATACGAACATTCGCAGAATTTTCGACAGTCAATGATGCGACGACGCTGAAGGGAAGATTTAAACTCATGATCGTCATTTTTAGCCCATGCTCGCTTTGAGATATCATAAACCCAGATGGAATGATTTCCTTGCAGACTTTAGACAAAATTGTCATACCAAAGAATCTTCGGAATGTGTATTTTTTCATTTTTTAGTTTTTCTTCTTAGCATACGATAAGCCTTAGCATACGATACGACTTAGCATACTTCCGTGGTGGCACTGAAGTCAGGTTCGTGGAAGTGAAGGTTGCACAAGACGGAATGTTTAGTTGGTATATAATACTTTCTACTAACTCGATGCAACTACAGATTCAAATTTCCTTGTTATGCAGAGGTGTATTAGTGTTACACTATCATTGCATTTCGGTTGACAACCAGCTGCGGTATATTTGCTTGGTATTTTGCATTCGATTGAATCGCACAAGAGATTAATTTAAAACAGTCATTTATCACTTCGATTAGCTACAAAATTCGATCTTCTGTAACACAAATGTTGGTTGGCCTGAACATGTAGAAAATGATTTCAAATTTTGCTCACCTATCTGTCCAGAGAAATTTAGAAGTCTATGATTAGACTACACCAGAGATATATACGAGAAATCCATGGCAAAAGTTTTGAAATTTGATTCATACTACTGTACATGTATAGGGTGCCCATTAAAAAAAGTAACAATTTCCTTTTACTTTTCAACATAACTTCCTAGTGTCATTGACTCATTCAAAATCACTATTGTGTGCGATCTCGGACTTACCAAATGTTAAACTATCGTCTCAATAGACCGGGAGCTGAGGGGGTTTGGGTGCAACGAAAAGGCGCCCAAGGTTTGACAACATTTATTGATAGGTGATAGTCAACTAGTACAGGAACCGATCGTCTGCCGGGGCGCAACGATTGCGTTCTCCCCCATATTAACAATATAAGCCCTACAAAATTTTGTACTAGATGCAACATTCTGGCGCCCGCGAAATTCAAATTGGATCTTGTTCCCTGGTATCCAAGGGGTACGGAAGCCGCAATGACAGACGATTTATCGATTGCGTTCCCCCCGGCAGACGCCCCCCAAGGGCCCCCAAATTTTGTACTAGATGCAACATTCTGGCGCCCGCGAAATTCAAATTGGATCTTGTTCCCTGGTATCCAAGGGGTACGGAAGCCGCAATGACAGACGATTTATCGATTGCGTTCCCCCCGGCAGACGTCCCCCAAGAGCCCCCAAATTTTGTACTAGATGCAACATTCTGGCGCCCGCGAAATTCAAATTGGATCTTGTTCCCTGGTATCCAAGGGGTACGGAAACCGCAATGACAGACGATTTATCGATTGCGTTCCCCCGGCAGACGCCATTATAGCCCCCGTCCCCCAAATTTTGTACTAGATGCAACATTCTGGCGCCCGCGAAATTCAAATTGGATCTTGTTCCCTGGTATCCAAGGGGTACGGAAGCCGCAATGACAGACGATTTATCGATTGCGTTTCCCCCGGCAGACGCCCCCGTCCCCCAAAATTTGTACTAGATGCAACATTCTGGCGCCCGCGAAATTCAAATTGGATCTTGTTCCCTGGTATCCAAGGGGTACGGAAGCCGCAATGACAGACGATTTATCGATTGCGTTCCCCCCGGCAGACGCCCCCGTCCCCCAAAATTTGTACTAGATGCAACATTCTGGCGCCCGCGAAATTCAAATTGGATCTTGTTCCCTGGTATCCAAGGGGTACGGAAACCGCAATGACAGACGATTTATCGATTGCGTTCCCCCGGCAGACGCCCCCCAAGGGCCCCCAAATTTTGTACTAGATGCAACATTCTGGCGCCCGCGAAATTCAAATTGGATCTTGTTCCCTGGTATCCAAGGGGTACGGAAACCGCAATGACAGACGATTTATCGATTGCGTTGCCCCCGGCAGACGCCCCCCAAGGGCCCCCAAATTTTGTACTAGATGCAACATTCTGGCGCCCGCGAAATTCAAATTGGATCTTGTTCCCTGGTATCCAAGGGGTACGGAAACAGCAATGACAGACGATTTATCGATTGCGTTCCCCCCGGCAGACGCCCCCCATGGGCCCCCAAATTTTGTACTAGATGCAACATTCTGGCGCCCGTGAAATTCAAATTGGATCTTGTTCCCTGGTATCCAAGGGGTACGGAAACCGCAATGACAGACGATTTATCGATTGCGTTCCCCCCGGCAGACGCCATTATAGCCCCCGTCCCCCAAAATTTTGTACTAGATGCAACATTCTGGCGCCCGCGAAATTCAAATTGGATCTTGTTCCCTGGTATCCAAGGGGTACGGAAGCCGCAATGACAGACGATTTATCGATTGCGTTCCCCCCGGCAGACGCCCCCGTCCCCCAAAATTTGTACTAGATGCAACATTCTGGCGCCCGCGAAATTCAAATTGGATCTTGTTCCTTGGTATCCAAGGGGTACGGAAACCGCAATGACAGACGATTTATCGATTGCGTTCCCCCCGGCAGACGCCATTATAGCCCCCGTCCCCCAAAATTTTGTACTAGATGCAACATTCTGGCGCCCGCGAAATTCAAATTGGATCTTGTTCCCTGGTATCCAAGGGGTACGGAAGCCGCAATGACAGACATTTTATCGATTGCGTTCCCCCCGGCAGACGCCCCCGTCCCCCAAAATTTTGTACTAGATGCAACATTCTGGCGCCCGCGAAATTCAAATTGGATCTTGTTCCCTGGTATCCAAGGGGTACGGAAACCGCAATGACAGACGATTTATCGATTGCGTTCCCCCCGGCAGACGCCCCCCAAGGGCCCCCAAATTTTGTACTAGATGCAACATTCTGGCGCCCGCGAAATTCAAATTGGATCTTGTTCCCTGGTATCCAAGGGGTACGGAAACCGCAATGACAGACGATTTATCGATTGCGTTCCCCCCGGCAGACGCCAAGAAAACAAATATTTTGTTTTGATGACCGCGTCGCTATTCGAGCGGCACCAAGTATGCTATTATGATCTGTGTATTTGAATAACACATTATTCTAATTTTCATCGTTATTTACAATGGACCTATGATTTTATTTTCAGGATTCGGGATTCCTTTTTCTGCCGCATCATCCATACTTTTGAATTGAGAGAAAAGACTGAACCGCCAATAAAGTGATACAATCGACATTGAATCCTGCCTCGATCCTTGAACTTTTGACTTTAATGACTTCTTGTAAGTGGGTTCGACCACACGACTTGTGTATAAGAAGCATCGAAGCTTTCAGCCGCAAGACAGTTACGGAATTTTAACAGTTTTACGTGTATATTTATTACTTCTCGATGTTTTGTGTTGAATAAATGAAATAAAATTATGAGATGCGCCACTATGATCTTCTATATTTTGTTCATGTACTTACCAGTATTATACAATTTGCTTGTCTTATTCAGTACAAGCAATATATACGCTATGGTATTGGACAACCCTTACTGTAAATCACAGTAAATTTGCAGGTTTCAGTTTCACGAAGTTTCAATCGGAATTTCATGAGCCGAAAATTACGACAGTACATGTAGGTTTGATTTAAGACATGGATTCTATACCGGTTGGATAATGACATATCACTAGTATGATGTCAGATCATTTTGTTGTAAATGTATGTTACGGTTACGGATCGCTTTTCAACCCCTCCCCCAAGAAAGGTTTAAATGTGTGTAATCGCCTTTTTAACATAGTCATCCCCGCGCCCTATAGGCGAAAGGTATTGTATCTAGTATACATATTGTATCGTAGATTACGTATTAAACGGCTACGAACTGATAATGATTGTACGTCAGCATAGTTTAATCATGAACACCAATTCTTGATTCAAGGAATTTTATTATAGTGATATTATGACAAAATTCCTTCAAGGCCACTGTACATGATAGCGGGTCAGTTGACATAGAAACAGGAAGATGAAGTGGATAGATACAAGGATAAGTGGAAGATGAAAGCGCAAGGGATTAAATGCGGTACAAGAGGAAAGTTTTCAGTTGCTTTTTGAAAGTAGCTCGGTCTTCAATAGATCGCAGGGATGGGGGCAGGGAGTTCCAGACATCTCCGGCAGTGGAGGGAAAGGATCGACCTCCCAGTGTTGGGTGGCGGGTGAATTCTAATGTATTTTGACGAGTAACATTTGATTTTTTATGATTTTAAACATTAAGTACTGAAACTGAAATGAATGAGATTGCTAAATGAAACAAAATGTATTAAAAAATTTAGCTGTGGGATATGATTAATATCCGTTAGCATATCCCTGTGAATTTTAAGTTTTGCTTTCATCATATTATGCAAATGATATTTATCATATCCGTGTACATAGTGTACAATCATACAGTCCTAATCATGTGTGATTATGTTCTCTTTCATTTTTGCAACTTATGCGTGTATTCTAGATAGTAGATAATAATCTATTATTATTGAGAGGAAATCTACTTAGATAGAAACGTCCATGCATCATGTGATGATATAGATGTATTTCCAATAAAGAAATTTCGCTTTTCATAAATATACATAATCTTTTTTAGAATGGTGATATGGAAGAGCTCAGAGAGAATAAAGGTGGAGGAAGTGAACAGTCCTGTGCATTGCCGCACATTACAAGCAGCAGCATGCCGATAATCCCTGAGAATGAGAATGACACAGAATCCGAGTCGTTGCCTTCTGTTGTAGAATGTATCATCTGCAAAGAATCGAGCAAAGACAAAGTAAGACTGTTCTCAGAAAGTATGTGGAACACCATTCTTCAGGCAGCTAGATTGAGAAGTCTATTGAAAAGTGATATCATGAACGCTGTAACTGAGACTCTTTGTACTTATGATACTCATTCAAATGCTGCTTCAAATTATCATTTCGGTTACCACACGAAATGCTATAGAAGATATACTGCCGTTAAAAGAAAACCAGAAGAACAGGAAGAAAATGAAAAGCAACCGAGTGTACGAGTAACAACAAGAAGCAATGATTCCGAAGCATATCCAAAAACTGATTCAAAAGGGCTCTTGGTATCTCATGAATGCATCTTCTGTGGGAAATCGCGCAAGGTCAGAAACAGAGTTCAAGAAAAACTGAGCATGATATTGACTAAAGAAGCTGTAGAATCTACACGACAAGCCATACTACAAAAGCAAGATACTCGACTTATGCCATTGATAGAATGTGGCGGAGATTTAATTGCGAAAGAGGCGAGGTATCACAAAACGTGCAAAAAGGAGTACCTCAAGGATTGTAGACCGATTGATAATGTTGTGTCAGCTGAGACATCTCGATTCATTCATGCCAAGACTTTTGATTCTTTGAAGTCATACATACAAGCAGAAGTAATCGACAAAGCTCGAAGTGTATTGTTGACAACTCTCATGACTCTTTACCGAAATGAATACGTTTGTTCAGGAGGCTCTTTGACGGATCTTGAGAATTACAGAACATATTCATTATCAAGCAAGATCAAATCAGAGTTCGGTGATCAAATAGAGATTCAGCTACTGAATCAACGTCAAGGAAATGTTGTATACAGCTCAACAATTCCTCTAAATGTTGCCAAAGCGATATTACAAGAAAATCTGGAGTCAGATGAGGCTGCGGAACAGATTCAATCAGCTGCTCTTCTACTGCGATCTGCGATTCTGAATATGCCGAAGACATCATCACCAATGAATACCTCTACCCACTCATTGAAAAGCGTTTTTCCAGAAATACCGAATCAAGTTGATATATTTTTCAGAACTTTGTTTCAAGGCCTGAAGCCTTCCAATCAGACAGAGAATATGGAAAGAAGAATAACTGCTTCTGCATCTGATGCCATTTTCAATACTTCTCGAGGTTCAGTAGTGCCATGGAAACAAACAAGTTTGGGTTTGACATTGAGTACATTGTCCGGCTCGAAAGTCATCCTGCAAATATTGAACCGACTCGGCCATTCAATAAATTATAACCAAGTAAAAGAGATTGAAACGGAGTTCGCGTACACATGTGCGAATACAAATCGTCAAACACCTCAAGAACTTCATTTGGAAAGAGGTCTCGCTACAGGAGTGGCGTGGGATAACTTCGATGCAAACATCGAAACCGTCGATGGCAAAGGTACCTTCCATTGTACTGTGGGGATTTGTTATCAAAATAAAACCTCCGAATCCCAGGCTCAGACAAATCCAGTCGAAGGTCAAGAAAAAAGACGAAAAAGTTTTCAAGCAACAGAAAAGGAGATTCAACCGTACAGGAGATCAATCAAAACTGCAAAATTCGATCTATCCACCCTTGAACCTGACAGCATTGTTGAGAGGATTCCCCCAACAATTGACTTCTGGTGGCTCATTCTATCTCAGCTGAAATGTATTCCTCTTTTCAACGGCTTCTACGCAGATTTCGTACACGACGATTTACCGCAGCAGGTAATCTCCTATATGGAGCCAATGATTGCGTCGCCCACCCAAAACAGTGTTGTCAGAGAAACAATGATCCGAACGTTGAACATCGCTGACGAACTGAAAGAAGATTTTGCAATTGTAACATATGATCTTGCAGTGGCGTCAAAGGCTTACTGCATACAACACCTGGAAGCCCCGAAGTTTGACAGAATACTCATTCTACTTGGCAACTTCCATATTGAATTGGCCTTCTTCGGCGCCATTGGAACATTCGTACAGGAATCTGGAATTGAGTTCATTTTGTCAGACGCAGGTGTTCTTGCCGACGGATCTCTCAACGGATTCATCAAAGGACGATTCTATAATCGTTGTACGCGTATTCACCAGATATTGGCATCCGTTTTGGAAAGGCTCTTATATCAACGATTCGTCAGTGCGTTGGAAGAGGATTCTCAAGAAATGATATCATCCATTTTGACCGATGCCCCCTCTGATCCAGCTCAGTTGGAAGATTACCTTGATCAGCATGACGATTTCATGCAGCACTTGTCCAGTTATGAACTTTTTTTTGCTTGTGCTATGAGTGGAGAATATGGATCGACTGCATCTTACTGGACCATTTACATACAGGGTGATCATAAAGTCGCTGTAGGGTTTTTTTGCCAAATATGATAGTGTTCAATACCTCCTAGAGGGTGCATATAAGAATAAAGTATTAACCAATATCATAAATTTAATGAATAAAGCATAAAATTGTATTATGGACTTATATAATTTTCCAAATTCAAATTAAATTCAATTAAATATTTTAACCGATAAAAATACATGCATTTCACATAATTACCTCCTGTCCATGGATCATTTCAATTCTAAATGCAAACTTTCGGTAAAACTCCACTTTTTTCTGAAGCTTTTATGTATCCAGATCCTTAATTTTTCAATCCAAAAGAAAGTCATTGTTCGACGGTCTTACCACGATTGTAAATGCACTGTTGGAGTCGTTTTCGGAACGACCTGATGGCATTGCGGCACATGCGGAGGTGATTTCTGAACTTGATGATGAAATGCTGTCTTTCAGCTGTTGTAAACTTCTCGGTTGTGAGACAAACACTAAATTTTTCAAGAATCCCCAAACAAAAAAGTCCAAAGGGGAAAGATCAGGAGACCCAGCGGCCCACAGCATTCGTCCGAAAAAATAATTTTATCGAAGAGGTCTTCATTTTCGTAGGATTTTTGCAGTAAACTCTCACACATGCTGACTTGTAATCTTCTTCGCGTAGCCCTTGTGTTACTTGCAATTTGTTAGGAGAGAGTCCTAGATCATGTCTCACTTCATTGTGAACATAACCGTAAGAACAGCTTGTACTGAAGCTGCTTGGCGAATTGATGTTGAGGGTTGTTTTTCGAATATTCTCGGAAATTTGCTTTGCTTTCTCATCATCGAATGATGGTCGACCACCTCTTTCTGCATCTTTAACGCCTCCAGTATCACAAAATCTCTTGAAAAGATTTCTAAGGGAATGAGGGGTCATGAGGAACATTATTCCATTTCCGATTTTGTAATTCTCTTCTAACACGGTTTACGGATTCAAATTTTGCCATCAAAAGAACAACATGCGCTGAACATCCATCTTGAAACTGATTTCAGTCACCTTAAAAAGTCTGTCGAATTAAAGATTCTTTAGGGCGAAATCCTGATTGGCCGCAGTGTCATACGCCAGAATTTCCTTACAAAGAGGACGTAGCTGCGTCACTTGTGTGCACAATGTGAGCGCATGAAATTCATGCATTTCGTCCTTCATTGCGATGATCATATAATAGCTCTATGATGCCTTTTTCGTCTTGACAGCTCGAAAGCCTCAAATTGAATTCAGTCGGCCTTTTCATGTCATAAAACATACTTTAAGTCATGCTCTTTTCATTTTCATAAGTAGTTATCGTTTAAACTCATTCACTTTTCATGTATAGTGAATTGTAATCCCACAGTGACTTTATGATCACACTGTATATTTGATCAATCGAGTCTTGAGGGACCTCCAGCGAGCAGTCAGAACGAACGATTTGGACTTGTATATCGCCATTTTGCCGAAGGTAGTCGATGTATTCTTCGCACTCAATCGACCGAATTATGCGAGATGGGGGACATTATTCCTAGAGAAATTGAAACGTATGCCGGAAGGTTGTCGAATAATGATGAATTCTGGTGCTTTCTCCATTCGACGTTCAACGAAGCAATATGCCAGATCTCCGATCGATCTTACATTAGAACAAACGATAAACCGAGACGCATCATCTGGTTTACGTGGTATTGTTGCGTTTCGCAACAATAACAATGCTGTGAAGAGATGGGCAATCACAACTGCACAGAGGGGCCTGATGGTTTCAGATATGAAAGAATTTGTCGGATTGGAGTCGGGAGAGCAGCCAATTGCGCAAGCGAGGCCTTGGCGTATAAAGAAAGACAACAACGATGTATCAATCTTGACAGAATCAATGCAAAGGCATTGCAACCCTTTTGAAAACACATGTGAATCTCATCATTTGATCAATTTAGCCACAGGGCAAGTTGCTTCACAAGACACAAGAGAATATCTTCTTGAAACCTTGGAGCGTGGCAGTACACAGCGATCAGCCTTCCAGAATGAGTGCTCCCTAGATTCAAATCGATTTTTGCAACCCGTCAAAAGAATACGAGTAAACAATTTTGCATCAGAAAATAAGAAAAAGCAGCATGTCCCCCAATCCAGAAGAATAGCTGCCGAAAGCGTCCGGGATATTTTTGGAAGAATTCTGTCTATGCCACCAGAAAAACTGGCGGATTTTCGTTACAGAATCTATTGTCGTATCCAATTACGGATGTACCGCTGTCCTTGGCGCACACCGACGGATCACTATTGAAAACACAGAAATCTGTTCTTTTGAGATCTCTTGAAGATAAACAGACAGATAGAATAACAGCGGAGACTTTGCCCCCAACTCGTTGCCTCATGTACGATGGAGGTATGTTGATGCATTCACAGTTGCCACAAACCAATGGATCGTATGGGACAAAAGCGCGACAAATATTGTCTCACGTTTGTTCTTCTCCTGAAGAAGAAATTCATGTCTTGTTTGACGAATATAAAGAAATGTCATTGAAGGAAAATGAACGGAAATTGAGAAACGCCACTTATAACACAGATTTTGAAATTGCTGGACCGGACCAAAAACCACGTCAGTCGACTTCAATCTTGCTAAGAAATGGAAAATTCAAGAACGAATTTGCGAAATTCATCCAAAAAGAATGGCAGAAAGATTATAATGCTCATATCATCGGTTCTAAGACTGTATTTGTCTCCCATAGTGGTTCATGTGTAGAAATAACATCAGTTGCATCCCAGGTGAGATCATGTCAACCCCTCGAACTTCAAGTCCAACACGAGGAAGCGGATACCTTAATCGGATTCCATGTCGCCCGAAGATTGCCTGACGATGGAGTTATGGTGCGGGCATCGGACACGGACGTTCTTATCATACTACTCGGTTTGATTGGACAATCAAAAAGAATGAACATCGTATTGAATGGCAAACTCATCATGGATTGCGGTTCCGGAAACAACCGACGATTCATCAATGTGAGCAATATTGCAGAAATCTTGGACAACATTGGACACAACCTCTGTATCTCTCTGTTGGGTTTCCACGCATTCACTGGATGCGATTTCACGTCATCATTCTTTCGAAAAGGGAAAATCAAACAATTAGAAATGCTGTGCAAGTCAACCGAATACGCCAACATGTTTGCCGGTTTGACGGATGAAAACATCGAACCTGATATGGAAACAATTGAACAATTCGTCTGTGAAATGTATCGACAACAGCACACAAAAGATGTAAATCAAGCTCGATACGATATATTCAAACGCATGAGTGGCAGAAGCTCTGATTCGAAGCCATTAGTGAACATCAAAAAGATCGATTGTGCCCTCCTGCCTCCATGCCGTAATGCACTGACCATGCATGTGATGCGAACCAAATATATAACCTCATTGTGGGCACGGGCGAATACAGCTAATCCAACGATGGATCTTGATCCGTTGACGAGCGGTTGGAAGAAGGTTGGTGATAAGTTAGTCATCGATTGGTTTAGAGGCGATTCCTTGCCTTCACAACTGACTGAAAATGGCGACAATGACAACAATGACAATGATTCTGACCAAGAAGACGAAAGATGGAGTGATGAAAGCACAGATGATGAACTGGAATGATAATTTGAAGTAGCATTTGTTTGATATCGGAAGCATTTACAAACTACCTTACGTTCCTGTAAAACAAAGACGTTCTTTGTTGAGACTCTTCTTTATAAAACTAAAAGCATCTGTATCCACAATTAGCCTATTGTATGTAATATGACGTAATTATTTTCATTATGTTAATCAGGTATAGAATTGTTTGATTCTTTTTTAATACATGTACATTGTACACATGTAAATTTCCACTTTTTACATAATGTTATAGCCAGATTCTTTTACGCTGACCATTTACAGATTGTTAGACCATTTACAGACCTATTTCGATTGTTATTTCAGTAATCATTGCGCCCAACTCGTTTCTCTTCTTACAGATTTTGTTATAGGCCTACTTGAATATGTGTACATGATTTTGAACATTTTGTTGGCCACAAGTTTTCGTGATAAAGAACTTGTTATACTACATGCAGTGACGATTTTATAGCAAACGACAACCGTGATTTCGAACATTTTTTTTGACCACAAGTTTTCGTGATAAAGAACTTGTTATACTACATGAAGTGACGTTTTTATAGCAAAAGACAACCGTAAACATAATGAGAAACAATTCAAAGATATTTTGTTATTCAGTTTTACCACGGAACTCTTCAAGTCCTAGTTTTTGAGATGAAATAAAGGATGTTTTTAATCTGTTGTTTTCCTTTTTTCAATGTACGTATAAAACAGCAGTATCGTCTTATTTGATCATAAGAATTACTTACTTTGTACAAGGAAATGTACATTAAACATTAGACGAAATCTAAGGACATAACGAATTTTTCACCCTGAATTTGCGAGCGCAGAAATGTTATACATGTATCCATATACGTGTATGTATCAGGTCTAAAATATTTTGGGGCATTAAATCGCGTATGCCGGGGTCAACGCAATCGATAAAAAGTCTGTCATTGATGTTTTCTTACACCCTGGATTCCAGGGAACAAGATCCAATTTGAATTTCGCGGGCGCCAGAATGTTGCATCTAGTACAAAATTTTGGGGACGGGGCTATAATGGCGTCTGCCGGGGGAACGCAATCGATAAATCGTCTGTCATTGCGGCTTCCGTACCCCTTGGATACCAGGGAACAAGATCCAGTTTGAATTTCGCGGGCGCCAGAATGTTGCATCTAGTACAAAA
Source organism: Prostheceraeus crozeri (assembly GCA_907163375.1). Taxonomy (NCBI): domain Eukaryota; kingdom Metazoa; phylum Platyhelminthes; order Polycladida; family Euryleptidae; genus Prostheceraeus; species Prostheceraeus crozeri. Next base: position 40,767 of record CAJQUW010011050.1, read on the forward strand.
TTTGGGGGCCCTTGGGGGGCGTCTGCCGGGGGGAACGCAATCGATAAATCGTCTGTCATTGCGGTTTCCGTACCCCTTGGATACCAGGGAACAAGATCCAATTTGAATTTCGCGGGCGCCAGAATGTTGCATCTAGTACAAAATTTTGGGGAACGGGGGCTATAATGGCGTCTGCCGGGGGGAACGCAATCGATAAATCGTCTGTCATTGCGGTTTCCGTACCCCTTGGATACCAGGGAACAAGATCCAATTTGAATTTCGCGGGCGCCAGAATGTTGCATCTAGTACAAAATTTGGGGGCCCTTGGGGGGCGTCTGCCGGGGGGAACGCAATCGATAAATCGTCTGTCATTGCGGTTTCCGTACCCCTTGGATACCAGGGAACAAGATCCAATTTGAATTTCGCGGGCGCCAGAATGTTGCATCTAGTACAAAATTTTGGGGGACGGGGGCTATAATGGCGTCTGCCGGGGGGAACGCAATCGATAAATCGTCTGTCATTGCGGTTTCCGTACCCCTTGGATACCAGGGAACAAGATCCAATTTGAATTTCGCGGGCGCCAGAATGTTGCATCTAGTACAAAATTTGGGGGCTCTTGGGGGGCGTCTGCCGGGGGGAACGCAATCGATAAATCGTCTGTCATTGCGGTTTCCGTACCCCTTGGATACCAGGGAACAAGATCCAATTTGAATTTCGCGGGCGCCAGAATGTTGCATCTAGTACAAAATTTTGGGGGGCTTATATTGTTAATATGGGGGAGAACGCAATCGTTGCGCCCCGGCAGACGATCGGTTCCTGTACTAGGTGACTATCACCTATTAATAAATGTTGTCAAACCTTGGGCGCCTTTTCGTTGCACCCAAACTCCCTCAGCTCCCGCTCTACAACGCACGTCTCGTGTATTCAAAGCGTGATTGAATTGTTATTATCATAGATGTTCACCCAATATGACGACATAATGAAGAACACTACCTACCAAGTGACAACGCATTTCTCGTGCATTCATATTTCAAAGCATTATGACGACACAATAAACAGAGCACTGATAAGTTTTGAAATCTATAGCAGCGAGCGGAAGTTTTAGAAATCATTGATCGACGGATTCGCAAGAATGGAACAACTGACAGACTTCCAACGCAACGTGATGGTGTTATTTAAGGAAGAATCTCCAACATGGGGCTTGACAAAATGTTCTGAAGTGCTTCCTAAGTTCTTCAAAAAGATCACTAAGAAACGAATGGACCGTGTAGTCTCTAACCTTAAAAGATATGGATCTCCTGTGGCAGAATGTCGAAAGGAAGGAAGTGGACGACGTCCAAGCATTGCCTCGCCCACGGAAGAAGCCATCATTACCTTAGCAGTTACTCCACCAGATGAAAGCAGAAGACATTTCAGTCAGCGACAAATTGCTAATGAACTGGACATTTAGAAAAAGTACAGTATTTAACGTACTCGACGAATCTCCTTTGAAATGCTATAGGCGTGTTCAATGTCCAGGATTAACCGAGGCGAACAGAAGTGCCAGAAAGCAGAAGTCGATGCTGTTGATAAATCGCTTCGAAGGCCAATGACATAGTGTTTGGTTCTCAGATGAAGCCAGTGTTTCTCTACATTCTGCTATAAACAAACAAAATGAAAGAATATACTGATCTGTCACCTGCAAAACAAGCATTCCTCCTGAAGATCTGGTTGTGTAGTCAGATTAGCAACAACAAACGATTATGTGTTACGGTGCGATGTCCTGGTGCGGGAAGACAGAACTACGTTTCGTCGAAGGCTATCCAGAAGGACAGGAGCATTTGCCTGCATATCGAAGAAAAAAGAAAACCGTGAATCAAGAGACTTACATACAAGAGATGTTGCCTCAAATGTTCGACGAAATCAATCATGAGATGAATGGTGATTCATGGTGCTGGCAGCAGGATGGGGCGAAGGCTCATACAGCACGCAGAACAATTCAGTGGTTAGATGAAAATTGCCCTGAATTCATTTCCCCTGATCTTTGGCCAGCGAAAAGTCCTGATCTGAATGTGATGGACTATTGCATCTGGTCTTTACTTCTATCAGAAGTGCAAAGAAACCGAACTGAAATTCAGAACATTGATGAGCTGAAAACTTAAGTCTTGTTGCTTCTTGGGATGCCATCCCTATGGATAAGGTAAAGGAGCTGCAAACTCTTGGATTGGAAGACTTAAGAAATGCTTCGATGTCGACGGTGGTCACTTTGAATACCTAGGGTAGCTACTATCATGCGTTGATATTCAATAGAAATTTGATAAATTTTGAATTTAATGTGTTTTTTAAATTGTTACCTTTTTTAATGGGCACCCTGTATTTTAAAGTTGCCTTTCAGCATCATCATTCACACAATCCTTGATACTTGAATAATCAACAGTCAAGGATAATCTTGACTCAAGGACAGTCTTGAAAAATCAACAAATATTCTGAACAGTCACGATTCCATGCCGTATCGAATGACGAAATTCAAGATGACATCCAGAACAGTCACTGTAAGAATACGATCAGCAAGATGAATTGGGTTATGCGTTTGTTCAATTTATGGTTAAGTGAATGGCGAGTTCGACTTGATGATGTTCCAAAAGTGTTGAAGAGTTTAGACGAATTTTTACCGAGTGACTTGGATTATTGTTTACGTTACTTTTTTGCTGAAGTTCGAAAGGTAAATGGTAATCGCTATCCACCAGAAACCCTAAAAACAATGGCAACAATGGTTCAGTATTATTTCAGAACCCAAAGAGACTGGCAGCTTTCTTTTTTTCAAGGACTGATATAGCAGAAGACAAAATAGCAGAGATAGTTTAGACGCTCAAATGAAAAAGTCCGCTCGACTAGGCTGCATGCGGCCATCCAAACGGGCGAACACTATTTTGAAAGAAGAGGAAGCTAAATTATGGGAAATCGGCGCCTTCAGAATCTCTGACCCCGACAAATTGGTGAAGACACTATTATACCGCATTGGCTTGCGTTTTAGCCTAAGAGCTTGCCAAGAGCATCGAGACCTACAGTACGGAGAAAATGCACAAATAAAACTTAAAGTTGACGCCGGAAGAGAATACCTTGAATACACCGAAAACATGTCGAAGAACAAACGCTTCGGACTGAATTGTACCAGAATGGAACAGAAGCACACACGATCTTATCAAAACCAAGATGATCCGACAAGATGCGTGGTGTTTCTATACAAGGAATACATACGGTATCGTCCAGAAACTGGTGGTAGAAAAGGATGCACATCGTTCTACCTAGGCTCATTACCCAGCAGCCAAATCAAATCTGATATCTGGTACAAGTCTTCTCCTATGGGAGTGCACACTATAGTAAAGGTTACACGTGAATTCATGTCAACAATATGCTCAGATGACAAATATTATAGCAACACAAGTTTACGGAGGTCGTGCGAAGTGAGGTTAATACAAGGTCATGCATCATTCACAATCACAGACGAGTACCCAACGACAAGAGGACGTAATGTTGCTTGAAGATAAAAAATATGGATACAATTCAGCTTGGTAATCCTCAACCCGCAAGATTGATCTTCAGTAATTGTAACTTTACTGGGTGTTCATTTTGACTGATCGTGTCCATTCAACTGATGCCGACTTTTGCTACATAGCTATCTGTATTCTTAGATTTTTTTGATATTTTCAATGTTATTACAAATATATGGCAAAAACATGTTTCTTCATGTCTATGAGGTATTTCTCCTAGGAGAAATACCCGCTCAGAATCTCCGATTGAAAACAATAGGATTACCATAGCACATGTCAATACATATCAGTAACCTAGCTGTCTACTCGGAGTATAACACAGAAATCTCATCGCCTTCGGCTCGGAGATTCTCATCGCATATATCATGATCCGAATAGACATCTATTAGATATACCATGAAAAATAATCAAAGAACCATCCCTTCCCGTAGAACTTTCCCTGAGAACTTTCCTCGTAGAAATAGTCCAGATATCGGATCATGATATATAACAGGTATACCATACATTCTTGCTCAAATTCCCTCAGGAAAAATAGAATCTGCCCTCGCTACGCTTGGGCAGATTGCTATTTCTCCTTCGGGAATTTGAAGAATGCTATGGTATACCTATCACGCAACTCCTCGTAAACAGTAGGTTATTGTACATATATTGCGTTTCAATCATAGATAACCTCAACACAATGATATTGCAATTCAGATCTCAGAACCGCAATAAGCTATGGCTTCGGGCCTGACGGCCCTTAGCCCTATAGCATATTGCGGTTCACATATCTGAACTGCAATATTACATTGTCAGTGAGTTCCATGTTTACATGCAAATAAAATGATATCGATCAATGGTTTTAGATGTGTAAAGTTGATAAGTATAGCTTTGAAAATGCCAAATTTGCAAGTTTGCGATTTTGATGTTTGCAAACTTGAAAATCCCAAAAAGTAACTGGTTTTCTGATAACTCTGCTGACCTAATTTCTGGATCTTCCATCAACGTTTCTGTACCATCAGATAAAGCAGATCGTTATCTATTGCAGCCATTGTTTTTGAGCGGATCGAAATTCCGCTTTCGCTCGCTCACCGCTCATCATCATCCTTTCGCTCCCTCACCGCTCAAAATCATCGAAAAATGCCGCTCGCTCGCTCATTTCTCATTTCTCATAATTCCCACCATAATTCTACAAACTTTTTGTGCTCTGAGATAATTCCATGCTTTCAATAAAATGAACTCCCTATAGGCGTGAAAGGGAAATTCACAATTTCATTTTAGTTGAAATTTGAAACACACGATAAGAAACTACAGAGTGGGCGGAAATTAGATGCTTAATAGAAAATGCCTCTATTTTTGGTGCTATTAGTCAGTTTTATCTACCTTTCCTGGAGAATGTGTACTACGTCAGGGAGTTATTATCGCCAAAGTTTCATTCGAAAATATGCTGTACTTTTTTTTATTATGGCCTTGTGAAAAAAAGTTCATTTTTTCGAGAAATAATTTTTATAAATTATTTATAGTTCATTTTTTCGAGAAATACTTTTTATAAATTATTTGTAAAATCGATATTCGTCATTAAAGAAAAAATAGATTCCATGTGAATACTTTATTCAAAGAAATTGCACATACACATGAATTTGGTAACTCAAAACTCGATGTGTGATCCGCCTCTTTGGACGAGAGGCTGAAGACGTCGAGGGATAGCATCCACTGACTTAGACAAAAAATCCGGCGTCACCGAAGTAGTGACCTGACGAATCCGGGCCTCCAGGTCGTCCAGTGTCTGCGGTTTTGTTCGATAGACCTCTTCTTTGGCCCAACCCCAAAGGAAGAAGTCACACGGTGTCAGATCAGGACTCCTAGCCGGCCACTCAAGTGGCCCTCGACGGCCTAGCCAGCGCCCACGAAAGTGCTCACTGAGCCACTCACGGACAGTCAGGGCAAAGTGTGGAGGAGCACCATCTTGCATGAAGATAACATCATGAATGTTGTTCCAAGTGCTGATAATCGGCCAGACGTTGTTCTGCAACATCGCGAGGTACCGCTCGGCATTCATGGTATTGCGCAGAAGTACCGGACCCACAATCCGATCCGCAGTCATGCCGCACCACACCGTCACACTTGGTCGTGCCTGCAGCTTCCCAGTGGTAACTCGAGGATCCTCTCCCGCCCAATAGTGACAATTGTGGCGGTTGACGAGCCACCGACGTGGAACACGGCCTCGTCGCTCCAGATGATGTTGCGGAAAAGTCCGGACCATTCCGCGTGCCAGGAGAGCATGGATTCCCCAAACTCCAGCCGAATGTCTTCGGCAGAAAGCGATTGGCATTAGTGTGGCTTCCACGCTCGCCATTGAAGCTCCTTCTTCAGCACAGTTCGCACTGTGTAGCGGGACAGTCCACTTTCTCGAGCTCCCTGGCTGTTGACTTTCTTGGGCTCCTTAAAAACATCTCCTCGACCATCTGCACAGATTCCGGCAAGTTGGATGTTGAGCAACGTCCGCTTCTGTGTGCATCTGCCACTGAGACGGTCGTCATGAGTTTAGAATGACAGTTCTTGATTGTTCTGGTATCCACTTGAGCATGCGATCCATACACCGATCGCCACCATCTTTGTACGGCTATGACAGATTGCCACACTTCGTACCTAGCCGCTAATTGTGCACGCTCCGTCAACGTGTAGCGGTCAGCCATAACAAACGCACTGGTGTGACAAAATCAATCCAATAGACTTTTGTTCTTAATAATTCGATTTGCAATCACTGACTGGGTTCAAGTTGCAACTGTCGAAAGGGTTGTAAATGAATCGTCATCACTAGTCATAAATGCACAGAACAGAAAATGGTGTGGATGATTAATCGATTAACTTAATCTTAAAGTCATCTAAAAGAGAAAGTACAGCATATTTTCGAATGAAACTTTGGCGATAATAACTCCCTAACGTAGTACACATTCTCCAGGAAAGGTAGATAAAACTGACTAATAGCACCAAAAATAGAGGCATTTTCTATTAAGCATCTAATTTCCGCCCACCCTGTATATAATGCGTTAACAATTGAAAGGTGCTTATATGAAATCGTGACAAAATAACAGACATTTCCTAAAAGTAGCTAACGATGACGTACGTGACTTATGAGTAACTGAGTATTGAGTAATCAATAAGTGTTAGAAATCTGCTATAAGTAAAATCGTTTCATAACCGAATTGTTGGGTTATTTAAAACAACAAATGGTGCATCCATAAGGGCCTGAAACATAGGCTCCAGCCGTCACTGAGATTTCGACCCATTAAGCTCAATATCTGTCAAGATGGTGGGTCCACAGCAACTCGTTGCGTCCAGGTCCTACATTCTTTCACCTTTGCACTCAACTTCTCAATGGTGATCTGAACATTTTAACGCCGACTTTCACAAGAAATTTCCTTAACGATGGAGCAACGAAATCGCGGCATCCCACTTTCAAAAGGCATGAGCTCACATTTCCACCATTGTTTCTGAGTCCCTTCGGCAAGTTCTTTATATTTGGCAGCTTTCCTTTCATGGGCATCCCTAACGCTCTCTTCTCAGAGAACAGTTAGTTCGCCCATAATCATTCTCTTCCATATCGCGTCGATCAACGCTAGATGAGGTCGTTGGTCAGATAGGGATAATTCATCTGGCAGCTATCTATCCACTCAAGCTTCCAACTTCCGCGATACAGATCGAGACACACGATGAGTCTTTCGTCTCTTTGCTTGACCACTCGGCACAAGGTAAATTCCCGCAACTTACCTTAGGAGAGACGTGTGTTAAGTTGGCGGAACCAACTTCTTAATTTCGCTGATAGGCGCAGTAGATCAATTTTATTTTGTCACTACCTGCTTCCATTTGTGGAGCTGATCATAAATATATGTTTCATTTATATTCGCAACATAGTATCTTAACATGTTCATGCACGTATGTGAAGTTAGCGAAACTACCCGTCGGAATCATTTTTTATTACAGCGTGATGGCCTACTACTTCATTTTACTTGCTGAATTTACTTTATCGATTTCAGTCTCCTGATCATGATTCAGGGCTCATATTACACATTAATTCACATTAATTATTATTGAGAAATTCAAGTTTAAAGATAAAAGTGGTTCCCTTGGGGCCTATTAACTGGAGGCGTGCGGGAGAGTGCTTCCACAATCGCTTGAGGGACCAAACTGTACCGGTGCGTGAAGCATGCTCTCCTCGGTACCACATGATAACCAGAGAGGGTATGGCGAAGATTGGCATATCTGTCACACAGATAACACTGAGGGCCATTCCGGATTCCTCAAAGTGTGAGATAAGCGGAGATAAGAAACACATCGCATGTCTATTGAAGCTTCCGCTTCACTGCTAGTAGCCCATGTTCCACCAATCGTTCCATGAGATCTTGCGATCTTCAACTTCCCAGTTGAGCCATCTCCCACAGTCTCCCATACTCTTGCTACTGCTTTTCATAAGCACTTTGCTAATTTCTTATACAGTACAGTAGACTGCATGCGAAGATAGAGAAAGTTTATTGTAAATTTTGTGCAATTTTCCACGAGACAAGAAAAATATCACTCCTTTAAGTTAAAGACGAATTTAATTTTTTTTCGAAGTAAAAATCACCAAGAGGTCAAGAGCCTTGAGACCTGTAATTTTACTTCGCATAACAATAAAAATCGTCTTACACTTGAAGGAGCGCTATTTTACTTGCCTCGTGGAGACTTGCACAGTGAAGAAACTTACGCATAAGACAACGAAAGATCTTTGACTGTGCGTCGAGGGTCTCGTGGCGGTGGACCCGCCACCAGTTCTGGATATACTACATCCCTTCCAGGGAACCTGGAGTCCGCTTCCTCCCGGCCATCAGTTCCCGCGCCTTTCGTGGGTGCAGCTCAACCGCCTGCGATCCGGAGTAGTTGGTCAGTTTGCTGCCCTCATGAGTGCCTGGGGCTTGCGGCATCCGACCTATGTTCTTGCGGCTGCCCTGAAACTGCTCAACACGTGTAGAGCTGTGATGTTGTAGGCCCCTTGACCACTTACTAATCCTGACGATCCTCAGCTTCTCCCGTACCTACTGACATAGGCATACGGGCCGGGGGGGGTTTGGGGCTGCAGCCCCCCCCCACAAGGACTCGGGCAAAGACATTCGGGCAGTTGCCAAATTTTTGGCAGCGGCGAATAAACTTAAAAAATCGCGTTTTATGGTCAAAGCAAACAAAAATACGATTTTATTCCGATTAGGTGAGACGATGTGCCCGAAATTCTGGCAGTCCACCGGTCATAATTGAGGGACAGAGGGAGTGCCAAAGAATTCCAAAAGAATCCGAAATTCGGGCGATAAATGCCACACATGTCGGTTACTAATAATGCTACAGACACTGGCCATTCGCTTATTCGGTCAAGTACGTGGATGTTGGGCAAAAACGTGGATGTTGGAACCGCTCGACGGACTGCGAATGCAACAATCACTACATTACAATCATGCCGTGAAGAGTTACGTTTTGAGAATCTTTGGGAGATTACTGAGAAGGTCGGCACAAAAATAGAAATGTGGTTACAGAACACAATATTCTCATTCAGAGAGCCAGCAGCACTCAGGGTAAAGAAGCCGTCACGTCGTCTAAAGGCCTTGGTAGGTGAACATTCGGGTGTGCCTCTGACACTGACCGCAAAGTCCCATTACCGGGTCAGCATATCTTATCCAGCTCTGGATAAAGTAATTGCTGAATTGGAATCACGGTTTGCCGGTAATGATCAGGATGTCATGTCCTTTGTGGTCTCGGAGACTTAGTTATGAATTCGGCGCCAAGTTTGAATAACTTTGATTTAGTCGCTAAATACTACGGATTGGATAAAGACATACTCTTTGCCGAACATGAGATATACAATAATTACAAATCGAACAATTGCTCCATTGCCACAGACGTAATGTGGAATTTACATGATCACCACTTAATTGACTTTGTACCGGAATTCGCACAAGTGGTGAAAATACTATGTGCTATTCCAGCAACCTCCTGTTCCGCTGAACGGTCGTTTAGTGCCCTCAGAAGAATAAAGACTTATCTTCGAAGCACGATGGGACAAGATCGGCTCAGTCACCTGGCACTCATGAATATTGAGCGATCGTATGCAAACGCAGTGATTGAAACCGACATTTCCAGATGATACATTTGCCAGTCGCAAAAATCGGAGATGTCAGTTCTTTTGATAATATCGCCCGATATTTCTGTTATATTAGAGAACAACTAAAACTTACCTAGTTACATTAGAACTTCTGAAATTTTCCAATTCGTCTACGGATAAGTAGACAGCATTGTGCTATTTTTGATAAAAACATTTGCAAAATTTCATTACATTGATAGTGTAAATTGTCGCGTTTTTACTTTCGCGGAGTTCTGGGGTAAGTGTAGAAACTAGATCTTTGTGATTATGCCAATTTTTCGGGCGTCAACCTATGTAATTTTCGGGCACAAGGACTCATCCCCCCTTAGAAAATTTTGCCCGTACGCTTATGCCTACTGAACGCCAGGTTTTAACTTTTGTCCGCATGTCATACGACATAATAAAAAAAACGAAAATGTACATATAACTGCAAATACAATGTCATAAATTTTACAGGAATAGTACGAAAGCTTAGAAATAAAAAATGGTGGAATATACTTTGACACCTTGATTGATGGTATTCATGAAGCGTGCTGGAAAAATCAATTTTTGAATTGTCTAATTACTATTTATTGTTCCCCAACAAATTGCTATCCAACATATTGATCTCAAGTGAAGAAGGAAGAATTATGTACAGCATTTAAATCACAGTAGGAAGAGATACCTTTGTGAAGATCAGTCACCTTGGCAAGAAAGAGACATGGGGATGAGACATGGGCAGAGCAGAGTGTGCATATTGACTCAAGATTTACCACTCCAACTGATTACGACTCAGTATTTTAGTCACATCCATGTCTTTTCCTAATAATTTGAATTTATAGTGTCATCCTTCTTCATGTAACTACATAGGCCTATGAAGCTACTTTAAGCTGCTGAACATCATTTCACAGACACATTGGAAAGGTTACTTTTGAAGGAAAATCTTTCACATTTCTTCTGCGTATGTTTGACATGTAGGCTATTCCGCGTAGGCCTACACATCAATCTTGTGATCAGACATGATGTTTGCCCAGGTGAACTGGCACTCTGTAATCTTAATCATGGAGGAAATTTCTGACTGAAGTTTGGCAAAATTTCAAATTTTTTTAAAAAACTGCTAAAATTGTTGATTTTGCATCTTGAATTGATTTTTACAATATGGATATGAATGAGTTGGAGCAAATGAACATCACGATAAGAAAGCTCAGACCCTAATTATGTTGTACCGTGAATTTCATGTGATTTTGAATATTGGTTTGGAAATTAAGGGGATGCCGATTCAGTCTTACGAGCTTCAGAGTCCGGTGTGGATAGGGTTAAAACGAAGGTCTTCCACTTAAATCAGTGTTAAAGTGGAAACCACATAAGCCGTCATTCGGATTGTCCGTGTGTAGGTCTAATTTGGTTGGTTTCAATTCCTCCAAAATTTGTGGTTCCTTCGCAGTTCTTTCACGTGTGACGATACTTAATGTTTCTCAGGGAGCCTGCCTACCACCTGCCTATGACTCGTGCCTGTGAGGCGTTGAGGCGGCGCTTGACACAATTCGTCTCCAAGAAGGTCGATCTAGGGCCAGCTCCGATGTGTCATCAATGGAGATACCGAGTCGGTTGAGATCTTCGATAACCACGTCCATCCATCGTGTGTGTGTGTGTGCCCTCGAGGTCTTCTCCATCCAGATGCAGCCGGATTGAAGTTGAGTAGACGTTTCGATGTCAGTTCACCAGGCATGCGGAGCATGTGCCCCAGCCAACGTATGCTCAGGGAGCTGCATATGGATATGCTCAAGCAAAGAGATGTTTCACAAATTGAAGCAGTTTATAATGGTTTCGTGTAATTGAGGAGACCATTAGTACATCGATAGGGCGAAGCGACGATTGGGAGACCGATTCAAAGTACATTTGAATAAAAGATGTGTCGATGGTGAGATGTTGAATACATCATCGATAGCCCTTCTTCTTTCTAAGTTCATATCCATACACGTAGAATCCAGACAGGCATTCAATATGCATATTATCAAGAGTGTGAGAACCACGGAAGAGCGAAAAATTTCGAATGTTTTGATCATCAACAATGTTAGATGCATGTATGTACTAGAGAGCATTTTTTAAAGACTTCAAATATTTCGCACTTTTGATAACTTGATCCTTATATTTCTTCTAAAAATAGGTCGCTCAACCGCTCGCTCACGACATAAAATCATCGCTCACTCGCTCATCCGCTTAGGGGGATTCTATTGTGGATATCCATGGTCCCACTTCTTAGTCAATAATCTGGCATACTTTATAACGGATAGAAGATAGCTATATGATTCTTTACATGTTTCATATATCTACTTTAAAAGGATGAGGCACGAAGATCGGATGCGTGAGTAAAGCACTTCCAATACAACTGCTATTTATCAATCAACATCACTAAATTGCAAACTCATTTGTTTGATTGCTAATGCATATGTAGATTATGATCATGATTGCTGGAAAAATGTGTAGGAGCAAGAAATCCTGCAATATTCATTATTTAATCAAATCGAAATGAGTCGATACCCAGTACAGAATGTGAGATATGCAAATTTCTACACTTTTGGTGAAATTAACACGAATCTGACTGATCATGATAGCAATACAGAATAAAGAATAGAATTCCGCAAATCCTTCATGTCATGTCAATTTGGAGAGGCAATATAGTTTGCTAAATTAGCAATCAGATGGGTTACCATTGGCAAAAGCTCCAGCTTTATTATAATAAGATTATTTTCTTTTGCGTGATCATGTCACACACTGCCACTGAAAGAGCAAAACATCATAATCAAGGAAGCTTATTATAGCTAACTTCAAAAGATGCTAATGGGTCTACATTACTATTCAGATTCAAGAAATGACGCCATGTGAATAATAAAATCACGCCGCTGAAAATTGAATTTAAAACATGACATGTCAGGTAAGAAGGACAATGAGATCTCAACTTTTCATTGCAGGGACTTCCATTATAACGTGGTTCATGAAATTTACTAGATCATCAACCTAAATAAATTTTTTGGACCACAGGAACGTGATCTCCGTAAAAAGCTGAATTTTCTCAAATAAAATTCTCACTGTATGCAGACACTTTTTTGAGTTGATACTCTACCTATATACATGTATACTTACTCTATGCATCATTGATTCAAATTAAACGATAATTTCATGAGTCTATTTTCGAGGTTAAAGGTTTTCAGGCATGAAGTTGTTTTGATCATAGAATATTAGTGTAGTTCTCCATTCTCAAAACCGACATGTCAAAAGTGTGCTAAATGTACATAGTGCCTAATGAATACGTGTCGAAATTATTGCATTTCTCAAATTTTTCCGGATATGGCTGTAACTTTAAATAAGGAGTTGTGACAATGTTGAGAGATGTGAGCAAAAAAGGATTCCTGATAGGATAAACTGCAGCTATTCAGATCTGTTCCATTGTTTCAATTGAGAATGCAACTCTATATTTAATTATTCCATTTACATTGTGTTTGCGAGAAGCAGCATTTACTAATTATTACAAGCTCACTAACTTAGGCGATTTGCCAGTGGTGTGTTGAAAGTGATATTTAGTGCATACCCGTCGAAATTTCACTACCATGATAATTTCAAATATCACAGTTTTCACTCAAAATCATTTTTATCATCAAGTTGACGTGTGTGAAGTTAGCGGAATCACGCAGCGGAACCACTTTAATATCTTAACTTGAATTTTTCAATAACGACTGCTAATTTGTGGAATCTGAGTCCAAATTCGAGACCAGAAAGCTGAAATTGATATAGTAGAAGCTTTGATATAATAGAATCTTTCTGTAATTAATAATGGTTCCGCTGGGTGACTCCGCCAACTTTACACACGTGTGAAGTTGATGTGCTTATTAGAAACTGGATTCAAGCACTCGATAAGTGCAAATACATTCTTGAAAGCAATTCAAGCCATTAATTTGATGTATATTTCATTCACAGAATTAGACAGGTCGTCTCATCTGTTTGACTAGAAATGAAGCATTGGAACATGTAACGTTAATGACATGGCACAATACGATAGCGATCGAACAATGAGCAGCCAGTTCAACATTAAACACACCAAATTGTGCAAAGTTTCAGTGACTGTTATCAACCGGATCACACAGCAAAGAGACACAGTCGATGTCAAGTTCTACAGAGAAGTTTGTGAACGTTTTTTCATGCGCCTGCTAACTTTTTTTAATAATGATCGGAGGGTCCAACTTTATCCAAAGAACTTTTGCGCGCTTATCTGAATTCTTCGAAAGTGAAGGAATCGTGGCAATCGGAATATTTTGAAGGAATTCACAGCAATCCGATAGCGGCGCACGACTATTTTTCCTATCTCTCCAAGGTATTAAAAATTTCCTATTGCCAGTTCTTGCATGTGCCATCGTTTTGAATCAGTTTGCATTTCTAGCAAAGTGACACGCTTAAACAATCTAATAATGTGATTTCATTACTCCAACGAATCATCTTGACTTCAAGATTTTGCCTGACAAAATGTGTCGACGAAGAGTAGATGAATGTTGTGGGCAGACATTCAAAGATACCGCTATCAATCAGTGCATCTTCACTTTTAATGA
>CAJQUW010011050.1:60000-89023 GCA_907163375.1 Prostheceraeus crozeri
AATAATGAGTGAGGGCAATGTTCCTTGGCACTCTAGTTGGATCACCCCCATTTTTAAGAAGGGTGATAAAAATGATTCAAACTCTTACAGATGTATTAATCTATCTTCCTGTATTGAAAAGCTGTTGACAAGAATGTTAAATAATAGACTAAACGATTGGATTGATAAGTTTGAAATATTGCACGAATCACAAACTGGATTTAGAAAAGGACATTCAACGATTGACAATATCTGGGTGCTAAAAGAAATTATTCAAATATATAAGAATGATAATAAGACACTATACACATGTTTTGTCGATCTCTCGAAAGCATTTGATACTGTTCAAAAAAGTAGATTAATAAATAAGCTGAAGTATATCATACCTAACGGTAATTTTTTGTCATTAATAGAAAATATTATAAACAACAAAAGATATAAAATTCTTTTTAATGGAGAAGAAAGTGAAGAACTCCAACTAAATTATGGCATTCCACAAGGAGATAGCTTATCGCCAACCTTATTTTGCATATATATGAACGACTTTCTAATTGAACTTAATAAAAATATTAGCGCATTCGATCCAGCAAAAATAACGAATATAAATTTAGCTGCTCTTATATATGCCGATGATATATTGTTACTCAGCGAATCACAAATTGGTATTGTCGAACAGATTAAATTTCACCATAAATTTTGTGAAAACAACAGCTTAAAAATAAATTATAATAAAACTAAAATAATGATATTTAATGGAAAAAATAAATATGAAAAGCTAATTTTAGATGATGGGAATATGTTCCCAATTGATGTGGTAGATGTATATAGATATTTAGGTGTTTCGATTGCAAGAAATGATAGAATGCATATCGAAGAATTAACGAAAAGAGGAAGAGCATCTTCATATGTAACTGCCAAAACTTTGAAAGAATTTAACACAGATGATGGTAGAATTTTAACGGAAGCACTAGAAATGCTAACTATTTCGAGAATGACATACGGCAGTGAAATTTTTTTTTTGATAGAAATATAAACGACTTAAATCGTGTGATTATGCAATTTTACAAAAGATATTAAAACTTACGCATAACAACACCTAATTACTGTATTATCGGTGAGTTTGGTGTGAAACCAATAGAATATTATTTTTATAAATCAGCTTTGAACTACTTTCTTAAACTAAATATGAGCGATGATAAGAGATTAATCACACGATTATTCAGAACCATCAATAAAAATACAAACAAAAAATCATTTCGTAATACATGGTGTAGCAGAATAGATAAGTTAGTTCATAAAATTGACCTAAAAAATATACAGAGCATGGAATACAGTGGAAAGTCCAAAAAGATAATTGACAATGCATTGATTGAATATTTCAGAAGAGAGTGGATCGACAGCGCTAAGCATAGTGTTAAAGGATTAAGATATCTAGAGTTATGCAGATTTCAATGTCAATTAAAACCATATTTAGCAATTAGTAACAGCAGAAATAAAATCTGTAGCGTCATCAAATTAAGAACTGGTAATCACAATCTTGCCAGCAGAAGTTGGAACATATCAAAATCGTAGTACTTATAAAGACTGTATTTGTAAATTCTGTGACTTGAATAAGATTGAAGATATCTTCCATTTCATTGTTGAATGTCCATGCTATAACGAGGAAAGAGATGCACTGATTCCGGACTTGAGAGACATAACACGATCAGATTTCTATGTCTACATGGATGCATTAACAATAGGAAAAATCAGACCAGTAGACAAATGTATTGACAGAGCAATGGACATCAGAAATCATAGATAGCGGAGTGTAAAATAATTGACATCTACAAATGGACTATCATGTTAATGTCTGAAACAATAGCAACAAAAAGATGGCAATATAATTGTATAGATATCTATACTGATTCAAACCAAGAGTAGACCAAATAAATCAATAACTTAGTGATCAGAAAAGGAACAGATATCAAAAATCTGCTATAGATCAAAGCATTGAAAAGCTGCATTATCACAAAATGTTGAGAAATATTCACTGACCCAATCAAAAGAATGGAAGGCATGCATTACCTTTCACTCGCTAAAATCTCATACCGGAGGACGGACGTTACAAGTGGTTGATTATTTAGCTGAATTATATTTCAAATCGTTTCAGGTATGTACCAACTACTGTTGATTGGAATCACTGTTTCAAATTATGTTAATTTGTAATCAATCCGTTCCTCCGATCAAATAATAGGAATTATTAATCTGCTGCGGAGTGTGATGTGCAAATAAAATCATTAAGTTAAATACAATAGAAGCTAAAATGTGATGTGAACATAATTAATAATAACATGTAATGATGCATGCTTCGTCTCCTCTCCTCCACATAAGTGCCACATTCGTACCACCCATGCAGTTTTTTCGTCATTGTGCTCAGTCATTTCAGACTTTCATCTCATCGATCTCATCGAAGACAGTCATCATGGTGCAGTGTGATTTTATCTATCATTTCATTCTCATCCCTTGTCATCTTTTCATTTATCCGTACGCCGCATAATATGTAAACTCAACCTTATGTAAACTCAGCCATGTTTGACCCACAAGATGGGCAATAAACCATTTTGAATTTTGAATTTTGAATTTTGAGAGAGAGAGAGAGAGAGAGACGAGGAGGCCCCGCCTTGTCGCTCGCGCTGATTTTGTTCAAAACGAACCAGAGTAGGTGGAGCTTTCGATTTTATTCTTCGTCAGCACCTACGTACGCACATCTGGTTGCAGAGGACCTGATTCGACTTTTTATATTAGAGTATTATTGAGTGATTTCAGTTTGAATCTGGTTGGCTATTAGCATGACCTTTTCCACTACAAATCAATTATTGCAACATCGATCTTAAGTTCTTGTTATTAGTGAAAGCTACATTTGTGTTTATTGACGAACCGCATTTGTTCTTTATCATATTGTAAATACGATTAGAGCATTGACTGTATGGTTAAAATCAATGTGGAGTCGTTACTTTTGACCTGAATAGAAATGTTCAAGCCGAAATTGCCGTAAGTTCTTAGTTTCTTAATCCAGTGCGATTCTCTTTTGCGTCGTTTTCTGGCGATTGGACAGTGTTCAATAGCAAAGAAACTAAAGTCAATTAGTGAACAATTAGAATTAAAGTGCTTTGCTATGACGGATCGATTTGGATCGCCACTTCTGATGTTGCAGAAATGTTCACGCATTCTACAATTTATGGTGCGAGATGTTTCACCAACGTAATGTTTATGACAATTGCGGCATTTGATAATATAGATTAGGCCAGTAGTGTCGCAAGTTATGCGGTGAACAATAGGATACAGAATATCATTATGCGGATTCTTGAAAGTTAAGGTAGCTTGAGAAAAAGAGCAGTAGCATTGGGCATTGTTGCAGGGAAGAAACCAGTTTCCCAGTTTATTTTCTGGTCCGTTAGTTTGAGAATTTTGTCGGTAGTCTTATGGATTAAAATGCGAGTAATTCCTAGGTTTAGCCAAGTCTGCTTGAGTATCTTAATGCTATCGAGAAAGTCCGATCGATTATAGCTGTGAGTGCAAGCTCTGTAGATTTGACTATAAATTACCCCTTTATGCGTGTGTGGGGGATGATACGACTTATTAGTTGGTATAAAATGAGAGTCAGTTGGCTTGAACCACAGGGCATATGATAACTTGTTGCGTATTCTCGATATCATTAAGTCTAAGAACGGTAACTCTTTGTCGCTCAGATTAGACGATAATTTAATGCTAGGATGAAAATTATTCAAATGTTTAAAAAATTGCTCGAAGTCCGATCTGGTATGTGTCCAGACTCCAAAAATGTCATCCTGAAATCGCATCCATTTGAGAGGTTTCAAAGGGAAGGCAGTGATAGCACTTTGTTCCCAAAAATTCATAAAAATGTTGCAAAAAAAGAGAGAGAGAGAGAAATTGAAAAATGCATTGAAAAATTACTAACCAAAATAATCAACATCAGACTTTGTAAATGGCTGGAAGATAATAATTTTATTCATGTATCGCAAACTGGCTTTCGGAAAGGAAACTCAGCATTAGACAACATTTTACTATTACGAGAGGTAATTCAGATATATTCAAATAGTCGTTGTCCACTATACATCTGCTTTATTGATTTGTCAAAGGCATTTGACTCAATACCAAAAGGAATATTAAAATCAAAAATTGAAACTTACCTACCACACAGTAAAATAACGACCTTGATAATTCGGCTAATATATAATAAAAAATTTCAAATATTATTCAATCAAGAGACAACAAGGCCCTTTGAACTTGCAAATGGAATTCCTGAGGGATAGTCTCTCGCCTACATTATTTGGTTTATACATTAACGATCTGATAGACGAATTTGATTAAAGAAATGCAACGCATAGATCCTGTATGTATTTCGGATCTGAAAATTGCTATCATGACTTATGCTGAGGATATTTTACTAATGAGCGAAAGTCAAACAGGTCTCATTAAACAAATAAAACTAGTACAAAAATATTGCCTAAATAATGGATTAACAATAAATTTTAACAAAACAAAAATTATGGTCAAGGACAAAACTCAATATAGTAAAGCAAAAATTAATTTTAATAACTCCATTCAAAGTATAGAGGTAGTAAAAGAGTACAAATATCTTGGTATGTTTTTCTCAAAAAAAATGATAAAATGCATATAAAGGAACTAGAAAATCGAGGCAGACGATCAGCTTTTTCAACATCACGAGTATTAAAGGAATTCGGTCAGGTTGAAGGCAATATAATCAATGATACTTTTGAGACACTTGCTCTTTCGAAAATGAGATATTGTGGTGAATTCCTGTTTTATAATAAATTAAAGGAACTAAATAAAATTCAGAACCAATTTTGTAAGTCACATTGTCATCTCAAGTTATCTACACCGAATTACTGTCTTACTGGCGATTCGGAATAAAACCAATCGAATTCCACTTCTACAAATCAGCATTAAGATATTGGAATAAAATACAAAGAATGAATAAGGAAAGCTATATTTATAGAATGTTCCATACAATTAATAACAGTGTAAACGATAGGATTTACAAAGGAACTTGGTGTTGGAGAATACAAGAACTGCTGACAAAACTTAACCTAACACATTTGATTGATAATCATTAATCAGATAATGGAGAAGAAAACTTTTAACAAAGTGGTTAATATAAGATTGAAAAGATTACTTTCGAGAGAGATGGATTGATTCAGCAAAGCACAGTCATAGAGGACTAAGATACTTGGAGTTAAGTAGATTTAAATGTGAAATGAAAAGCTATCTGCACTGCCATAGCTCAAAATTCAATATGAATCTGATATTGAAATTCAGAACTGGAAACCATGACTTAGCAACTGAAGTTGGAAGATACAAAAATCGAAGACGAATACGATGAATGTATTTGCAGCTTTTGTGATAATAACTGTTTAGAAGATTTATATCATTTTATTGTGGCATGTCCTCGATATCATAAAGTAAGGGAATTGCGTATTCCATTTTTAACGAATGTCAATCGACCAGATTTCTATGTTTTGATGGACAAGCTTGTACCGAGGCAATTGCATTCATTAACTAAATACAGGTTTTCCTACACGACAACGGCAACTACCGAATCAAGAGCGGCACTTTAATTTCTAAAACGTTAAAAGATAAAATATTACGTCATTTCATAATTGAGAGCGACAACAATAAATAAACTGCAGCAAAATGGTTCAATTGTGTCTCTATCAGATTAGTAAGCGGTATTTCACGTGAAGAATAAATGATATCTATTCGGTTTGATCCAAAGCCCTATATAGATGTCTTCACATCTGCTAAATTAACTTTTCAATATGGAGCGCCAGCGAATACCTTCTGATGTTAAACGCAGAATCATTATGGCTCACGAAGCCGGAGATGATTATATTGAAGCCGCTCGAGTTCTCGGTGTAAAACGGGGTACTGCGTATTCAATAGTACATCGTTTATATACTTGAAGGAGTCATTGAGCGTCCCAGAGGAGGAAGACGACACCAAAAGATGGACGAAGATATGGCAAATAGAGATTGTTGAATCCCAACCGGAATTCACGTTAGCCCAAATCAAAGCTGATCTACAAGCGCGGATGCCGGACAAGCCATATGTCTCAATTCAAACTATCAGCACATGTCTGAGAAATCGTCTTATCTTTTAAAGAAAATGGGGACTGTTCAAGTCAACCGCAATAGCCATGACGTCAAAGTGGAAAGGGCCGAGTATGCGAACTGGTATCTGCACACGATCAACGCAAAACCATCCGCCAACATTTATTTTTGTGGACGAATCCGGCTTTAATTTATGGATCAGTCGCACACGAGGTCGTGCCAGACGGGGAGAGAGCGAGCTGTCAGGATTGTTCATGGACAGTGCGGGCGGAATTTTACTCTCATTCTTGGCGTCTCTAATGAAGGTGTCGTCCATCATGAATTCTACGAAGGTGGAACCTCCTGTGAGAGATTTAACTCCTGGCTGGAAGAAGCGTCCGTTGCGGCTGGGGCTGGACCTCGTGTATTCGTCATGGATAATGCTCCGTGCCACAATAGAGCCCGTGAAGTCAGTTTGCGAGAGGGACACTCTATTAGGTACTTACCGCCCTACTCTCCATTTCTCAATATCGCAGGATGAAACGCGTTTTCCATGTGGAAAGCGGCTTTCAAGAGAGAAGTAGCTGAGATTCGTGAGCAGTTACACAACTACACTGTACAACAGCGGAATTTGACCTTACTGCAACTCGCCTCCCAAAACATGAGTGCCATCACTGCAAATAAGATGGGAAGGTCTTCCAGACGTATGGGCAGATTGATGCCTAGACTAATTAATCGCGAGGATGTCTTACAAAACCATCAATGAATACTTGTTTTGTTTCATAACGGAATAAAAAATTTCAAGAATCAAAACTTTTTCGTATTGACTTACCTTTTCGTAAAAAGTCTTTAATGACTTACTGTATTACCTTCATGAATTAATATAATTATCAAACTTTTCCTTTTGACATATTTTACCTTTTCGAATTAAAAAATTATGAAAACTTTTTGTATTGACTTACCTGTTAAATAAAATATAATTGAATATGAAAAGCCGTTTATGATTTCAGGTTGCCGCTCATTAAACTTATAAATCCATTAATAAACTCACTTATTATCACTACCGATTAAAAACAATATCATTCAATTGAAAACGCTGCTGATTAACAGAAATACCGTTGTTGCATCTTAAAACATATTCTTTAATCTGATAGTCGCATTGTCGAACTGGAAAACCTGTACCTTGCAAGTTGCATAGATATCAGAAATAGTGAACAATGAAGAACAATGCAATTCCAGCCGCGTTTTCATTAGTCAGATCAGAGGTTGATACATAAAGATGCACGAAATACATAGATATATAAATAGTCAACACTTCAGTTAATGGTTAAGGAATGTCATTAATATCTTCCAATTTCGGAACAGAACTTTCCATCTCTCTTGCATGTCTATCGATATCACAGTGAACAAACCAAAATCAAGACTATAGGAATACGTAGCAAAACTGTAAGTCAGAGAAATAGGAAGTAACAAAGAACAATGCAACTTCTAACCACCGCTTCAATAGTAAATGCAGCAAGATTTGATTAATACTCATCAGCTACTGTCAAGTCGAGATAGCAATGAAATCCAGTCAAAGCGTTGTCGTCCAACTATTAACTGCTCGCGGAGATCGGTCCAAATCATATATTTTCAACATCTTCATAATCATTTCCAATTTGAATTACAGGTGAGATATACTTCCTTCATGTAATTATCATAATATAGAAAGATTAAAACAGCATCAATGATGTTGTTGTAATCATATAATACAATTAGGACATCACTGAACTACTATGATTATTATTACGGTTTAGAGACTTGTGATATGTGTATAATATGCTTGACCGATCTACGTCATTAAATAATTAATAAGTGCGATGGGTAGTAAAGTTGCTGATTGAAGAAAAATTATGAAAATTAATAACTTTAACGTTGATGTCAAACATTGATTTACATATTTGGTATTTGACTGATATATATATCAGTTCAAAATGATGCATGAAGTCTCCTCTCCTTCGTTATGCTTACTATGCTATAATGCATGCTATGTATAGCAAGATTCCATGTTGACATTATCTCACTTACGCATCATCATTATGCGCCATCTTCCGACATCATCCATCATATGTTCCTGCGTTCCAGATAGACATTTCATTATGACATTAGAACTTTGGTGATGATCACTCCACTTTCATATACATGTACTTCCTGCATTTTCCATATTACGGGTAATTTCATTCATGAAATATAAACCCTTGAATTTTGAATTTTGAGAGAGAGAGTTTCGTGAATCAACTGAATAATTACCTAATCAAGTCGCAAGCAAGGGCCGGATCAGCTTCATACATATACATTTTACCAAACCCTCAAATCCTTTGTCATTACAGAAATGAAGTCCGTGAAGACCGTGGAGACTCAACCAACATCTCCCAACCGGGATTTAGGTGAATTGGGTTTCATCGAAGTGGACATCTGTATGTGTGGAAGGGAAGAATCTGCTGAAGAAACACTGTGTTGTGATAAATGCAAGCGCAATTTCCATCTTACTTGCACTAAACTCCCAGCTTACGAATTAACAAAGTACTTTAAACAGTATTCATATAAGCGGAAGTATGCGTGCGAGGCCTGCATCGGGAATATTCAAGCAAGCGAACTCCAACAGTATCAGCAAGCACTATCAACTCCAGCATCACAGAACACAATTAACAGTGAAACCGATGAACTCAAAAAAGAACTTGAAGCACTGAAGAAGACAAAGGCAGCAGAAGAAACTAAACACCAGAAAGATAAGAGAATCGAAGAATTACTATCTACAATTACGAAAGACAACACAGAGGAAGCGGAGTCACTGAAGAACGAAATCGAAGAATATCAGAGAAAGAAAAATTAGGTATCTCGAATCAAGCCTTTTCCTCAGAGAAAGAAAAATTGAAGACCTTCTGTCATCAGCGAACACCCTTGAAGAGGAAATGAAACGACAAGACGACACGGCAACTGAGCTGAGAAAACAAATTGACGATTTAAGAAGACAAAATACTGAAAGATCTCGCAGATGGCATCTTGATAGCGAAGCAGAAGATCTTGGAGAGAGAGATACCTACACGAAAGCAGAGATACAAACTCTGATCGAAAACATCAACAAGAAGATAGACGAAGTGAAAGACGGGCTGGAAAGACGGCAACAGGTTGGAGAAACATCAGAAGCTCGACCAAGACGCTATCATCCAGCAGCAAACTACAACATCAACCAAAATCAATTGCCTAAGTGTTATAACTAGGGCAACCCAAAGTTGCAGTGCAACTTTTTTGCAACTTTTTTGCATATTTTAAGGTAAAATGCAACATTTTGCAACTTTCACTGTCATTTGTAATAAAGATAAGTTTTTTAATTTCCTCACTCTTGGATCAACTCAGCTACCGGTTAAACCCAATCTAGATGCATTTCGTCATGTTTTCAATTCTAAGAATTGTGTGTTGACGCTTTTCTATAAATAGCATTTACGTCATCTACTTATCAAATTTTTGCTTAGCTTGTCGTGTTACTATTGGCAGAACAAAGACATCACATTGTGAATCCGTCGCTATAATGAAATAGACAACTTGCATGATAGCAAGAATGAAGGCATTAACTGTAAAAACAAGCAACGAAAACAGATGTTCAGTGATACTGATATTGGAAGTCCTCCAGAACCAGTAGTAACACGATGGGGAAGCTGATTGGAGGCAGCATTCTATTATAGCAAAAACTTTCCAAAAATAATGGACATTGTAAATTCATTATCTGGTAGTGATATTTTAGTTGAACGCGCAAAGAGCGCCTTAATTCGCTTACGATCCGAAATCAGTTACTTGAAGTGAAACGCGATTATGAAACTTTGCTAGTTCATATTAACAAGTACGAGAAAAGTAACGTTACTATAAAAGAAAAATGCTTCAATGAACTGAACAATTTAGAGTTCGGGGATGATTCAGCAAGTATTCTCTCCTATTTGAAAGTGCGAATTGATCGAAACTCAGATCTGAATGCTATCATGACTCAGGAATGTCCTGATATTTCTCCTTCTTTGTATGTGTTGCTTCAGCGTTGTCAGCCCACTTCCAAATCAATGGAAAGAAGTTTCTCTTCATTGAAAAAACTTCTTGCTGACGATCGGCATTTTCTTCCTGAAAATACTGAGGCTTAGGCTACCTTGTCGTGTGCTACAACAGCAGTGATTTAATCGACGTTTGTATTGTGAACTTATGTTTTTTAGTTGGTATTGAATTTTGATTTTGTATGACGTGAAAATATATTGTTAAATGAACGCTAGTTGTTACCTATTTTTCATTTGAATAGAACACATTCAAAACGGGATTACACGTACATATTAACTTTTTAGCCATGATTGCTCATTATCTCGTTGCTATTTGATATAGCATTTATTTCAAGCTATTCGGGGGCTTTTATTGCAACTTTTTGAATTTTAAGTGCAACTTTTGAAGATTTTTTAATGCAACTTTGGGTTGCCCTAGTTATGAACTGTAGCAAATTTGGTCATATCGCCACGCAATTGTTGGTGGAAGGAGAAAAGAAACTACAACGACTATAACTGGCAAAGAAGAAGACCAAGAACAAGGACCCAGATGGCAAAAAATAATAACAACAGAGCTATCGATGACAACCGAAGACCATGGCAAAAACCGGAAGGCCGCCTCAAGGAGAAAATCATAGGATAGAATATGAAAGAAGATTCAGTGTGAGCCTATCATCAATGAAAGAGGCGAAAGAAGATACATGCCAACGTACGTTCATGCCAACGCAACAGCATCCTCAAACAGACAACCACCAGAAATGCAACCAGCTCCAGTAGTACCTATGCAAACCTCGCACGATACCCTCGTATGTTTGATGAAATAGGAAAAGGAGAGGAGATGAACGGATGACGTTATCGAAAATGAAACCAATGCTAATAAGGTTACAATTGATATCACTTGATCATATTCTAGAAAAAAGGACAAACTTAAGTTATTCTATATTAACATAAAACGGGTTTGACTTGATTGTAAAATCAAGGGACTCCTGTTTATTGAATGATATACATGTAGATAATTCAGATATAGTATGTTTTACTGAAACGCATTTGAAAAATGATTGCGGACCCACCTGTGATTAAACATTATGCCGAATATCATACGATCGCTGAAAAGACATTTTCATGGGAAGAAATGATCAATGGGAGTGTCATTATACAATCAAATTCAACAAGATGAATACAAAACAGCAACCATTATAAACGAAAACGACACGGAAACCTTTTGATCTTTTGTAGACGTTTGGTGAATGAAAATGGCAGAATCTCAATCCTATTTTCTTGATTATATGTTATTAAAGAAAATCGTGAATCAAATACAAGGAGAACAATTACTTTAGCAAAATTAAAAGTTAGATATTTCTAAACATTCAAAATGAAGCACATAATTCTGTGGTAGGAGACTTAAATGGACGAACCGGAAATTTAAGTGATATTAACGGAGTGACCCTTCTTGCCAAGAATATTCATCTGACGAAATAATCAATGGACAAGGCAGGGACAAATTATTGAATTCTGTAACGAAAACATCACTAATTATTGCAAACGGTCGATTTGAACCTGGAAGCCCTACATATATTACGCTACATGGCGATAATTTAAGAAAGTCAGTCATTGATCTATTTACTAATATCGCACTCAATTATACCATTATATAAGGAAATTTGTTATTTTGGAAACCTACTCTATATACTGATCACATCCCACTGATATTCGAGTTGGCTATAGACGAAAAGAGCGAAGCTCCTTGCAAATCATTCAAATAATGATTATACCAAGACGATCATATAAAAAACTTAAACCACATCCAAATCAATCAGACCTCTATAAAATGAGACTAGTCAATAATGAAAACGAACAGATGCCAATACCTTTTTTACATGAAATTAAAAGTAACGCTAATAATCTTACCCATCTCAGTTGTGTATGAAAGAATGATAGACGACAAGAATGTCGCAACATTGAAAAAAACTCAAAATTCATCAAATAAAATCATTTATTCTGTAAAAAACAAGGGAATTGTAGAAGTGGACTATAAAAAAGCTATTTACGATCTAAAGTGTGAAAACATGTAGTAAAGACAACTTAGTCAATCTAATGAAATACAAGCGTGAGGTTAAATAAAACAATCAAAAGAAAGAAGAGAATAAATAAATTAAAGAGACTTCAAAAATTAGAAAAATCGAAGTTTGAAAAAAAAAGCATAAAGAATACTGGCAAATTATAAGAGAAAACAAAACATTAGTAAAACATATCCAGAAAAGCAATCTTACAATATATAGCGATTTCCAAAAATATGTCGAAGAAATTAAAAGTCAACATCGCCTTAGAGAAGTAGATTGTATATCGACCCACTGTATTTCTTCACTGATAATTACAAACAAAATTTCGACTACACAATATGTACGATTACAAAAATCTGGAATCAGATATAACAAGTGAGGAAGTAAAAGTATGTCTGAAAAAAGTAGCCAACTCGAAGTCCAGTGGACCAGATTGGTCTATGTGTGTATGAAATGTTTAAAAAAAATATTGAGACGAATCGAGCGAAATTTTAGTGCATCTCTTCAACAGCATAATGGAAGATCGAAACATTCCATGGCAATACAAGTTGGCTGACACCCATGCCTTAAAAAAAGGAAGTAAAGACAATGTAATGTGCTTTACAGATGCATAAATTTATCACATGCTTAGAAAAAATAATGACAAAAATTATTAATAATCGACTTAATTTCATGGCTAGAAGGAAACCACGTTATTACGAATCCCAAATAGGCTTTCAGAAAAGGACACTCCACCCTTGACTTATATTTTTATACTAAGAGAAATAATTCAAATTTATAACAATAGAATAGCTCCCACTCTATTTATGCTTCATCGATTTGTCAAAGGCATTCGATTCAATCTCGAAACGTAAATTAAAGGATAAACTAGGACAAACACGATTGCAAATAGCCAGAATCTTAAAATTAATCAAGAATTTGATTGACAACAAACGTTATAAAATTCTATATAGAAGGAGAAAGAAAGTGATATTTTCACACTCAGAAATGGAATTCCACAAGGAGATAGTTTGTCACCGACACTATTTTGCATATTTATGAACGATCTGCTAACTATAATGGATGGAAATATAGAAATCCTAGACCTGACAAAAATAAATGAAGTAACCATAAACGGCGTTGATGTACGCGGATGATATTTTATTGTGCAGCGAAACGCAAGATGGATTGATTAAGCAGATTGGGATTAGTGAATCAATATTGTGATGATAATGGATTAAAAATAAACTACAACAAACGAAAAAAATGTGAACACTAAATATAGCCACGTGTAACAGTAAAGCACGGCAGCTAGTAACAGCTATTGAAATTGTTCAAGAGTACAAGTATCTCGGGATGTTCATAGCAAATAGCGATAGAAAAGTATATAGAAACTATTAGAAAATAAGGGTCAAAAATTCATCATATACAACAGCAAAAACACTTAGAGAATTTGGTCACGTTAACGGAAAAATCTTAAAAGATACTTTTAAAATTTTAACTTTATCGCAGATGAGATACTGTGGCGAATTCCTTTTCTACAAAAATCTAAAAGACCTGAATCGCCATACAACTCCAATTTTATAAAAGGTTCTGCTATTTGAAAAGTTCTACTGCGAAATACTGCGTCATAGGTGAATTTGGCACGAAACCCTCTTCGAATTTCTTTTCTACAAAGCAGCAATTCGACTATGGATAAAAGTAATTGATAACAACCAAAGCAGTCTAAGTTCTAAATTATATCAAAGCGTTTTTAAACAAGGCTAAATTCATCTTCATTTCACTCATCATGATTATTTTCATAAACTCTGAACTCATTTCATTGAACACTGAAATTCACCTCTGTACATGATTCCATTCAAGTTAGGTATTGACTTTTCACAAATAGGCCTTTTCATTGAATTTTTACCATCCCATTGTCATATCGAACATGTCAATTGGTGCTGAACTGCATACATCGTAATTGTACATTTACTTGGGTATTTTCACATGAAAATAAAACCCCTGAATTTTGAATTTTGAGAGAGAGAGATGAGATGAGAGAGAGATAGATCGATCGATCGATCGATCAACAGAGGTAGGTTTTAATTGCTATTGTTGAATAAAGGGTGCTTTTTGTGACTTCGATGGGCCTTACAGCACCGGGTACAATGTTATTTCAGCGATAATATGCAACGATTAAAAAGAAAAGCTTTACACTTACAGTCACTTATACTGTCAATCTTCAATCGCGCTCGTTGGCATGCGTTGCCGCATACGCTGCTGTGTTGTTGTTGGTAGTTGATGTTGTGTTCTCAATTTCTCATCGTTTCTGAAACAAATTTTTGTAGACTCGAAGACTTGTGACAATTTTTAAAACAATTTTTTTTATGAAAATTGAAAGAGTTTCCTTTAATCTTGCTTTGTTAGCTTTCGACCGACCACATATCGTTCTTATCACGGAAATTTTGATCTCCTTTTTTTAACATGGACCATTAATCAGATTTCATGATATCATTTTTATCTTCGTTTTTTCTTTCATCAACAATCACGTTATTCGCACATTGAATTTCTTTTCTTCTGCCCTAGTTTATTAATATATTTATTTCGCATCTCATCTCTCTCTATCTCTCTCTCTCTCTCTCTCAGCGTTTGATTCTTTGCTGACCGTTGACTTTCTTTCCTTTTTTCACGAGAGGTATTGAATTTCTCGGTTACAATATATACATTGTACAGAAGAAACATGAACTATGGAACATGAAAACACACAGGAGCGACGCAGGGAATACGGCACACAGGAATAACGAGGATGATAATGTAAGGGCACAATGGGGTTAGATTGAAACGAACAAACGTTAGATACATTAACATAAGGACACTTATGCGCGACATGCAAGTAATCGGAATTGAATTTTTATTTATGGACATTGGAATTGGAATTGAAGTTGAATTGTTTTGACTGAAATTGGAATTGGATTTGGAAATTGAAAATTTCTGCTTCCGGAATTGGAATTGGAATCGGAAATTAATTAAACTTTTAGTGGAATTTTTCCAGCTCTGGTCACGATGGTTATTATCCTATCTTCCGCAACCTCAGGAAAGCTCATTGCCTGTGACGAGTTAAACTCGCACCTTTCATAATTTATACAAAACATTTGATTCATTATCATTTAGAACGTCCAAATACATATTTTAGAAGGTATTTTTAATCAATTTTAATACGGTACTTTTCTCTGGCAATGAGCGGTGCTCAAGTTTTTTGTTAGCCCCCCGGCAGTGAACGTTGGTTAACATGTACAATCGTCTAGAGCAAAAAACCTTGAAAATATTGCGAAAATGGTCAACCCACGTCAGACAATCAATTTGCTCGACTAGATGAAAAGGTTCAAGTCTTGCATTAAATGTAAACACGAAAAGGGACCACTAGCAGAGAACCTTGCGCTGCACCGCTGGTAACTCTGGATAGGATGACTCAATACGTTTCCCAACTTAACAAACTGCTGACGATCGCTTAGGTAGGAGAAAAGCCAGTTTACAAAGCCACCGCGGATAATTCGAATTGCAAAACTTTTCGATAAGAATTCGATGACAAATACTATCGAACGCTTTTGACAAATCATAGTTTAATAATTATACTGTACAGCTCCAGGTATCAGAACGATATAAAATTTCAGTGGTGGCATTTATGCATATCAATGAGATAACAAGCAGTATCAGAACCTCCTTTCTACGCAAATTGAAACTTAGGACAAGCTTGTGGAAAATGTTACTTTCATATGATTCAACACATGAGACTCTAAAGAATTTAGCGATTGTACATTGCGAATTAATTGGACGCAGTTGATAGAAGTGGGGTGGATTTTGGAAAGAGATGATACAACTTTTAAAAGACGATGGTACTTAACGTCGAACGATAGAGCACAATTCATCAAATGAAAATGGCTTTCCTGGCTTGGATGTAAAGAGGGAGCAGCAACTTTATAGAAAAACTTGGCATTCCATCTGACCAAGAGCAGCATTAGAAATTGATCAAATTCTGTAGAAGTCAAAAGCATCTTGAGAATTTGACAAAGGACACCAGTCGTTATACATGAAGTTTCCAACAAGACATCATTTGATGAAAAGGAAGTTGAAAAAGTTTCATTTATTGCATCAGCAGTAGCTTCAACACTTTGAAAATCAGAAATTATGCTTTTCAGGTAGGGTCGTTTGTTGTACGTATTTTCCTTTGATGTCATTCACAACATTCCAAACTTTGCGTCTTGTTTCATTGAGATCTGTACCCATCTCTTCCTTCTTTTTACTATTTCTTCACTACTATGTCTCACTACTATTTCTCTTTACTAATTATTCATTCGATTATCATGCGCTTGTCAGCTAGTTGGTCGTATCTGCCAGCACGCTCGCACCTTGCGGCGTGTGTTGTAGCAACTTCTTCCTCTTCTTTCTTTCGCTTCGCGCTAACGGATCTTGTCCATCTTTTACACATCTACTTAGGAAAACTCCTGCTACTTATCTGTTTGTGCTGCTACGGACCCTCAACTCGCCCTGGTCTGCTCTTACCGAGGGCCAACAAAAGCGTCTGTGTATTAGCCACCTTCTATTGGCTGACAATAATCATGTGACCTGGTTTCCTCGTATATTGCTGATAACACGCACGGCACAACAGCTTCCCGCTTTATTTTGAGACCCCTACACGGCGTTTTTATTATCAACGACAATTTCGATACTTGCAACAAGGCAAACGGTGTACCCACAAGGGGCATCAAGTACACTATATCCATTAAGTCATCGATTCAACCACTCTTCAGCCAGTGTTCAACTTCTTTCAGCCAGTGTTCAACTTCCCTATGAGCGATTGCCCAGCTGCTGCAGTGTACATTGACACCGGTCCCCAGGTTATTTAACTCTACCCACATGCATCGCACGCTTGGATTTATTATCGACAATCTTTTGTAATGTAACGCCAATGTAGCCGCCTGACTTTTTCATGTATATCTTCTTCTTACATTTGTGAGTGAACTGTAATGCGCTCACCGATTTCAAACATGTGAGGTAAATAAAGTATTATTATTATTATTTCTGCTTTACACATTTCTTTGTAGTAGTCATACAACTGAAAGTTCCTGTTGCGATAACGCTTGCCATCTCTCGTTGATCATGTTCTTCAAATACGTAGTCATTCATCGGTTTATCGCGTGTGAAGTGATTGCTACAACTTTGCATGGAGTTGAAGACAAATATTCAAGAATTTTGCAATAGAAAATTCCGTCTTTTTATTCAAATCTTGTTCACGGTATACATCTATGGAACGAGCAGCACTAAGTTTAGAAAAAAAATCAGAAATATAACGACTTCGTCTGACAACAACTCGTCCTGTCTGCTCTCTCATGAGACTAGGCAAAGAATCATTACAAATAGGATTATAGCATAACATGACAATGTCAGTCATGTCGTTTGAGTGGACAAAGGTGGATTCGGCCAAACAGCATCAAGATAATAATCTTTTCACGTAATCATGAGAATTCCTGTCTGAAAAAGAACAATCAGAATTTATTAAAGTCACCATCTAGTACCGGTAGAATGTTCATGCCAGCAGACCAGAATTTTTAGTGAAGTCATCGATAGGATCCGTTAAACAGTTTGTAAATGTGCAATAGCTGAGATCTGTTTAGTTGTGGAGGGATATAGATAACGATTCAGAAGATAGTTCATGTTGTTCAAATTTCAAAACAATAATTCACAATAATTAAATTCGCAAATATAAACGCTTAACATTCAAACGTGAAGAATTAACCCAAATTGCACAACGCCTCCACCTTTTGTCCATCATGATCAAAACTAAAGAATAAAATCATGGATTCTGAAGAAGCAGTCATCATGCGATTCATTTAGCCACGACTCCGTTACGATTACAACTGGATGGATTTGGGTGACACAGGAAATCTTAAATCGTCCATCTTGCTGTTGATGGAGTTGTGGCCATTGACTGGCGTCTAGAAATAGCACGGGAGGAGAAAATGTGCGTCATGGAGAGCGGCAAACAAATTCTATCTCCTCGAATAACACTGCATCTTCTCCGTTTTCGCGTCGTCTTTTCAATTCAGATCGCAGAATACTGTTCTTTCTCTCTTTGTCGTGGAGATTTAAGATCGTTTTTAATGAAAACTTTACGGAGTACATATTCTTTAGATAATTTTATTGAGGATAGGAGAAGACTTTAAAAGGAGAGATTTGCTCTCACCGGACTTGAGGATGACTTAATTGGCTTGGGTTGAGGGTTTTGTGTGTTTTTGTGAACGAAGCACTTTCTTACCAAGACGAAAACATCTGGCAGCTTGAACTTTATCCTTTAGGTTCAAAGTAGAAAGCAAGTTATTTATTTACTTGTTCCCTTATCGCAATTGCGATTCTGATCAACGTCAGTGTTATCACTTTCTTCTACACCGAATAACAATCACATTATTCTTTGAAAGCCTCACGACGATTTACTTCATCTATTACATTATATATTAATTCAACGTACAATTTTTGAGTGGCGCTATGTCAATGATGACTTCAAGGCAGGGATGCGGGAAGTCGCAGTCGGAAGTCCCGGAGTCCTATCATTTTTGCTGGAGTCGGTAGGTCCCAATCAAATGATAGGAGCTCCGGACTTCCGGCCAATAAACGAGACCCGGAAATATCATACAAACAAATTATTTATCCTCCTGCATAGCTGTAATTGTCTTGATGTCAAGTTTCTCTGTCAAACAAAGGTACAGAGATACTGTTGCATGCAAGGCTTGAAATAGTTGAAGGAATTAACCGTGATAGTGAAAATAAGGATTGTCTTTTCAACTCGGTGATTTTGTAGAGAAGACAAATCTTCTAGCTTCGATCACACCTACACACCAACGGTCACATCGGAGACAAAATGAAATACTAGCTTGTTTGAGAACGTTACCTATTATCCTCACGTCAATTCGATGTGTGATGGCTCCTCAAAGCGCATATTAAAATCGAAACTGTACTAATATTTTTTGAAGATGGGGGGGTGGCTTCTTTGCCTTAGTAGAGACTAGAGAAAAATCGTGTGAAGAACACTATCAACAAGATGGGAGGAAGCCGGAGTCGCATGCATCCAACTTAAAGCGACATTTGATAAACTTTCATCGAAAATGATTGATAATTGATGCAGCATGATCAATCTAAAGATTAGATTCAGGTAAGACCATAGTGATCTATGATGTAGGTTGCGAGTTTTTTTCAAAACTAGGCTATATATACTTGCCAGCCGGTAGTCGGAGTCCTATCAAAATGATAGGATCTCCGCATCCCGTGCTTCAAGGCTACTGAGCAAAAATAAAAGCAAGAAGATAAAAAAACAATTACTGAGGGAAAGAAACGACTGAAAAGGGACGTTTTCAAAGTGCATGCACGTGTTGAAAGAAAGGAGAGAAGATCTGGCAGGTCATAGAGGTTGGTAGCGACCTCTGCAGCGAGTTCCATTGAACGTGCTGCAGCAGATGGGAAGGTAACGATTTCCGATGGATCGGCTGGGGAGGAGAATGGAACATACCAGAGCAGAATGAGTGCGGGGAGCGTTAGGTAGGTGCTTGCGAGAAGCAATCTTGAAACACCAGGAAGAAGAGGACTTCGGCGAGATAGGAAGGAGCAGAATGATTGAGAGATTTAAAACTGAGCACTGCAAGGCGAAAATGAGTCCTCTCTTGAATGTGTAGCCAGTGGAGGTCCCTTCAGGATCGGAGTGATGATGTGAAAGTGGTTGGACTAGTTGGTGGAAGATGTCTTGCGGTCGCATTAAAAGTGGATTGCAAGGTGACGATACTGGATATTTGGGAGACCATCAAGCACAGACAAAAAGTAATCTAGACGGAGAGTGCGCTAATGACACGACGATAGCGATCGAAGGATAGACATTGTGAGTGATTGGCGAATGGACCAGATTTGCCTATGTGAGGCGAAGCAGTTCGAGACACTTTGCTTGAAATGAACGCTGTGCATGGAAAAATGGGAGTCGACATGGACTTCCTAAACAGCGCATTGTATTTTGGAGGGAGCGATTAGGGTGGAGTCAGCAGTGATTGCAGTTGAAGGGAGTTTGTCTTTCTTGTGGTTTGAAGAGCACCACAGAACTTCTAGACTTGGTGGCGGTTGAGTCTAAGCTTGTTTGCGCTCAACGCTGCTGGATAACTTGAAGACAAATTCCATCCGTCGTTTAGAGGTGGGGGGACAGTAGCTGAGGGAGAGAGCCAAGTGATACGAGAGCAGGAAGCCTGTAGATGGCTGTAGTTGTCATGCATAGGCGTGAGGGCGCAGACCATGGCGATTAATCAATTGAAAAAAAGTTCCGAGAGTGTAGAGGATGAAAAAAGTGCGACCTAGCACTGATCCTTGAGGGACCGCGTCATCATTGGGAGATGAAGGCTTATTATTATGGAGAGATGGGAAGCGATTTATTCTCAATTGTATTTTTCATATTATCCAAAAGCGAGCGTCATTCAGAATTGAATTTGGCTTCAATCATTTGTTTGCTTTCCGAATATCATTTCGATTTCTTTTTTTGATACTGCCTTGACAGTTTATTTAATCGGTTTTCAGCAGTAGTTAGTGATGAAAAATTTTTCCGGGAAAATTTTGAATCCACCCCTCCATGGAAAAATTTCATGGAAAAATATTGGAAAATTTGGAAATTTTTGGAAAAAAAATCGGAAAATTTTGGAAAATTTTGATAAGTTCTGATTTTTTGTGATAGGCCCTATGCTTTGACCGCTTTCGCAGCCGAGGCAGCTACACACAGGTCTAAAACTGGTGATTTTGATCATTATTTTGAATAAAACGATTTTGAAACCATGAAAAAATTTGAATTTTTGTGATATAATTTTTACGTTTTCCATCCATAGACCCAGGAGGCACATAGACACATCAATAGAATTGATTCTAAAACTCTTGATTTCTATTATCATTTCGATTTTAAAACAATCGTAGCAATACGAATCCCGTCCGCGGATATTTTGAGATTCCTTTGCCTGGCTTGTGGCAATTTGTTGGCATTTTTAATATTATTAAACAATAGACATCTTTTGTGACAACGGTGAATTTTTTTCCTTTACAATGGGATATAAATTTCATGCATTGTGAAAGATTGGAGCAAAAATAATGCACTTTATTTGGGAGTTTGTTTATGGCTTGAAAGTTAAGCTTTATTATGCAGCCTTCATTGCAATGATACAAATTCTCCAGTTGAACATGTGAAACAACAAGTACACAGTCAACACACCTCTGAGCGACCATATATTGGAAGATATATAAAAGGACTGTAAACTGTGAGATATTTGGAAACAAAAGATATCTGTGATGATGATGTAGAAGAATATCTATATGATAGCTCTTCTAGCTTCTGGCGTATTGTCCGATATCTTCGTGGAGGACAAACTACACATTCGATATCCAATTTCTAGCTGGTTCAGATAGTTCTCAATCGATTTCAGATCTACTTAAATGAGTATTCGCGACTTTTCCAGATGAATTGGAGATTCTCCAGTTGAATCTAAGATCCTTTCAAAGTTGAGTTTCTGACAGATATCTGAAATTCAATTAGAGAATCTGAAATCATTCAATGTTGATATTCAGCTTGGAAAGATCTGAAATAGACATAGAGGGTGCAGTTGGTTCAAAAGTTAACATGCAGGGATGATAGAGAAGTTTTCGGTCTTCGAATATTACATAGTCTTTTTCAAACGACTGCAACAAGCCTCCAAAACAATGGTAAAAACGTCAATCACCAGAAAAAAAATTTCAAAATTTTCCATTTGCATCACTAGGTGTGGGAAGCAGTGAAATCTTCGCAAATAGAATTATAGTGGCTTTCATAAAGACGATACAGTATCTCATTTGTCGGCCTACATGTGTAGAACTCTGTATTCCGCATGAACGTTCCTGAATTGCAATTGAGTATATGTAAATTCAACTAAATTCTGTTAAAATCATGCCCCTATGGGCCCGAACTGGGAGGGGGAGAAACTTTCGATCTACGCTACAATTTTGTAGCCTTCAAAACATTTAATTTTTTGATGAACTAAGCTGAAGAGCAAGGCTACTCTTAACAGTTACTAGAGTCATTACTCTTCACATGCAACTTCACATAAATGTTAACCTACTCTTTATTCGTGGTTGCACTGTGTCTTCAAATTGTTGTAGACTCTTGACAATTGATTATTTCGGAAAATGTATGTGATTTACAAAGCACAATTTACACGCATTAATTCTCAGCGCACTATAATCACCTTTTAGTGCCCTAAACATAGCGTGGCCGCTCGTGTGCTGAGTGGAGATCTCCATTAATTTTAAAATTGATTTCAATATACACTCGTTCGCAATTACTTGCCAGGATGCAAACAAAAAGTCGCTTGTCGAAATATCACGCTTTTATTTCAACAACAACAATCGAAGATAAAAAGCTTTTCAAAATATTTATGCTAAGAGTATATATTTCAATATCCCTTTTGACCCCTAAACGTTTTAAAACGTCCACTATTCCTTCATGCAAAAGTTTTTTTTAAAAGTCTATTCATAAAAATGCAGCGATCGCGCATGTCAATCAATAACGCTCCTTTTGGGAAGATTCTTCGACAGACCTTTCTGAAAGCATGGGAAGGTTTCGAGATGAGGCATTGCTATTTATAGCCAACAATCACAGACGTAGTTGTGATGTTCATTCCTGATGAATTCATTCTCTTGGTCTAGATGAGAGGAATTCGGTAATCATTCTATCGATGGCGTCCCGTTTACCGCGTCGACAACGAGCTCCGCGGTACGGTTTGACGTTCGACTTAGAATTTATCAGATGACAATGAAAGTGATGAAAATGATGTTGATTTTGATGGAAATTTCTAACGACGACTAGATGGAGCATGACAGGAATAGTGATGAAAATTTTCCGGAAAATTTTGGAAAATTTTGAAAGTTCTGATTTTTTTGTGATGAAGTCCCTGCTTTGACCGCTTCCACAGCCGAGGCAGCTACACACCAATAGGATGGGTCTATAAAACTGGTGATTTTGATCATTATTTTTGAAT
This sequence comes from Prostheceraeus crozeri, assembly GCA_907163375.1. Lineage (NCBI taxonomy): Eukaryota > Metazoa > Platyhelminthes > Polycladida > Euryleptidae > Prostheceraeus > Prostheceraeus crozeri. The sequence goes on from CAJQUW010011050.1 coordinate 83,247, forward strand.
AAAAACCGATTTTGAAACATGAAGAAATTTGAATTTTTGCGATATAATTTTTACGTTTTCGTATCACAGCCGAGGGATAGACCATCAATTAGAATTGTTCTTAAAACTCTTGATTTAGATTTTAAAACAATCGTAGCAATACGAATCCCATCCGCGGATTTTTGAGCATTCCTTTGCCACCATCAGTGGCTTGTGGCAATTTGTTGCCATTTTTAATATTATAACACAGACATCTTTTGGGAGAACGTGAATTTTTTTTCCTTTCAATACGGGTATAATTTCATGCATTGTGAAAGATCTGGAGCAAAATAATGCACTTTATTTCTGGGAGTTTATGGCTTGAAAGTTAAGCTATTTTATGCAGCCTTGATTGCAATGATGCAAATTCTCATGTGTTGATGAAAATGTGAAGAACAAGCACACAGTCCAACACAGCATTTTACATGAGTAGTGATGAAAATTTTCCGGGAAAATTTTAAATCAAAATTTTCAATTGGAAAATTATGGAAAAAATTTGGAAAATTGGAAAATATTGGAAAATTAAGAAAAAAATTGTTGGAAAATTTTGAAAGTTTTGATTTTTGTGATACGCCCTATATATTATGAGGCGCTTCCGCAGCCGAAGCAGGTACATACCAATAGAATGGGTCTAAAACTCTTGATTTCATCATTATTTCGATTAAAAACGATCGTAGCACTGCGAGTTCCGTCCGCGGATTTTTGAACATTCCTTTGCCAACAGTGGCTTGTGCTAATTTGTTAGCATTTTTGATTATCACACAGACACCGATAGGGGATGAATCTTGCTTTAGAATAGAGGCGTATAATTTCATGCAATGTGAAAGATCTGGAGCAAAAAATAATTTTGGAGTTTGCTTGTTAGCTTGAAAGTTAAGCTTTATTGTGCAGGGGCCTTGATCATAGTGATACAAAAATTCTCCATATGTTGATGAATATGTGAAGAATAAGCACACAGTCGACGCAGCATTTATACATGAGCGACATCATATTGGAAGACTGCAAACTCGTGAGATATTTGGAAACTAAAGAGATCTGTGATGAGTAGAAGAATATCTATGACAGTTTCCAAATTCTGGCATATTGTCGATCTTCGTTTAGGACTAAACTGCATGCACATCTTCCATTTCTACCTCATGGTTCAGATCTAGTTCCAAATCGATTTCAGATCTACCCAAATGAATTTCAGACATTTCCAGATGAATTGGAGATTCTCCAGTTGAATTTTTAAGATCCTTTCAAAGTTGGGTTTCTGATAGATATAATGAAATTCAATTAGAGAAATCTGAATCCATCTAATATCTGAAATTCCAATTTGGATGATCTGACAATAGACATGGAAGAGGGTTGCAGTTGGTTCCAAAAGGTAACATTGCAGGAATGATAGAGAAGGTTTTCGGTCTTTGCATATTGCATAGTCTTTTCAAACGAAACAACAGGTCTCCAAAACAAAGGAAAAATGTCATACATCACTAAAAAAAAAAATTTCAAAATTTTCCACTACTGAAAATTTTCCGGAAAAATTTTGAAAAAATTGGAAAATTTTCCGGAAAATTTTTCCATTTGCAATCACTAGCAGTAGTTGAGTGACCACTCTGCTATCACAAAGGAGTCATTTCGAAACATTCAGTTTCAGCAATAGTAGTAATCCCATGGCTGGCGCACAGTCCTAAATGCGGAAATGCTGACTCATCCCACCCTCTTCTGGAAGGAAGGGAGAGGGCCAAGGATGTGAAGGAAAGGAATGGGTCCGAGAGGCAGGAAACTAGTTCCCTACCCCCCCCACCCCCTGGAAGGAAAGGAGGAAGGACAGGAAGGCAGAAGGCAGGTGAAGGAGGAGTGATGAGGCAAGGGGTGGAAACTGGGAAGGATATGAGTGAGGAAAAGGGTGGGTTTTGGTGGTTTTGGGATGAGAAAGGCTGGAATTCGGCCCATGAAGGAGGTCTCGGATTGGAAATTGGAGTTTAGATTTGGAATCTGCGTGAATATTTTGGGTGGGGAAGGAAGGAAGGGAGGAGTTTTCCCCCTGTGAGGCAAAGGGTGGAATCTCTGAAAACGGCAGATGTTGGACAAAGGCAGGTATTGGTGGTTTTGGGATGAGAAAGTCCATTTTTTTCGCATGAAGGAGTGCTTTCGGATGGAAAAAAACGTGAGGCGAGATTTCGGACTCTACGTGACAATGTGGGTCTAGGAAGACTTGCTTCCCAGCGCAAATCGGAGAGAAAAAATTTTGAGGACGTCCCCCCTCCTGCCAAATCCAACTTTGGTGTTAGAAAAGTCGTGCTTGCAATAGCTCGTTTGAAGCATAAAGGAGTGAGAAATGCAGGTGGAAAGCTCAGTTTGGACTATTTTCCTGGGTTTAGGAGGAAAATGCAGGAAAACGTAGAGTTGGAAAGTCGGGTGTTGAATGTTTTGGGATGAGTAAAGGTCGTTTTTCGTACAGGGAAAGGAGGCCTCGGATCGGGAGAAAAACGGAGTTGCAAATTCGGATTCGTTTGACCAATTTGGGTTAGGAATTCCTTCCCAAAACTCTATCGAAGAAAAAAAGTTCTGACCCCCCCCCGAAGCTAACTTTGCGGGGGATTCTAGTGGATGGATTTTGTCTTATAGCTTTCATTGAAAGAAGAGGAAAAAATAACCAAATGATAATTATTTTGTCGCGAGTCAAATCGGATCAGCCGTTCAAAAGTTAGAGCTGTTACAAGATTTTAGGAATTTGCGAAAAAAAAAAATCCTAAGTGTAAGAGCCACTTAGTATGGAAAAAATTTTGAAATTTTTCAAAATTCCGAATTACGACCTGGACCCTTACCAAACTTTTTCATCAAATTTTACCGGACCCCCCGGGGAGGGTATGAGTGATAAGTGATGAAAATGTTTTGGGATAGGTTTCAGGTTGAAATTCGGGAGTTTGGAATTTTTCAAAAATTTTCACCACACTGGAGCTTCCCACACTTAGGCATTTTTCACTTGTGGTATGTGCCCATGGCATGTGCTGAGTCACATAATTCCCATAGTCACATGAGAATGGGTTCGGTGTCATTGATAGAGTATTGTGAGAACAAATCGATTGCAAGTAACCGGTGTCGATACAATGAATACTTTCGGAGATAGAGACATTTAACGTTTTGCTTCTGTGCATATAAAAACCCACGCAAACCGTAAGTCTGCTACTTCATCGAAAGACGAGGTAAGCGACGGTCGTCGCTCTGAGCTCCCGATATCGGGATTTCAATAACTCTGTCTTTTGAAGTAGGCAGCTATTCTTCTTACATCAAAGGTTGTGGGATAGAGTTTTGATAGTGTCTTTATACTAATAAATATTTTTAAAAGTTGTATGGTAGTATAATGCCGAATTTTTTTAAAATTCTTAATTTTTAGTTTTTCAAAGTTTTTAAACATGTAGTCTGAGGTTTTCAAGTATGCTGAGTTCAAATCTGCTATTAGATTTCAAATTTAACTAAGTCAAGGCAACTTTGAGGGGTAGATCCCCAGCTACTGATCACTACCTTTGACTCGGCGTTGGCTGTCACCACTTCGCGGGCAGTGCCAATGATGTCTTGAGCTGTAAATAGCGGGTATCGGGAAGTCTTTCACTTCCCTAGGGATCAGTACAAGGCCTTCGGGGCTGTTCGACGGGATGAGAGGTCACTCACATACTCATCTGTAATTCGTCACTAAGTGTAATGCTTTAGGAATATCACTGTTACTACAGGATTCCAAAATTATACAAATTTCATTATCTTACAGTTAGCCATGGGTAAACGACAAGACGCAAGTTTCATTTGAAAAATTTGCGTTTATGTAGGCGAATCATTCGCAGTGTGGGACGACCAGACCCATTTCAAGAAGGCGGGCACGACCACATGATTATCTTGAGTAGGGTTGCGTGTGTGAAGTGGTAGGGTGTTGAAGGGAGATGAGGATGAGGTGAGGTTTTACCGAAGCGATGCTGATTGTGCTGGAGGTTGGGTGAATGACCATCGATTCACCAAAGTTGATTGTTGAAGAGGGGGAGCGAATGTAGAAGATTAGAGCGAGACGCCTAGGTGGAGAAGCTGTGGAGATGATGAGGTGGAGAAAGCTGTGGCTGCGTTGGAGGCTGGAGATTCAGTTGGAAAGAGAGTGTTTGAGAGTGGATGATGAGGATGATGTGGATTTAGGATTAGGCGAGCGTGTTAGGACGCGTTGAGGAAGTGAGCTCTCTTCCTCGGAGGTGTTCCAACAATCGTTGCTGAGGGACCCCCCGAAGAGCCTCATCTTCCCCAAAAGTGAAGGGTGGTGGGATATGGTGCAGTCGGTCGAGGTGGATGGAAGTATATGGAAACGATGCATGTGTCGCAGCGGACGCCGCACATGCTTTGTTGGTGAATAAATATGAAAGTTTGAAGAAGGTGAAAGACGAAAGATGGTGAATGAGTTGGTATGACTTGAAAAAAGAAGGATCTGAAGTCTAGGGAGGTAGCGGATGAGAATATCCGAATGAAGCGTGGATGGACAGAATTTTGAAGAAGAAGACGCGAGAGTTGGAAGAGAAGAATGATGACTGTGAGAAGAGGGAGAGTGCTGCAGAGGAAGAATGAGAGATGCAGAAGCGAAGTTTGAGGAGATGATGAAGGATAAGACTGGGGTTGAGGACGCGAGGAATGTTGAGTTGGGAGAGGAATGTGGCTAGGCGGGGGTGATGAGAGACAGGCGTTGAGAAGTTGGAGGCATGAGGGATCGAGTGGAATCGTTTGAATGGGATTAGGTTGTTTTGAGTTTCACATCCCATATTCGGGATTAATCATCTGGACGGTCAGGTTATTGTCAATAAAAACCTAGATGATCAATCACATGATATAAACGGACACCACCAGAAGAAATGCCTACACGCCACCCACTCCGAATGCGTGGGCACTTTGACCGACCTTCTCGTTAGGAAGCGCCACGAAAACTGCCTAGGGATGGCTAAGGGGTAAGTGAAAAGCAAATGATATAGTTATATCCTATTCTAAAACATTCCATTTTCCATTGCAGATCTTTCCCCCTGCCTTCAGTCCCGAGACGAAACCAACGGCCTCTGATTAAGGGGCCACCATGGGCAAGACCATTTGATGGAACTCCTCGTGGTTTGCCCTGGGCAGTCTTCGAACTGGCGAATTACTATCATTATGTATAATCTGCTATCAGTCAACTTGAGTTGCAAATGAAGTTCGGTGTAATACTTCCTTTCGACGGGCGCGTTCCTGTTCAGGGACGGCGGTGAAACCCGTTGCCTGTATACGAATGGGACATTCGGCAGTGGCCAATCTTGTTAAACCTTCTTCGTCATGTTTGCAAGTGTTTGCCTCTGTCTCAACGTAGTATGCATTCGCGACAGGGTGAATTTAGCATCTGTTTCGAAGGTTATCTTATATACTCTCCATTACTACGTAATTGAGGAATGAACCACGAGTTTATTGTCTCTATCAATGAGGACGAATTGATGAATGGAATGAAATGGAGGATACCCTTGATAAATGGCACGAAATAGACTTCTCCTCTTTCAGTAGTTGAACAAGCTCTTGTCAGTGTCGTCAGAATACTTTATCATGTTGTACAAAGTTTTCTGCAACACAGGTTGATGTATGGTTAGAAAAGTTTGTCATGGCGTTTTATGAAACTAAATGTCATAAAATGCAAGCGTTAGTGTATTCAACTAGTGTTTACTGCGACACACGTTTGTGGAAGTAAAGTGTTGATCATTGAAATTTTATGACTGAGCGACACTCATCACAGC
>CAJQUW010011051.1:0-25000 GCA_907163375.1 Prostheceraeus crozeri
ACACCTTAAAAAAATTGGTTTTCCTGGAAAACCAATTTTGGTTTTTCAGCCTGTCCCGGGGGTGAAAACCAAATATGGTTTTCCAGAGAACCAAGTGGAAATTGGGTTCTTCTGGAAAAACCAAAAGTCAATCGGTTTCTCTGGGAAACCCAAAACTTGGTTTTTTCAGCTTTATATCTTAGGTTTTCCTGGAGAACCAATATCGGTTCATTCACGAGTGACCCGATAATTGCTTCCGATAAAATTTAAATATACATACTAAATAATAGGCCCTAATAATAATACTAGTAATAAAATAATAGTATTAATTCATTTTTTAAATAATATAATTCTGATATGCTCTAATATATTTTACTTTACTTCAATTCCGTACTAATATCATTTTGAAACAACATGCACACAATTTGTTGGCTGAGCATAAAATAAGCTCAATAAAGGTGCAAAAGAAATATTGTAAAAATGTGTAAAAAATGCGTGAATACTCAAGTGAGGTATTTTGAAGTTTACAATTTATCTAAAACCATAGACAGATTTTCCGCAGAAAAGTCCCCGAAACGTCAAGAAAGTCATTGTTTCTTATTTTTCACTTTTTTCAAGTCAAGCTTGCATAAAAAATAAATACAAGAAAGACGAGGGACGATGTCTTTTTAGGGGGTCGCAGCATAATTTCCCATGAAGTTGAGACAAATTTGCTAGTCTTCTTCAAGATAAACAAAATCACAGATAAGGCCTTCCGCAGGATGCAAACGCCCAACTAATCCGGTGCATGCGCAAGAAAACCACGTCGTCGAAATTTTTCGATGCCAATACTCGTTGCCACTGGAGTGGAGCTCGCTACTGAAAAAAGGAAAAAAATAATCTCAGAAGGGATATCCTCAATATAAGGACTGTGTAGAAGAAGCATTTTAGAAAATTGCGGCAATAAAGTTACGCGATGTTATTGAAAAAGGGTGTGTAATAAAACTCAACTATGAAATCATGTTTGTTGATGCGAAAATAATGCCATATAGGCCTACACTGTCATAAATGGTATCACATACAGTCAAAGCCTCGTTAGTTCGAACACGGATAATTTAGATTCGGTTAATTAAGATCATAACAACGCCGTGGCTTTTTTGTATCTTTGCAGATATAAGCTGATGTTTAATTAAGAATTTTGATTATTTTAGAGATTGACAAATCTGGAATGTATGGACCTTAATTAACAAGCTTTGACTGTAGTGTAATCAAACATAATGAATATGCAATAAATTTCTCAGCACAAAATTTTGTACAAACCATTAGCGCATGCACATATAACAAACGACGCCATGTGAACCAAAACACCACAAGAAGAGCTTTTCTGTACAATAAGCGGCATGCAAAGTAAATTCGGCTGTTAACAACAAAAGAGAGTTACGCATTATGCCATGCAAAATAAACTCCTCTACACAGTAAGTGGCATGTTGGGCTTGCACAAAACATGGCGAAATCAAAACCAATTAATAAGCATGCAAAAGCAAAGTTTTTCATGCAAAATCACACAAATTAAACGGCAAAAGTTGTTTACTGCAAGCAACTGTAATTAGTGCGATGATATATACGTGTACATTAAATGACACTTGTTCTTAACTGAAAGTGCAAAGTAAATAAATTTTATTTATTTATTTATTTATTTATTGCATTTTGCACTTTCAGTTTTGAACAAGTGTCATTGTATATCACGATAATATATTCAAGAATTCATTTATTCATGAATTTCAATGTATGACAACAAATTGAAATTCATCAAGACTAAAGTTAAACATTGGTATAAAGCTACAATGTCCCCACCAGCAGATAATATAGGACTCATAAATATATTCATCTACAGAGGCAATAAATGGCTGATAGAATACAATCATAATAAGTTAGAAATAGGGATTTGTAAAATGCTTTGAAAAGTGTCGAACATGAATATGAAATCGTTTCGAATAACATGTATTGTAAGAGATTTCTACATACATGTGTAGGCTACAAACAGAGTAGTCACGGTAGTCATGAGATTTAACGACGAAATTGCTAGATGCCCGAATAATTTATAAGTGGGAAATACATTACTATGAATACTCATTATTCACTCCATAATTAAATAAAGTAATTTTAAGATTGAATTGCAAACAGTATTTAAGCTTTCAACTCCTAGCTATACAGTACATGAAGGAACTGTTGAGAAACAACTGTTAAAATCTTCTGATATACCTCCACGTTTTGTGTGGATCATACATGTGTAATTCCATACACAATGAGCAATCGAGGGATAGGAACGATTTGAAAACAGCAAAACCAAATTTCACAGTACCCCCCACAAGAAAATAAGATGACAGCACGTTTAAGTCAATGCACATGACAACGGTCCCACTTAGAACAAATGCGTTCCAATGAAAAGGAAGAAAATCAGACACCACCCCTCATTCTTGACGTCCATGGCAAACGCCCACAAATTGTAGATCCTCGAAACCCGATTTGGTTTTTTCGTAAAGAAAGATTTATAGCTAATCAGTAAATCATTGGCACATTTTATTAATGATTTATTAACTTTGTACATTACATTTGTAAAAAACATATCAAAGAAGTATGCTTTCAGAGTTAAAAGACAAAGTGTCACGTAATATTTTCCCTTTTGTAGAGAGATTCCGCTCGCTAAATTTAGGCACAAGTCCGATCAGCGGCGAGATAAGAGAGTGGCGGTGGAATCACGTATAATGTGCAGTCAGTGAATGAAAGAGAGTTAGCCTTTTTCAGTATAGATGTATAAAGAAGACATACCGAGGAGTGTTTTAAATAGAATGATGAGAGAGAAGAGAGAGAGATGAGAATGGATAAAACATTCCGTTACTGTAGCCCCAAAACATTCAATTCTAAAGTAGAGTTTTTGTGTATGTAATGAGTTCCAATGAAATTTAAAATTTCTTGTGTGAAATTGAGAATGTTGAGAACTACAATGATCGGCTGGAACTAAGGTGTCTAAGCAGAACACAACTTGTGATAAACCAGGCTTCGAATCATCCTCCAAATAATCACATCAATTCCATATCACTATAGATAGATCAGGAAATTCCGCGTGGTTAATAATCTAATTATACCATTTTGAAGAAAATCAGTAAGTTCTGCTATCACTGGACATGAATGTCCGTCTTACAACTTCCACACAAACGAAGATCTGTCAATAGATCTCCATTCGAACATGCAATTAGTTATGGTAAGAAAAATCAAATTTGACTTATTCCACGACACATAACCCCTTACCGTACCAAGGCTCATAAACCCGGGATTCATCAACAAATTTCAATTTGCATTTTCATTAATTGCGGTCGCAATCAAATTTGATTGTTGCTGTCAAAACGTTGCAATTTTTAAATTGATTTGCCTCTTGCATCACAAAATTTGAGTCTGCTGGTTGACCCAACCCCACAAATATAATTGACAAACCCAAACTGTGTTGTTTCTGGACAACCGTTTGGTTTGGTTTTCCCAGAGAACCAATCATTTTGGGTTTCCCCAGAAATCCTTTTTGGTTTTTCTGAGAGAACCAGTTTGGTTTACCCATGAGAACCATTTGGTTTTCTGGAAATCCATAGGTGATATATCTTTCGCTGGAGAACCAATTAAAAAACCAAAAATTTTTTAGAGTGCAAAAAACAACACATGATCAATCCACCTGTAGTAATTTCCTTATGCAAACTTAATGTGTAATACGCAAATAGGAGCATTTTCTGCAACCAAGTTTTCAGATTTTTCAACTGCTGCTGGCAACGAATCTCAGCCAAAAACAATTTTATCTCCTCACTACGTTGTTTTACTGGAGAGTCTCTATTTGATATTGTTTTCAATTCCACCTTCCAAGAAATATCGTTGATGTGTTTGGTATGGAATAAAATCATTTTTCGCTCAGAAAGCATACTACAATAGCATTACACTTGTTTTGGCCCATTGTTAATATTAAAGAAGTTATTCAACTGTCTCTTGTATCAAGAATGTACCTGAAATTTTTTGCTGGGTAAAGTTAATCAAACAGAGTGTCGAAGGCCTTCCGATGGGGAGATAATTGTGGCGACTATATTAGCGAAATTAATTTTATGCATTTTGGGTGGAATTTGTTTTTATGGTCATTCGCGTCGACAGAATCAAATTTTGGGCTGGCAAGATTAGTTTATCAAGTGCATCTTTAAGGCATCGTGTATCGTTAAGAGAAAACGTGTGCTGTGGAATGATGTATTATTCGGGAATGGTTTAGACAGTCGGCAGCTAGGCTGCCCTCAGGGACAAGCGTTCTTGGTCGTCAATCCACTATCTTATTTTTCATTGGTCATAAGCGACGTATCTCAAAACCTATTATCTAAAAAGTTCTGTATTATTGATTAGTAGGACGCTTGACGAATGTTAATTGTACTAAGTTATGTTACGTGAAGAGTATTCAGATGATTGCACACAGGGAGAACAGAATGTATCAATATAGAAACTTGTCTGAAATATTGGTCTTACACTCAATTTTTTTTCCAAAAGCTGTGTAATGAATTATGTTACAAAAAACACTTAGTTATTTGAAATGTCCATCGCTAGCTGTGATACCGACCATACCTACATAAAAATCTGTTACTATCACTTGGCGTCATCAGTTTCTGTACAATTTTACTTCTGGAATGAGCAAATATCTAAACAGACATCCAAGTGTTTATCGTAAGACGGTAAAATTCTTCGTAACTATTAAGATATTACAATTGTTCCCACGCAATGTGTTTATTTTTAATTGTTTGGTCTCATATATTCGCTCTATTTTAACCTTACTCGTAACCTCGCATTCTTTTGTAACATATCACCAAGAAATACCTTATAAATAGTAACATTATGAGTTGAGGTCGCGTGCAACGAATTTGTATTTCGCGATTTTTCCATTTTTTTTGATTTGACACAGTACAGATTTTATAAATCATTTGTCATAAGTTGTTCGACAATGAGTCGCAAAGTCGAACCACACTGCTGTTTCCCATAGTTTACAGAAAGATCGAGCAAGTATTGATGTTATAGAAAGACGAGCTTGGCATTGATGCCCCCCACAAGCATTTACACGTCGTATACGGCTGATGTCGTATCATCACGTATGGACGCATTGGCAGATACGCCAGGGTGGGGGGTACCGGTGACGATTAAACAATTAGTAAACTCTCTCAATATAATGTAGGCCCTGAAATATTAATTTTACAAAAGTTTATCGGCATTTTCAGTTAGAAGTACCTCGCTTATCCAATTTCCACGTCATGTCAGATTATAACTAGCAACTAGATTTAAGGTGCATATTCGTAAGGCGTGCTCTTATTATTTGTTTATTTTTAGTATTTTCCCACCCCCCTCTAGATCATAATCCAATTTCTCGTTTGGGAGGGCGCATCCGATCCAGTATTATGCACGTTTCCTCAATTGAGGAACCTTTAAAATCAACGTCCACGACCCTGCAGCAATGAATGAAGGTGTTATAATCGTTCTATCAAGATGAAGAGTCTTAACAATAGAACACTTTAGGAGTGGACCATAATTGTTAACGCCCGCCGGATATTGACCAAACGAGCGGCGTACTGAAATATATAACACTGATCACCAAATATTCCTTTAGCATGAGTTCCTTTATAGTCCTTTAGTACCATTGCCTTGATCCAATAAACAGGTTGAGACAAGCTTTCATGAATTGGATTGCTGAAGCGCAGGACCGGGTCTTGCATGATTCATGGAGATAAGGTGTCAAAGTTTTTTCACTAAGCATAATCCGATATGTAAAACATTTAGTTTCTCAATCTTCTTTCAAGAACACTTAGAAAGAATATTAATTAGAGAAAGTCAAGGCTTCTTTAACATAACAAGAAAATAGCGTTCTTCAGGTAATTAATGTAGGAGCGTAGCCGAGATGGTATCGTTAGCATGGTCTCAATTTATCAAATGCTGAAACTCGATAGTCAATCAGTTTCATTTCATAGTTATTGCCTCGCCTTTGACATCAAACGTTCGCATTGTTGAAATTTCTGTAATAGAATCAACGTCCTTTCATTCTTGATTCAAATCATACAACTTCGGCCAAGTTCAAGAACTGTGGAACCATTGCAACATTCGCAAAAGTAAAGTAATTGAAATCCTCTTGACATGGAACCCAGCACCATATTCGTAAAGATAAGATGCATCGTAAACAAAAGGTTATCGCATCAATAGATTTCTAAAAAAGAAATATACGACATTATCACTTTTCTGCAATGCGTCATAATAATATTTGAAACTTGATACCCTATCAATTTTCCGGGCTCGGTCCTACCGTCCCCCCTGGCCAATTTTCTAAAGTAGAACACCATTTAATCACTTTCTTGCATGCTCAGAATTAATTTGATTGATTTTAATATATTATATTATTTTTGCATTGCTTATGGAATGAAGAGAAAGATACTTTTATGACTCTTTGGCATCGAGTCGAAGCGTCCTCGACTGGAGTCGGGAAGCGTCCCGCCAATCCCGCCACATGTCCTAGATAGCAACTGTGCGATCGCAGACATTTGTCCGGGCCATATAATAAAATACTTAAAAATATTTTGCTGTATTCCAGCGACTACAGCTACGGCCTGAAGCGCAGTTTTTCTACGCTACAAGCGCAGGTTGAGAGTCATGCATGAGATCGAGGCAACAACACGGATGAAACCGTTTTGAACGGTTTGCGACTCCAAATTTTATACTCATTCGCGAATTCAAAAATTGACATTGACTCTCGTGATTGGACCGCTTCGCTCTTGAAAAAAACAGACGAGCAAGATTTGTCCTTGTTAATGCGATATTAGGGCGGATGGACAATTATATGATAAAGAAGGTTGAGGGAAATGAATTTTCTCTGTAACTCTATATTGTTCATGTACATGCAGTGTTAATTTGTCTTTGGGTGAGGAATTGCGGACGACAAAAAAATCAGTTTTTCTGTGGATATGTATATAGTTAACTTCACCACCTTTATCCATATGCGTTTTTGCTGACTTCAAACATTGATGAAATGCAAAATGACAGTGAAATGTTGATGATCGCTGTGGATAGTAATACATAAACCATAGTGATGTCAAATTTCTATAACTGCTGCAACAAATGTGAAAAACATAGATTGCAATGTTTAACTAGGAACTGATAAGGGGAGGAAAACAAGAATTACGTTACCATTTATCCTGGTCACCCGACCCCCCCCCGAAAAAAATTTCTGGGCGACGCCGCCTGATTGGCCGTCTGATACTTTCTGTTACCCTACTTACATTGATTTTAGTTAAAATTTTCACCCATTTATAATTGTAATGTTGTTACACCGCTACTATTGTGAATCAATAAAAGTTAACTTGACTATGACATCTTGACTATATAGATGTGTAACGAAATAGAGGTTTGATTGTATTTTTTCAAGTGTTTTATTATTTTACTTACCAACTGACATGAGGTTGAGTTGGATCCAAGTCTATGTTGCTGTGTTTGCTTTGCCTGGTTGAGAAGTTTCTTCCTGCCTGATTTGACCTTATTGTAGCGTGTTGTCCCATTTTCCTAGCCATTGATAGTGATTGAGCGCCAACTCGGGATGTTTGAGGCTTGTTGTAGTGATCACTTTCTTTAAGTGACCCGCCAAGGGCTAGGAAATAGTGAGATGTCAGCCAATTATTGCCCGCTGGTGCGCGCGAACTATTCAATGAAAATTGTTGATAGAAAACACGGACAAGGAAATTTGAAACACTCTCTTCTGACAACGTCGGACTCCCCGGAGCTCCGTTCTGATCACGCGCCTTGTACATCTTGTTCCATCCTCATTGAGTACCAGCCACAGTGATGTAAGATTTCTATAATGAACGGAGTTTTTTGGCCAAATTGTTTTGCTTGTTTTTATTCGATCTAAACTTTGTATCAGGGTTATAAGATGGCTTGTCCTCGAGCAGGTCCCACAAAAATCATTAAATACGGAAAACCTAGGTGCCATTCGTAACAAGATGACACTTGTGTTGTAAACTATTGTCATCTTAAAAATTTTCTTCCCATAATATATCCCCTGACCTCAAGGCCGAAAGAAGAGGTGATAATGATAAATCCACTGAAAAATTAGATGTTCAGCATTTTTTAGATTGTTTACACACATCAGTGCTGGTATATCATAAATTGGACTGGAGTCTTTTTTCCTTTCCATACAGCCTCGTTCCCCGAAAGATGGGCATTCAACGATTCATGTATTCGCGCGCCTATAATTAGCATCTAACGCATTTACTCGCATTTTCAGTAAGTTGCTGAAAGGGCACAAAAGCTTGTTAATATAAACATATAACATATGAGCTTGTCTCGAAAAATTGGAATTTGTCATGAAAAGAGTTTTTCGATCGCTGTGTTTAGTGCGAGTCACAGGGTCCGCTGTTCTACGGAAGGAGTTTGACAACCACGGCATACAGGAAAATTAAAGGAACCGGAATGCAAAGCTGATTTCATTTCAGTTTCCTTGGTGACAAACTCACCGGTTTCGATATTTGTGTTTGAGAATGTGTAATATTCGGTCGTCCATTGCTTTATGATAACTTTTGTCTGATTACTAATTCTTTTATGCGTTTTGATAGAAAATATTTTGACTTTGTCTGGTTTGCCTGTGGATACGCTCATCACTCCTCTTAAGGACTAGCTTTATTTCTATAATTCTAAAATATTTGTGTACATTTACTTCCATATGTTGCACATCATTTCAAAATAGTTAATAGAAGTTCTTAATGTTCAGCTGATCATGCACAAGCTTAGGAGATGAATTAGAGTACCTGATTCTTGACAAAGTCTGAGTGGCTTCGTAGCAGAAGGTAGGCAGAATCAGCTACTATAAACAGCGATGTCAAAACAGACTGAACAAAAAAGTCGAATAATAGAATAATCGGGATATCTTAGTCACTAAGTTCTTAATGAAATGTCTCATCTACATGGATGACCTTTGAATATGCAATTACCGTCACTGGATAAGCCTTAATGCCTATACAAGCACGCTCAAACTGGTATAATGTAGAATATCTTGGTTCTCACTGAGCCTACAAACAAAGATCTGCGTCCGTATTCGCACCACAAACTCCAAAATCAATTCATCCGCATCGGATCCTCATCCGCATGTGTACTGTATCCGCACCAAATGCGCATTAGTAACAATCTTCGAAACTGTACCGCGACTCGTTTAGATTCGGTTAAACTTAACAGGACCCTTAGAATTACATTCATCTGCGCGCGTCTTCGGTTTCCTAGAAAGAAAGGATTGTATGTAACTTTAATATCGAAATGGCACATCACAGAATTACACAAAACTTGCTTCTTCTCGAATGGATAATTCGTGTATCGCTTGCTATTGGAAATGGGAAACAATAACCTGTCAATAGAGGACAACAGAACCAGTGAGTGACTGGCATGCGTGCTGTGATATCACTTCGCACACACCAAAACACACATCGCTGTCTTCGCTAGTATTTGACTCAGTTCATGCACTATGCAGTGAGGACTGGCTGAGAAGAGGATGGTGGAATCATCAAGTGAACTAATTTTCGTACGCCTGCTACTTTTTTTAATAAGATTGGAAGGGCCAACATTATGGAGAAAACTTGTGCGCAATGATCTGAATTCTTCAAATCTGAAGGAACTGTGGCAATCGAAGCACTTTCCTGGAACTCACATTAATCCGCAAGCGACGCACGACTTTCTTCCTATCTCTGTAAGGTATTAGGAATTTCCCACTTACCAGGTTCCTCGATGTGCCGTCGATTTCGAATTAATCACACTTCTAGCAAACCGAAGCAGATAAACAAAATATTTAATTCTGTGACGGGACCATTTGTGATTTTGTGGATTTCACAACTAGAGGCTGTACGTCCAACAAACAAACGAACAAATGTGCCAATGCAAAACTACGAACAGCAAGCTTAGACTAGGCTGCATGTATACTAACAATGCAGACCACTATCTTTTAGGATCGGTTCTGTGCACACGAATTGTTTTCATTACTGGTAGCGTTATAAAAGAGCCTCTATGGGCATCTTGAATTGTTAAGGCATGAAGATTACGGCTATCGAACTTAGAAATCTAAATGTCACTTCTAAATGTCAATGGGCTTGTTAATGTGGATACAACCTGGTACATGCACCCACACCCACAGGTACTGTCCTACGCAGGCTGAATTTAGGGCTCACTACTTATCATGACGATTTCTCATAGCAGACATGGCAGCACAGCTAATCTCACTTAGTTATTTTATATATTTATTCACAGAACAATGCTATAGTGGCGCATCGTACATGTACTGCTAGGCCACTTTACAAAAAAGTACATCCAGAACTGAATTAGCACGGGGAATAAGATCGAGCGAAGAGAAAGGTTTTGAGGGAGCTTTTGAAAGGACGAAGGGAGGAATGGTTGACCACTTCGGCTGGGAGATTGTTCCACACACGTACTGCGGCAGAAGGAAAGGCATGGGAGCCAATTTTCTTCCGTCTGCATGAGGTAACCCGGAGAGCGTAAGTATGAGCAGATCGAAGGCTGCTCCTGCTACGGATGCTGCAGACCGATGTGAGTTCTTCAGCAATATAGACTGGTGCGCTACCGTGGAGGCAACGGAACAAACACCAAGACAGCTAGCCGGTAGTCAATTCTCTGAGGGGATCGAAACCAGTGCAAGTCTGGAAGAAGAGGAGTGATGTGATCGCTTGTCCTTGCATTGCAGACAATGCGGACTGAAGTCGTCGTTGGGCGAAGCTGGGGAGGCCGAACAGGAATGATGAGCAGTAGTCAAGTCGAGAATGAACCAAGGAAGCGATCAGAGATAGTATTGCAGGTCTCGTGGTCGAAAGTTTAATGGATCGTATCTGCCGTAGTGCTGCAAAACAGCTTGTCAGACGTTTGGAGATTTCAGGTGTCATTGACAGGTTTGAGTCTAGATGTTCACCGAGACTACGGAGATTAGTCCAAGGCAAGATGCAGACGGAATCAATCAATATTGGAGTGATGGGAATTAGATGTCGGTCTCGCGTTGATGAGCACAAATCACGTCTGTCTTTGCAGTACGAAGTTGCAGGTTGTTGGAATTCAGCCAGGAGCGTATCCTAGTGACACACTGAGACAGTCGATGTTCAAGATAAGGAAAAGAGCATGGTGAGCAGGATCCATAGATAATTATGTCGTCTGCGTAGATGTGAACAATTAGATCGCTGTTTTAGATCAAACAGGGAATATCAACAGTGCAGAGAGTGAGCAGGAGCTCTCCGATCAGAGAACCGTGCGGAGCTCCACAGATAATGATGTCCTTGATGGAGGAAGATTGCTCGTTGAGGAAAACACAGCGTTTTCTGCCTGTTAGGTAGGATGAGATCCACTGCAGGACGGAACCACCTAATCCGAATGTTGCATTTAGACGGTTAAGAAGTATGGTCTGATTAACGGCGACGAAAGCAGGCGCTAGGTCAAGAAGAGCAACGAGGCTGAAATGTCCGGCATCGATAAAGGAAAGTATATCAGTGTTCACCCTGAGAAGAGCAGTTTCTGTGGTGGAATGATTTGCACGGCAGGTCGATTGAAAGCGTCGCAGTAGTAGTAAGTAAAACTCCACTTCTGGATAGCGCAAGATGGCCGCCATCGCTGACTCCCCCCCCTCCCCCTCCCCCTCCCCTCCCCCTCCCGTCCCCCTCCCGTCCCCCTCCCCTCCCCCTCCCCTCCCCCTCCCCTCCCCCTCCCACCCCCCTCTGGAACGGCAGAGTGTCGTGGTCGGCCGCCGTGGTGCTTTGGGTCTGAGTGTCGTGGTGGACTTGGGCGACCGCCAGGATTAGTCTTGAGGCTATAGTGTGTGATGTTTTTCGTGCTGAATGTTGGGTTGTAAAATGGGTTGTTTCGAGTGGAAGGAGTGGTCGGATGAGAAAACGGAGGTCGGATTCGTGTTCAGCGTGAAATTCTGCATCTGTATGGTGAGTTTCAAGGCAATCGGCGAGAAAAAATTTTCAACATTTTTCGAAAAAACGACAGAGTTAGAATTCGGGACGTTTTGGTGTGTATCGCCCAAACGAAGCATTGGATGAGAAAACGGAGGCCAGATTCGGATTCAGCGTGAAATTCTGCATCGGTATGGTGAATTTGAACGCCATCGGAGAGAAAAATTTTTCGCTGACTCCCCCCCCCCCTCTGGACAGCTTGCTTCGATTTTGGCTTCCAGTGGATGGATTTTGTCGTGCGATAGCTCGTTTGAAAGCTAAGAGTGAGACAAATTCACTGAAAGAATCGGCTTGTTCCTATCTGTCTTCGTTTAGATGTGAGACGCCATTTAAGATTTTGGGACATTGGCGAAAAACGACAGAGTTAGAATTTGGGACGTTTTGGGCTGTAGCTTCAAAACGAAGGCTCGGATGGGAAAACGGATTTCAGATTTGGAATCAGCGTGAAATTCTTTATCTGTATGGTGAGTTTCAAGTCAATCGGAGAGAAAAAATTTTCAACATTTTTCGAAAAAACGACAGAGTTAGAATTTTTGCGATGGCTGCCTACTGTAGAGCCCAAACGAAGCATCGGATGGGAAAACGGAGGCCAGATTCGGATTCAGCGTCAAATTCTACATGGAAATGGTATATTTCCAGCTCAATCGGAGAGAAAAAATTTTCGCTGACTCCCCCCCCCCTCTGGACAGCTTGCTTCGATTTTGGCTTCCAGTGGACGGATTTTGTCGTGCGATAGCTCGTTTGAAAGCTAAGAGTGAGACAAATTCAGTGAAAGAATCGGCTTGTTCCTATCTGTCTTCATTTAGATGTGAGACGCCATTTAAGATTTTGGGACATTGGCGAAAAACGACAGAGTTAGAATTTGGGACGTTTTGGGCTGTAGCTTCAAAACGAAGGCTCGGATGGGAAAACGGATTTCAGATTTGGAATCAGCGTGAAATTCTTTATCTGTATGGTGAGTTTCAAGGCAATCGGCGAGAAAAAATTTTCAACATTTTTCGAAAAAATGACAGAGTTAGAATTTTTGCGATGGCTGCCTACTGTAGAGCCAAAACGAAGCATCGGATGGGAAAACGGAGGCCAGATTCGGATTCAGCGTCAAATTCTACATGGAAATGGTATATTTCCAGCTCAATCGGAGAGAAAAAATTTTCGCTGACTCCCCCCCCCTCTGGACAGCTTGCTTCGATTTTGGCTTCCAGTGGACGGATTTTGTCGTGCGATAGCTCGTTTGAAAGCTAAGAGTGAGACAAATTCAGTGAAAGAATCGGCTTGTTCCTATCTGTCTTCATTTAGATGTGAGACGCCATTTAAGATTTTGGGACATTGGCGAAAAACGACAGAGTTAGAATTTGGGACGTTTTGGGCTGTAGCTTCAAAACGAAGGCTCGGATGGGAAAAACGGATTTCAGATTTGGAATCAGCGTGAAATTCTTTATCTGTATGGTGAGTTTCAAGGCAATCGGCGAGAAAAAATTTTCAACATTTTTCGAAAAAATGACAGAGTTAGAATTTTTGCGATGGCTGCCTACTGTAGAGCCAAAACGAAGCATCGGATGGGAAAACGGAGGCCAGATTCGGATTCAGCGTCAAATTCTACATGGAAATGGTATATTTCCAGCTCAATCGGAGAGAAAAAATTTTCGCTGACTCCCCCCCCCTCTGGACAGCTTGCTTCGATTTTGGCTTCCAGTGGACGGATTTTGTCGTGCGATAGCTCGTTTGAAAGCTAAGAGTGAGACAAATTCAGTGAAAGAATCGGCTTGTTCCTATCTGTCTTCATTTAGATGTGAGACGCCATTTAAGATTTTGGGACATTGGCGAAAAACGACAGAGTTAGAATTTGGGACGTTTTGGGCTGTAGCTTCAAAACGAAGGCTCGGATGGGAAAACGGATTTCAGATTTGGAATCAGCGTGAAATTCTTTATCTGTATGGTGAGTTTCATGTCAATCGGAGAGTTTCAAGTCAATCGGAGAGAAAAATTTTCAACATTTTTCGGAAAAACGACAGAGTTAGAATTTTTGCGATGGCTGCCTACTGTAGAGCCAAAACGAAGCATCGGATGGGAAAACGGAGGCCAGATTCGGATTCAGCGTCAAATTCTACATGGAAATGGTGTATTTCTAGCTCAATCAGAGCACTAGAACCGGAGATAGACGGGATTTTTAGTGTTTGGATGATGGGTATTACGTCATCAGCTGATCGTCACACACTATATAAGCTGGGAACCGACGGAGACTTGTCATTTAGAGGAGAACGATTGTCAGAGGTAGGTCGTCTCTCTGAGCTCCGATGATAGCTTCGGACAGTTCAAATTCCAAGTTTCTGTAAGAAACCGACTTAGAAAATTTCATTGCTGATATCAGCTAAGCCGTCAGACTTAGAGGTTCGCCAGGAGATGGCCTTCGTCTCCAGGCCATAAAAGACTCCAAAACTTTAAAGGCTCGTAACTTTGCTTCTACAAGTCCGTTTGACTTGATTCAAAAAAGGTTCGGTCGCTATTGACCTGCCCTAAGTGATGGACTACTTATAAAATTTTATAAGTAGTGCTAAAAAGTTGAAAATTTTAAATTCACTAGTTTTGGAGGTTTTCTGGGGTTTTCGACCCTGCTGAAGTCAATGAAAGCATTTTTAATGATGTCTGAGCCAGTCTTCTCATGGTATAAGCGGCTTTTCACTGAAAGCGAGCAAGACATGGAGAGTTTTGCTGTAATATTCCACTGACAGGGTGTTCCTTCGGGACGGCGGACGATGCCGTAGTGATAAGTGTGGCAAGGGAATGTGTCATATTTAAGACCGTAACCGCTGGGGCATCATGTTGGGCATTTGACACAGCTCTCAACGTAGCACTTTGAACGCCAATCGGTTGAGTCTTAGCTATCTTGTCATGGGTGGCCTCTAAACATCTCCATTGCAAAACGCTGGTGAATCAAGCACTCTACGGCTTGCTATCAAGCTGATCAAAGCAATAACTTGGGATGTTTCCTCAAGGTTTTCAAGTATGCTAAGTTCAAATCTGATATCATGTTTCAAATTTAACTAAGTCTAAGGCAGCTTTGAGGGGTTAGATCCCAGCTACTGTTCACTACCTTTGACTCGGCGTTGCTGTTACCACTTCGGGGCAGTGACAATGATGTCTTAAGCTGTAAATAGCGGGTATCGGGGAAGATCTCTCACTTCCCTAGTGATCAGTACAAGGCCTTCGGGCTGTCGACGGGATCGAGTGCCACTCACTACACTCAAATCTATCATTCCTCACTAAGTGTAAAAATCATTGTTTTCCGTTTTTCGCTTCAGAAATGCCGAAATACAATAATATGAAGACCAGTTTCAAACTGTGTCAATGCCGGAAGGTATTCCGAGCTGACGCCTTCAAAAAGCACGCTTGTACTAACAAGAAACAGATAGGGGTCGCTCGCTACTATTGCGGAGTCCACAAAGTCAGTCGCTTAAGTGAGCGGCTGGAGGATTGGCACTCACAACACAGCGAGTGTCAAACAGGCGAAGTAGGCGAAGAAGAACGGAGTTCACTCTTCGCCACTGAGCTCCGTTCTTTAGAGCTACAATCTGCCAACGAGCAAGAACGGAGTTCACTCTTCACCACTGAGGCCACTGAGCTACAATCCGCCATTGAAGCGATTGCCGCTGTATCCTCGCTTAGTAGCGAGAGTTCGCTGACCAGCAGCGATAGTGAGGAGGAGGAGGGAGAGCTACAGTCGCAACTTATCAAGGACGTCGACCTCGATCGCGAGACCCCTACAGCCGTAACTGTGAGTGGAATTGCAACACAATGTCGCAATTTTGTCAAGCGCCCGCCGGTGATCGCCGAACGGGATAGATTAAAGAAAGAGGCGGAGAAGTTGAAGGAGGAGGCCTTCTCATACAAGGCAAAGTATGAGGACCTAAAGAACGTGGCCGGAGAGATGAAGAAGGTGAAGGAGAGATTAAGCGAGCGGGATGGCGAGTTGGAGCAGGAGAGGCTCAAGACTCTCGAGGGGAAAGCCAGAGAAGAGGCTTTGCTAGCAGAGAGGGAAAGTAGGGAGAAGGAGATACGAAGGTTGAAGGAGGAAGTGGAGAGACTCCGTGTGCAGATGGCTAAGGTTGTCGAGACGAACCACGAGCTGCACCGTTCGGCGCAGCTGGTGGATCGCGATCGAAGGGTGCGTTCCAGTCGTCTGCACATCCCTATTAGAAAGGGGAGAGTAGCAGAAACTCCTCTCTTGTACGAGCGTGGAAGAGGGGAGAAATGCTACTCTCGGGTGAAGAAAGGGGTGGAGTGTCTACACTTCACCTTCGATCATCGTGATCCGATCTCGAATTTCCTTTATGAGGAAGCGTCCGAGAAGATCTGTAAGTAAAAATGACTAAATTGATATGTAAGATGATAACTCACTACTTCTTTCTTTACAGACATCCAAGAGAAGCGACCACCCGCCCCGTTGCCGGAGCCGCAGTCGAAACAACAAGCCTGAGTCCCTACCACACACCCCGAGAACGAACCATCGGCTCTCTTAAGGGCCACCATGGGGCAAGACATGATAGAACCTCCTCGCGGTTTGCCCTGGGCAGTCTTCGGACTGGCGAATACTATCATTAAGTTGAATCTGCTATCAGTCAACTTGAACGTCGCAAATGAAGTTCGGTGTAATACTTCCTTTCGACGGGCGTTCCTGTAAAGGGCGGCGGTGAAACCCGTAGCTATGTATACCGCAAGGGACATTCGGCAATGGTCAATCTTGTTAAACCTCTCTGCGTCATGTTTGCAAGTGATTGCCTCTGTCTCAACGTAGTATGCATTCGCGTCAGGGCGACATTTAGCCAACTGTCGAAGGTTGCCTAAAACTTTCCATTGCATACGTTATGAGAACCATGAGTTCTACCTGTCTCTATCAATGAGATGAATTGATGAATGGAATGAAATGGGAGGACACTCACGCGCCACACGCAACATAACACACTTCTCTCTTCCATAGTCTAACAAGCTCTTTACACATGGATCGCAGTCGATTGCTATCCCTGTATCAGAAGTGTAAGCTATCTTAATTTTATCTAACACTATTTCATCTACCATCATCACCCATATGAAATGTTATAAGATTTGCAAGTTAGACTAAGCGTGCTACTATTTCCAAATGAAAAAGTATACATGGTTAAATCATCCACTGAAGCCCCATTCAAGTAAGTCAGTATGAAAGCAAAGATAATATGAAATAAAAATTTATTATGGCATGTATTTCAAAAGGTCTTCATCGTCAATATCGTCCCAGAGTCTGGCTTCACATAGATAACAAAAACAGTTCACTTGTTTCAATCGTTCTTCCACTGCGAGCCTCACTTTCTCAATGTACGCCCACTCCGCCACGGTTCGCGGTTGGGAGTTAGGGGTGTACCACTCCCATATTTGATGCAACTGCGACTTGCTGGTCATCTCCATCACCCCTTCGGCATCATATTGTAAATATTTCCACCGTATGCCTGTTAGGTCGGCCAACTCCTCTTCATCCTCCTCCGATAATGATAACTTTCGTATATTGTCGAGATTGTATGTCTTCTCCACCTTCGCCTTTCTTGGTGCATTTGGTGTAACGAGCACCTTTGCTGATGTACATGGAGAGGAGAACTCCAATGCGGTATTTGGTGTTGTTGGAGGACTTGTCATGTTGACTGTGAATAATGACTTTGAAATGTTTTCTAATTCTGAAGTATCAACAAGCAGCCAATCAGAATGAACAGCCAATGAATGATGAATATGAAAGTATATATGCAAAGTGACATCCGTATCATTTCACTCTGTCTTTGAGACGTATAAGTGAAGTGTTCTCTAGCGAATTCTATATTTGAGGTGTACAAGTGAACTGC
Source organism: Prostheceraeus crozeri (assembly GCA_907163375.1). Lineage (NCBI taxonomy): Eukaryota > Metazoa > Platyhelminthes > Polycladida > Euryleptidae > Prostheceraeus > Prostheceraeus crozeri. Next base: position 17,861 of record CAJQUW010011051.1, read on the forward strand.
TCTCTAGTGAATTCCAAATTTGAGACGTATTATTTGACTGAAGTATCAACCTTAAACTTGATTTCATTGAAATGGTAAGTTGAAAATTTCTTCACTCATCTCCCTCAAACGTGTGGCTAATAGCATTTTCCTCAATTTCAGGCATCAACTTCATCACCAACGCCCTCCTTTCTCGAGGAAAGTTTAGAGTCGTTGAGTCAAGGTAGGTTGTAACAATACACTGAGACTTGAACAGAGATGATAGAATGATTTCTCTTTCAGGTGATGTGAGTTCCAGCTCAGGACTCTCGCGACAAGGCAACGAGTGGGAATGTGCCGACTGCGGACATATGTTTACAAGGAAGCACAGTCTCCTTCGACACATCAAACAACGTGTGTGTCAACGCAAAGCGGCGTCAATCTCCGGAGGTGAAGTTGATTCTGACGATGACATCTCCTTTCCTTGCGATTTGTGTCCTCTTTCTTTTGATAGTCACTTTCAGCGATCTTCGCACAGACTTCAACACACGCATGCAAATGATCACTACACCAACGGTACCTCTACCATCTCCCTCATTAATGTTTCACACAATAATTTAGTACGCGACTACTGCATGGAGTCCAATACTCAAATAGTAGATTTTCCTGAGTGGCTCCTTCAAAATTCTAACATTATCGAAGCGCTCTTCAACAATTTAGACAATTTTAGAATGAAGGCCCTCATCTACCTCAAACTAAAATATATTAAGATAGATTTTCAAACGGGTCAAGTGACGGAGAGAATACAGTTTCATGTTCCTTCCTCTTCCGCAACCGAAGTTGTAGACTGCGAGTCTTGGCTAAATTTTCACATTCAATGTTTAAAATCAAATGTAGATAAATTCAATCAACGCGACAGCGCTCTCATTTTTGATGGCATGGACTCAGCCATATTCAAAATTTCACTATTAGAAAGTCATGCAGCTCGAGGTACATTTAGACTACCAAAAACGTTGTATAATAAGAAAGCTGTCATCAATGTCGATTGTAAATCACAGTGTTTCAAATATGCAGTCCTATCCATCCTTCACTATAATGATATCAACGCGAATCGAAATCATACCTATAGCTATAGACAGTGGGAGGATGAACTAGACTTTGAAGGTTGTGATAGTAACAACATGAAAATCAAAGATGTAGAAACGTTCGAAAAACATAATAAGATTAAAATTGTCGTTCACGTGTGGGAGAAGGGGTTGAAGGGTGCTCGCTATAATTCACGTTCAACTTGTTATGAACGTGTAGTCAACCTCTTATTAGTAAAACAAGATGATAGCGAGGAATGGCACTACTGTGGTATTCCCAAAATCTCTCGCTTGTACACTCACTTGGGGCACTCTAAAAGAGGTGAACATTTTGTATGCGACCGCTGCATCCGCTCCTTTTGGAGTAAAGATAAATTTGAAACTCACTATGAATGGTGCAAGCGAGGTAAATTACAAATGGAACGCATGCCCAAAGATAAAATATTTTCACATAGGGATAATGGTGACGAATTAAGTCCCCTGCGTGTCATTTACGCAGACATAGAATGCTACATTGATGATATCATCCACAAGCCAGCAGCCATATCCTGCTATGAAGTATGGCATGACCACTTTAGGAATAGACAAAACAAAATGCATACTTGGCAAGGTGAAGATTGCATTTCAAAATTTCTAGAATTTCTCGATAAAGCTGCAAAATTTCAACAATCATATGATTCCCAATTGCAGCGTAAGTCACTACATATGTCAGATGAAGACAAACAAAAATTTGAAAGTTGCACATCCTGTCCTAAATGTCATAAAACGTTTGATGACGATAAAATTAAGAAAGTGCGTGATCATGATCACATCACTGGTAAATTTAGAAACGCACTCTGCTCCAAATGTAACTTTTCACTTAGGTTGAGACGTCGTGTACTACCGTCATTTTTCATAACTTTAAGGGCTATGACAGTCATATGCTCATAAAAGGAGGGTTGAGCCAGATGAAATCGTGGCAGTTTAATGTAATAGCACAAACGAGAGAAAAATTCATGGCAATGACAGCAAAAGTACCAGTAGATAAAACTAAAGAAAATAAGACAGTCTTCTTCGAAATAAAATTTTTAGATTCATTTCAATTCATGTCAGCGTCACTAGCTTCTCTCGTTCGTAATCTCAAGTTTCTTCCCCATAGTCAAACTTTGAAGAAACACTATCCAAACTTAACGGATGAAATAATCACTCGCAAAGGAGTCTTTCCTTATGCGTATTTTAGCTCAATGTCTAAACTAAATGAAACAACCCTTCCTTCCATTGACAAATTCAAAACGATTTGACGGGTGAAGATTGTCCAGTAGAGGACTATGAACATGCTCAAGAGGCATGGTTAAAATTTAATTGTAAAACGTTTGGCGATTATATGATCGCTTACTTAGAATTAGATGTCATTTTGCTGGCTGATGTCTTTCAGGAGTTTCGACGAGTGGCATTAGAAGAAGACAAATTAGATCCTATCCACTTTGTCAGTCTACCAGCCATGTCCTTTAAATCAGCCTTTAAAATGACTGGTGAGACCATTCATCTCTTACAAGACCCGGAGATGTATAATATATTTGAGCGCGGAATACGCGGTGGTCTCACATTTGTAAATAAACATCATATAAAATCTGAAACAGTAGGTGATGATCATATCCACCTAAAGTACTATGACCAAAATAATTTATATGGCAGTTCACTGTCTAAACCACTACCTCATTCCGAGTTTAGTTGGTTAAATCAAAATGAGCTTGAGTATTACTCCAACCCTTCAAACATACTGAATATTCCAGATGAAGGTGATTGGGGATATTATTTTGAAGTGGATTTGATTTATCCAAATAGTATTAAAAATAAAACTGCTGATTTCCCACTCGCACCTGAATCTGGCGAAGTGACTGAAGATATGTTTTCACCATTCATGTCACAATTTCATAATAACTTAACAGAGTGTGGACAGCCAAGGTACAAACCATGCCGCAAACTTTTACTCACCCAATATGATAAGAAAAATTATCTCGTACACTTCTGCATATTAAAATTCTATTTAGAAATGGGCATGCTTCTAAAGTCAGTTCACCGCATTATCAAATTTAGACAGAAAGCCTTCCTCAAACCCTACATAGATAGTAACAGTCAAAAACGTGCACTCGCCCAAAATAATTTTGAAAAGGATTTTTATAAATATAAGAATAATAGTCTATTCGGAAAGACCATGGAGGATGTTAGAAAACGTATGAATTACAAACTAGTCGTTGATGAACAAAAATATCACAAATTGACCTCATCACCTCTTTTCATTGATAGAGACATCATCGATGAGGATCTTGTAGGTGTTAAAATGATTAAATCAGAAGTTGAGTTGTGCAAACCCATCTATATTGGGCAAGCCGTTTTAGATTATTCCAAGCTTGAAATGTATCAACTCTTCTACAAAATATTAAAACCATGCCCTCTCGTAAAAGAGGTTCGCTTGCTGGGTGGTGATACAGATAGTTTCTTTTTAGGAATTACCACTCAAAAAGATTTAAATTTTAATGAAGTAGGTAAGTCATTAGAAAAATATTTCGATACATCTAACTACAATCCCACTCATCCACTCTATTCCATACAGAATAAAGCCAAACTTGGTTGTTTTAAGGATGAAACAGCAGGAAAGGAAATAGATGAAATGATTCTCCTCCGTCCTAAAATGTATTCCATGAAACTAAAAGAATGTGCAGATAGTATTAAGCGTGCTAAAGGTATATCAAAATCCATTGTTCATAAAATGAAACATCGGTCCTATAAGAAGGCCTATAAAAATAAAACTATAACGTTTGTCAATATGACAATCTTAAAATCTCAAGTTCATACTGTGAAAACGTACACATTTAAGAAACGAGCACTTTCAGCATGGGAGGATAAGAGGTGTTGGATAGGACATAACACATCTCTTCCACATGGACATCCTGACACAAACATACCTCCACCCAAAAGAATAAAACTCACGCTACCACATTCAGGAGATGTATTGACATAATCAACTTTAACTCAGTATTTTGATGTTGCTTTTTGTAGATATACATGGTTGTTTTATGTATCGCATGAGATCGTTTCTTCCTTGTGAATATATGCCTACAGTCAGCCCATTCCCCTGTATCTGTGAAAAGACTTTTTCATATACATATTTTTATTTCAATAAACATATCACAATGACTTCACTTTGTTTTCCGAAACACTAAAGTTACGAGGGATTTAGTATCTTTCACATGGATGCACTCTTGTAAACCATTGGTAATTTTGATAGCAATAGAGGGTATAGTTTGTTTGATGACGGGATGATAGAAAATAGATTCAAACATCTTCTCGACTATTCCATATGAAGCGTCTTTATCATGAATGAAATCACGTAAAATGTATTCTTTTTTCTCGCCAACAGAAATAGGTAAAATCAAATCACTTTGAATGTAAAGGTGTTGTTCATGTTTATCAAGTGTCATTGGTGTTTCTATACCAATCGTATGCGCAGCAGCAAACACAGTTTGTAGCATTGAAAAGCCAAAGAGTTTTTTCAAATTTTTACTCAATTGACATTGAATGTCATCACCCAGTTTCAGAACAACGCGTTGTTTTTCAATTGAAAACGAAATGTGGTGTGTCTTTACATCATATTTACTTTTCATCACATGCTTCAACTTCTGTTGTATATAAGGATTTACTACATGAATGAAGCTTTCAACTGTATGATATAGACGCGGCATTATATTGATAGCAACTTTAGATTCTTCATAAGACTGGTAAATTTTCTTGATGCGATCGCCATAGATGTCCACCCACCATTCATCATTAACTGAATCAGCTTTAGTGTGATATTCATGAGAACCATACACCACACCGCTTCCAATAATAGGCGTATAATGTCTTACAAAATGACGCAAGGTTGGAGAGAAATAAACTGTAAGTTTGTCATTATATTTCTGAATAACCAACTTATTTTTGTCCGCCATAATTTTCTCTCCATACTTCTTACCCACAGTCTCATTCCATCGTTTTACTAACTCAATAAGTGATAAAGGTTGAACACCACGCTTTTTCAAAATGATGCGTTCTTCGCATTCTACAACATCTTCATCAAATATTTTAAATCTATAATGAAATTTGTTGATTCGAGTTGAATAAACTTTTTTAACATTTGCAGTAGCAATTGACGTTAGATGTAGTCCATGACCAAAACCAAGATGTGGATAGAATTCACTATCCAACCTCAGCGTAAGACCTTTAGTAAAAGAATGAAAGCGGAGGAACTGTCTCCCACTCCAATGATAGATAGTAAACTCATAAGCTTTCTGATTTTTATTCTTCATGATGGAAGTATTACCACTGTTGAATGCCTTAATAATTTTCTCATTCCAAAATGGCTCATAAGAATCTGATTTTATCTGAATCCATTCATAGTTCCACTTTCCATCTGATGTTAAATTGTATGGGAACTGAAATGCATTATTCATCGTTATTCCATCATGGGTGCGAGGAGTCAATATCATTTCTTCCAAATCATTCACATTCTGAATATTGCTATCATAGCAAATACTAGAAACGCCAACTTCCCATTCACCTTCTAAATGCAGTGGCCGATTTAATTCTACTCGATAGTCTGATGGTTTATTTTTGGGAAATTTATTCATAGAAGCATTACTGGGCAAGTAGATTAGAAACGAGTCCTTATTTTCACTTTCCATATTATTCACATTGGAAAAATATATTAGCATACTTTTGCATTAACTCTTCATTCGGAAATGGAGTGTAATACTTGTCACAGCATCTTTATGAAAAGGAATCAACGCACCAGCATCATCATAAATGGCAATATCAATTTGTGGGATGTAGTTTGATTTCAGCTTTGTATAATGCACTTTCTTGAAAGTATGCTCAGATAAAATACTGCAGCTTTTTGGCTGGTATGGTATCATTGCTAGCAATGGAGCTTCAACATCTCCCACACGTACATCTTCACCAATATTGGAATATATCTGAAAATAGTTAATACGACGCGATAGCGACATGTCTGCGCTAGCTTTGGTTACAGTACCACTTTTAAAGATATTTTGATCAAAACCCAAAATGTCCATTAGAGTTTTATCCATAATTAGTTCAATACCTTTTCCATTTATAGTGAGAGACAAAGTACCTTCTTTTTCAGAAAATGAAATATGTTGCTCATTAATCACTTCATTTAAATAATCTACAACCAATTTAACCGAAGTAATAATGCGAGGCATCAACACTCTTGTTTCATGTAAGAAACCACCAAAAGGCTCTACACACTTTCTGTATAAAGATACGGCCCATTCTGTATCAAATTGATTTGACCTTTCACATGGTAAATGTTGCATATCAGATTTTCCATGAACAGCTGCAGAACGATGTCGTAAGAACTGATGAAAATCTTTTGAACAAACTAATACTAGATCATCATCATTTAATTTGCTTATTGCAATATGATTAGATGATTTAATATAAGTCAATGTTGCCACTTGTTTGTCATCTACTCGAAGGAGATAATTAAATTTCTTCAATAATGTTTCAGGAGTCATGTTTGTCTTTCTTGGCTTAATCACAATCTTCTTCACCAACGTCTTCTCATTTCTTGGAATAAGATCTACATAATAAGCTTCCTCTCGATATATTAACTGTTTATGACCACTTATGTGGTAATTAACGTTAAAATTATCATAGCTTGTTAAGGCGCTAGCGAGGTAGCCTAAATCATTTCTTAAACTTGGACTTAAACCAACAATCCAATCTTTCTCAACTACATGATGTACATAATTATAATCATCATTGTGCGGAGTAAATTGGACAATATGTTTACACGCTTTATTCAAGAAATCATATATAAACTTTTTACATGATAAGAGATCTTTCTTTGGCCACTGTGGAATGTATATTCGGCACCCCTTTTCACATTGGTAAGCAGCTGTACGTCTCATATTAATAGTCAACACCTCATGATCAAAAGTATAGACACAGTTGCTATAAACAAGTTGAGTGACACCCACTTCCCATTTAGCTGTTGTGCATGATCAATGGGAGTAGAAAAGAGTGCGGCTCGATTGCTAGTAAATCTCTTTGTAGC
>CAJQUW010011051.1:30000-48770 GCA_907163375.1 Prostheceraeus crozeri
CACGTCACGATACTTTGTAATTTCAATATTTGAATCGAAGACTGCATAAATTAATACATTGATCGTCTCAGGTAGTGTTCTTTTGAACGTCAAATCCAAACGAATATTATGAGGTACGTTCGCTTGACGATAGGGTGCACTAATATCGCTGTCAGCAGTCAAATCAAATGCATAAATAGTATATCCACTCTTAAACTCTTTCATAGTCAGTCCGTTGGTGTCATCCGTATTGTAAAAGCCAAAAACATCCATAACATCAACATAACTGCGCAGAAATTGATCCGAAGCAAAATCTGGTTTGTAGGGTGGACCAGGATGACTCACACCATTTACACGTAAAGCAATTTCACTTAACTGATTGTGTTTAAAATTGAAAGGATTCTTCTTTATATTACCATTAAATGCATCATTTTCAACCATTGCCACCATGAGGAGCTTCGGTGCTTCCGATGGAAAGAGGCCATCTTTCATGAAACTCTTTTGATCTTTCGGAATTGTAAAGGTGAGAAGCTTTGTATGCTGAACGGGGTAAATGGCATTTTGGCGTTAAGACCTTCAGCATGCCCTCTAATGACACTTGGATTCGGTACTACTCGACGAATGTAAAGTGCAATATCTTCCACATGAATTCTAAAATTGTCAACTTTAGCAAATGCATTCAGCGCAAATTCAGGCTTATTCAATGTCAGCTTGAGTCGCATGCTGGTATTACAGAGTAAAAACTTTGACGTCTAAAGAAGTCTAAATTCAGCGGACCATATAGCTGACATACTCTACTATCTTTAATCATAGCAGATCGCTTTACAAAGCCACTGTTTGTTTCAACATCAAATTTTCCTGCTTCATCTCTGTACCATCCCATGGCTTCCATATGACTTTTTTGTGCTGCTGGATGAAACTGTGATACATGATTGAAATATGATTTATAGGGATAATCGCTTTGACCACCTTCCACCTGCTGCTCTCCAATCGTTATAGAAACATCGCGAAGTAATGTAGTCAATGGTAAATTGTTCAGTCCAACTTTATGGGCATCGTCAATAGCAGTTCCATCTGCTTGCTGAATTCTAAACCTCAAATCAAGCATCGCATAAAAAAACTCAAATCTATGTAAGTCATCACTACCACCACCCAGAATAACAAATTCAATGGGGCCAGCATTCTCAGCTGTTCGAGGATGATAATCTACAATACTTGAACTAAGAATATCTGTCTGTATGGATTGTTGATCGAACAAACAAAAACCGGAAGTTTTACACTCCATAGATTAGAATTATGTGAGCAGCGTCGTGTTTAGCGACTGGATGAATGATTAGAGCCTCTGCGACGTTTGCGTGACAATGCCTTTTGACTGAAGATCGCACCTTACCAAGCTCCGCGAAGTTTCCCAGCCTTCCTTTTTCATTCGTTTAGGTGATTCATTCCTTGAGTAACACCAGCATTGGTCTGCTTCAATGTTTTTAAACCGCGGTCCTTCCCACGATTCAACACACTGCTCTTAAAACTTCTACCTCTGGAAAATCACACAACAAACAGCATCAAGCCATCAAAAACTAGCAACATAACATTCACACCCCGCCAAAACAAATCACAAAATCCAACTCAAAAAACTCAACAATTCTACATATCTCACACAACGAACATAATACATTCACAACAACCAAGATTCCAAACAACAATCACTAAATCCCACACATCCACTCACCGACATCTCATATATTCAAGCAACATACACAAAAATAATCCAACAACAACACCTCATCCCATCACATCTAAAACATCAACACAATTTCCATCTACAACCATCCATCATCGACATCTCAATCCATCTAACCAAAAGCATTAACCATCCCAAACATCATCAATCCAAACACTCCACCCATTCAAACACAAGTAACCCAACATACCACAAAACCCCAAAATCCAACACCTAGCAACATCCAATCTCCCCATTCATCCCAACAACAACATCCCTACGACTCCCATCAAACAAAACTACTATCCAATCCCACATCTCTAAAACATCCTAAACAATCTAGCACTAGCAAATCAATAACCCCCCCAAATCCTCATAATCTCAAATCCCTATACATTCAAAACATTCAAATCCCATATCCTTCAACATCAACACAATCCATTCACAAATCTAACCAATAATCTCCTCAAATCCAAGTCTCATAAACACCCACAACAATCAAACACATCAACAACACTCTACAACAAATCAAAGCAACATAACACTCTAAAACATCAACACATACATCAAAATCCAATCTCCCACATTCCCATTTATCTCACAATCAAATCCCAAATATAATCCACACTCATCCTCATTCCTCCAATAAGTCTCCACCCCAACTTCATAATTCCACAAAAACTACTTCATACAGCGCAACACTCATCCCATCCCCACATTCTCATCATACATCATACATCACATCAACAAAATCCACCAACAACAACAATCACAATATAACATCAACACACATCATCCACACATACAATCTACATAAACATAAAATCATCAAAAATACAAAAAATCTCACTAAAACATCCATCCCACAACATCCCAAAACCATCAATATCCCACCAATCTCATCTCCAACCTCACATCATCTATCATCACTATCATCAACAAAACATCATATCAACATCCTACATCCTCATCTCCAAACAACATCAACAACAAATCCCCCCAAAACAAACAACACCACATTACACACACAAATCGAACATCAACTCACCTCAAAACCACATCCAACAACATCCCAACCAAATAAACCCACATCAACATACAACATCCACTCTCAAACATCCATATCAACATCACAAACAAACACATAATCCCAAGATCACACAAACAATCCCAATCACACATCACACACTCAACATCAAAACATTCTAACATCTTAAAATCTTCCACATCATCACCACTTCTAATCCACAACAACAAAGCAACAAAATCTCCTCAACAAGAACCAATCCAAATCAAAAACATCCACTAAACATCAACAAAACAAACAATCACACCAACCACCATCCATTCCAACATCACCATCAACATCCACTCACAACTTAAATCCACCTACAATCCACCCAAATCCGAACCACAACAAACATCCCTCTATCCCTCTCATTCCAATTACTGTCTGGAAAGATCACTACAACATCACCAGCAAAGCCAACGGCATTACTTAAAACATTTCGTTTTAAAGATCTACCGACATTGGATATGAGAGGTGCTACAACAGATTTCAGTGCACCAAGTATGCTACCTCCACGTTGGCGGCGAGCACCGATGTAAATTTGTCCTCCACCACTTACGTAGGAGGGTCGTGAATAAAATGAGGCAGTTGGATTCATAGCTCAAACCCTAAACATTGTTAGTTACAACTTTGCATGAATCACTGTCGATCACTTAGATGAAAGATGTCGGCACGACGCATCCAAGAGTTCATACTTGAAGGATAACCAGTCCATTTAACAAGACACCATTCTTCACCTTGCCGTTTTTTACATCGAATGATTTTCTCTACCAAATATGTTTCACTTTCAGTGACTACCTCAATCTCATCGCGGTAAAAGCTACCCTCAATTTCTTCATTATCGTAATCTTTCAACTTGTAGGTGGTCGGAGAGTCTTTTTGATTAATCCTTGATACTGTAAATACCTCCTCTGTCCAATTCGGGAGGTACCCTTTAGCAAAAACACTTTTCACTTTTGAGATACGAACTTTATCGCCAATTTTCACATCACTTTTCACATGAGTGCGTTTACGTTGGAATGATTCGCGCACTTTATCTACATTGTTAGCATTTACATCTACTGGTCTGAGTCCAATAGAACGATATAGAGTGATTGTAGGCATGGAGTGTATCTTGTAGAACCTTTGTCCAATTTTGTGTCAAGTTGGCAGTAAAATGTCGCCACAAACGATTTTTTAATGTGCGATTAAAACGTTCAACGAGTGCAGCTTTATAAGCGCTCTTTACACTAAACAACTCAATGTCATGCCTCTCAAATAATCTTGTCACATGCTGATTTTCAAACTCTTTTCCTTGATCACTCTGAATTCTTTTTGGAATGCGACCTTCTCGAAAAATTGTTTGGAATGCTTTTGCTACTCCTTTCCCTTCTTTAGTTTTTAAAGGTTGAGCCCACGCATAACGCGAGAAAATATCAATGACGGTTAAAATAAAATTATTGCCCGAGTTATGTTTTGAAATGGAGGCAACATCGCACAAATCTGCTTGCCACTGTTCATCGATGTCATGAACAATATAATGGCGGGTGCGGTACTTCTTTTTCGCTTGTTTGTGGAGTGTATAGGTAGCCTGACCCTTTAACCATCGTTTCACTTGTGATTGTGAAGACCACTCGCTTTTGATAATTTCTTGATAGATGCAAATCCTGCCGGATGTTTTACATCATAATAGATTGACTTCAAACGTTCAGTCGATGACGGCTGACTCTTTTTCCTCCTTCTCATCTTTTTGTTTTCTTCCCTTTCTACATTTACAACAACTGCAGCATTTAGCTTTAGCGGTTTTGCGATCGTGTTCACATTGCTTAGGGGTTTCATTATGAGAGCTGGCGCAGCAAGTGCAAGTGACAACGACATTCACCTCTGGCGGCTCATTACATGGCAAGCAACACATCTGCTTCATATTAATAGTCTGAGAACATGTATTTCCTAGGAGGAGCTGTTTTTTAACGTTTTCCTTTTACCAGTTTTAGTGATGATGTAGATCTACGTCGAGTTCTTCCTCTTGTTTGCTTAGTGAGTGTGGGAGGGATGTAGCAGGTGACGTCTTAAACCAATTTGTTGGCATTTTCATCGCCTGAAGCATTGGAGTAGTAGCCACTGTTGAATCAAGTTCTTTCAATGTCTCATTATTTAAAGCAAATTTTGGCACATTATGCTTTTTCAATAGTTTAAGAAAGTATGACCAACCAGGTGGAACATAGCCCTGACGGCGCTTTCTACGTGTCGCATACTGAATCAAGTCTTCATAACGTGAAGCATCAATCACTTTATTTTCATCTGTAATGATTTCTCCTCTATCATTTACATTGAGATGGGGTTCAATACTGTTGAAAAGAGATATGGCATGTGCGCGAGATGCTAAAGGTGTAGCAGTCGATACAGAGTCACGCATCTTATTCTTCAAGTTTTTCAATTGCTCAACAGTTTCCGATTGTAATAATACAGCACGATGTGGATCTTTGATGTGAACATTTTGCTGATAATCTATTTCTTTCCTATACATTTGATTTGCAAGAGGTTGCTTTACTTGCTGCATGGCAGTCAATTGTACATATTCATCCTGAGGAATAACAATCATGCGAGAATAAGAACTCATAGTTTGTAGATAATCATGGGAGTTTTCAAAATATCACTTCGAAATCTAAATTCTTCCGGACACTCTTGCGTAAAGTCAATGAATAAGTAACCGTATGGTTTTTCAGTAGCTGCTTGAAAAATTTCAATTAAGGCTTTTGATCCTCTGGGTGCAACTTGTCGCGCTAAAATTTCAAATTGACTTTTATCTCGCGGATTCTTGAAAATAGCATAATAGTGTGTATTCAGGTTTCGTGTACGAGCTTCTTTTCCATCAGGAAACAAATTTTGTGTAATATAGATGATAAAACACCTTTTATGGTGTGCTGCGCGAGTGAACATATCTGTAACATCTTTTGAATTCTTACTTTCTTTTAATAAATCATCCAATACAACAACATCATTAGACTGAAGTTTATCCACTGGAATAATTCCTTCATGTCGAATAAAGTTGCGACTTTGCAATTCCTGAAACAGCGACGGTTGATAAATACCATAACACCAAATCACTCGATTGATAGGTTCCTTAAACAACTCCCTTCTTTTATCCAATAAATTCAGCGTGAAAACAGTTTTACCTGCATGAGATGGACCTGATACAGTCAGAACTTTATCACATTGAAGTCTGAAATCCATTTTATTACTTTGAGACTCAACATTTGCATAATTAACGCTTAGAGCCAAAGATATTTCCCAATAGGTTGCCCACGGCAGGAGCTATCATTGGAAGTATTGCTGAAAGGAAACCGCCCTTTTGTGTTAGAGTTTTCCTCTTTCTTTGAAGGGCGACTTTAGGATTGGAGATGAAACGCAATTTCGTAGCATATCGCTTAAGTAACTTTCGTTGTTTTGGCGCTAATTTCTTCGTCCTCAACTTCCTCACATGAGAAATAATTTCACAAATGAATTTATCGTTAGCATGTCGTATAGCATTGTATCGCTGATTTGCTTTCATTCGTCGGAGAGCTTGAATGGCTGAAGAAAACTTTTGACTTTTACGTTTCGTCATTTTACGTTTCGCCATTTTCCGTGTTAGTCTTTGCTAAAACCTATCTTTACCACATTTGCATAGGTACTAACTATTGCGACATAAGTGACACTCGAAATGAGCAATGTCACAGTGGTTACATTGGCAAAGTTGAATGCAATTACGTATGAAACAGCGTTGACAAAAAGCATGCTTACATCTCTTGAAGATGCGCTTTTCATTTCCATCCTTTCGCTTACATACATCGCAACACATAGTTTCACCGTTACTGATGTCTATAGCAAGTCTTTTTGAAGATATGAATTTGCTAGCCTTTTCTAAATAATAGACGCATGTACAGAAGGAATATACTTCGAGAGTGAGCAGACATAGCTCGAAAACCAGTTGTGCTACAATCAAGTACCACTGCATTTTCAATTTTTCTTTATGGAAAGTTGAATGTGAATATCTGAAATCGCTTCAATCACTAGACTGCTACCATGATGGTTAAATGCGTTAAGACGTTCAGCAATTTTTATCATATGTCTTTTAAAAAAATTCTTCGGGGTGATCTACCACTTCCATTGAATAAGAAGCAAAATGGAAAGAGCGACTTTCCACCTCTTCCTTTCCAAAATGACTAAACTTAATTTTCGCAACTAATCGCGCCATGACAATGCTATCAGAGAATGTATTCATTAACTCTAGAAATAGAGTGCTAGCATCATCGACCACTGCTTCGATGTCGGTCTCATCTTTATGAAAATTTATCACATAATCTTGAACAGCTCCTTTTAAACTTTGCCTATGAAAACGTAATGTTCCGCAGTCGTTTGAGAAAGACATGATCGCCCTTTAACTAACCCATCCATTGCATGAAAACAACAACTCTTCTCATAGTAACATTTATTGAATAATGGTAACAAGCATGCATTATAAATCAATGGTTTGAAAGAGATAAAATAGATACAGCTGATAACTATCATACAGCGAGCAATGATAACCATACAGGACTTTGGCAGTGTTGAGGTAAGGAGGAAAGAAGCATTGGTTATGAACGTAGCTACTACAACGAACAGACAAAATAGGAACACACAAATCCTTAAAACGTTTTGTGACTTCATGATAATGTTGATTCACTCTACTATCCCAAGGTGGGAGCAAAATATCATCAATGATTAGATTGGGAAATACTTTCCTCTCCTTACCAGGATTATTACAAAAGATGCGTATAACATTGAAAGCAGCTAACCATCGTTTAAAGTCAATAAGAAGAGCACTCTCACAAGAAAAGCCATAGTCTTGCAAATATTTCAGATTAAGTCCATGAATGTGTTTTCTCGCCCATTGATCAACATTGGGATCGCAGTTGGCATGATGATGATAGACACTAACAATCTGATATGTCCAATTGTTCATAGCAATAGCACTGAGCTCCTGTACAGGTTCACCCTCACAATCCATAAAAATGATGATAGAAGCCTAAAACGGAAATTTACACATCTAAGGAAACGTTCTATAACATATTACAAAATGAAGAATTACATCGATGCTTTTCACGACAAAATACACAAATGATATGATGGCAACGAAGAAGTAAAATGTATCTAATAAGACCACGTCTACGACACTCAAAGCACATAAGCGAATTGTCATAGGGTAGAGTTAGGAAAGGACTAGCAATTCTCCTTCTTTGATTTGCGTTTTGATGTAGCATTCTTCTCCGACTTGCGCTTCGTACCACTGCTGTTAAGGATTTGATCAATTATGTCGTCCACGTTGGGTGGTTTTGGAATATATAGGATGGATTCCATATGCATGGAGAGAGAGGCTATTTTATTATCTTTGTGTCGACCATAATATAGCCCATTCACTTTGAAAAGGATATCCCAAGTACCTTCTCCGAGCTCATCACATCTGATGGGTATTGAATGATCTCCCTCCTTCTTATAGTAAGTACACCAATGTGATACCGGTAGGCAAATGTGATTACCATCCCAAATCTTTCTATAGGGAGTATCCTTGTCATCTCTTGCCTTCCACTCTTGAGCAAGAGGAGTAGGAATGTCCATATTTAATGTCACGTACTCCTCAATAATATCAAGTTGGTGGCGAATGTATGGACTCACGGGATCAGTATGTAGTCCCCATACTGATTGTGCATTATCTTGACATCCGTGGAAGGGAGCATTCCCGTTTGGAGTACTACGCTATGATCATCATAACGCAAGGCTTGTTTAAATTTACGCTGTAGCGTGTAGGATTATGTACCTTGGATGTTTCTTCCACTGGCCTCAGTTGTAGATGATCTGACCGTAGCGAACCTTGTAACGTTTGACCGCCATTTTGTCCTACTAGTGCAGCAGATGGAGTAGATGCCTGAAAATGAAAAAAGATTGTATTAAGTTTACGTTCAAGGGAGGAGAGGGAGGGAAGTAGCGACTTACCATTTTAGTTGGATAATAGAACAGGGAACTAGAGAGAGAGAAAATGTGCGTCCGTCACTCGTGTGATTCAACGATGGAATGATTCTCACTGTGGAAGGCTCGCTATTTATAAAGAAATGCTTGATTCTCATTGGATGATGATCCTCATTGGACAATAACATCAAGCTGATTCCAAATCTGGCCTCCGTTTACCCATCCGAGCCTTCGTTTTGAAGCTACAGCCCAAAACGTCCCAAATTCTAACTCTGTCGTTTTTCGCCAATGTCCCAAAATCTTAAATGGCGTCTCACATCTAAACGAAGACAGATAGGAACAAGCCGATTCTTTCAGTGAATTTGTCTCACTCTTAGCTTTCAAACGAGCTATCGCACGACAAAATCCATCCACTGGAAGCCAAAATCGAAGCAAGCTGTCCAGAGGGGGGGGGGAGTCAGCGAAAATTTTTTCTCTCCGATTGAGCTGGAAATATACCATTTCCATGTAGAATTTGACGCTGAATCCGAATCTGGCCTCCGTTTTCCCATCCGATGCTTCGTTTTGGCTCTACAGTAGGCAGCCATCGCAAAAATTCTAACTCTGTCATTTTTTCGAAAAATGTTGAAAATTTTTTCTCGCCGATTGCCTTGAAACTCACCATACAGATAAAGAATTTCACGCTGATTCCAAATCTGAAATCCGTTTTCCCATCCGAGCCTTCGTTTTGAAGCTATAGCCCAAAACGTCCCAAATTCTAACTCTGTCGTTTTTCGCCAATGTCCCAAAATCTTAAATGGCGTCTCACATCTAAACGAAGACAGATAGGAACAAGCCGATTCTTTCAGTGAATTTGTCTCACTCTTAGCTTTCAAACGAGCTATCGCACGACAAAATCCATCCACTGGAAGCCAAAATCGAAGCAAGCTGTCCAGAGGGGGGGGGGAGTCAGCGAAAATTTTTCTCTCCGATGGCGTTCAAATTCACCATACCGATGCAGAATTTCACGCTGAATCCGAATCTGGCCTCCGTTTTCTCATCCGATGCTTCGTTTGGACGCTACACACCAAAACGTCCCAAATTCTAACTCTGTCGTTTTTCGAAAAATGTTGAAAATTTTTACTCACCGATTGCCTTGAAACTCACCCTACCGATGCAGAATTTCACGCTGAACACGAATCCGACCTCCGTTTTCTCATCCGACCACTCCTTCCACTCGAAACAACCCATTTTACAACCCAACATTCAGCACGAAAAACATCACACACTATAGCCTCAAGACTAATCCTGGCGGTCGCCCAAGTCCACCACGACACTCAGACCCAAAGCACCACGGCGGCCGACCACGACACTCTGCCGTTCCAGAGGGGGGGGGGAGGGGAGGGGAGGGGGAGGGGGAGGGGGGCGGGGGAGGGGAGGGGGGGGGAGGGGAGGGGGAGGGGAGGAATGGGGGAGGGGAGGGGGAGGGGAGGGGGAGGGGAGGGGGAGGGGGAGGGGGGGGGAGTCAGCGATGGCGGCCATCTTGCGCTATCCAGAAGTGGAGTTTTACTTACTACTCGCAGTAGGTCGAACTTGCTCAATCGCTCGTTAAGTTGACGGATGATCAGTCTTTCAAGTAGTTCGGAAAGTACCGATAAATGCGAGATTGGTCGATGCGCGCGAGTGAATACCATTCGGATCGCGATCGCCTTTCTTCATAATCGGGGTGACCCTGGCTGTCTTCCAGGCTGTAGGGAAATGACCACTCAAGATAGCCTCTCAAAACACCCTGCAGGCCGGGCACCTCTGCTTGTTAGACAGGATTGAAGAAAAACACATGTTAATCCAATGGGACGCAAATTGAAATTTTTGGTTGAAATGAAATGCTCCGTGTTTTCTCTAACTATTTGAAAAGCATTAAGTATACACTGTAGAGCCAAAATTTTTGGCATGGAATGTCTTCCGGTCATTTCTTATCCTGCTCTGGAACATGTATATATGAAGACAAGCACATTCACATTTGGCAAGCCTAACAATTCGGTCAATTTTATCCACATTCAGCCACATCTTCGCATTCATCGTCGATCAGAAGCATGATAATATCATATTCACATGATGAGAAATAACATGCCTCGCCAAAAATTATAGCTCTAGACTTAGTACTCTTCAGTCAATCAGAGAAATCGTAAAAAATGCATCTCTATCAAAAACTGCAATCTGCGTCCCATTGGATTAACTATGAGTTTTTTATTGTGTCTGACGAGAAGAGGAACCAGGTGGAACTCGGCAGGCGCACCGATTCTTAGTAGCCAAAAGGTGCGCATCATTCTGTGGAAGTCTCATTTTTGGCCTCTCTCCGGCTGCCGGGCTAAACACGAATACAACTGTCTGGTGACATTCGCTGACGGCATCTGCTTTATGAAGCTTCTGCGAGATGCGAAGGAATTTCATCTAAATTGGAGCATATCATCGCGTGGTCAACAACAACTGGTACCACTTTCAATTCTAGTAAAGCGAAGGTAATCAACAGGCAAAACTTGATTATTATTATAGGTTTTGCGACCCAAATGTGAAACTTGCAAATCCAAATACGACATAGCAAAAGCAAATATCTTTATTCCAAACACAATGTAATTATTCCAAACCAAACGTGACTATTCCAAACCAGATCTGACACTAATAAATCAAGCCCAAATACGACCATTCCAAACCAAATCTGACACCTACAGGGTGTCCCAAAATTAGCGGTGAAATGCTTTTATGTAATTTATTCATTTAAAAAATAAGACATTAACAACATTTACAAAAGATATTTTACTATAGACATCATTTCTCATCTCTCTATCATCATTCATTTTTCAAAGTGTCCGCCATTCTCATCTAAACACCGTTGGCATCGCTTCGGGAAGTCTTTGAAAGCATCACGAAACATTTTCTGTGGTATGGCATTCAGTTCTTGTTGAATTCGTTCTTCCAGTTCTCTTGTCGACAGAAAATGGATACCGGGAGGTTGGAAAACACGATCACGTAGATAGGTCCAAAGTCAAAAGTCACACACAGGTCTGGAGACCTTGCCGGCCATTCAATATGACCACGTCGTCCAATCCATTGCCCGGGAAGATTATCGTCGAGCAGCCATCTGGCATTGAGACAATAATGGCTGGAGGCTCCGTCTTGCTGAAACAGTGTTTGTCTGTGCCTTGAAAAGTATGGAATGACTTTCTCACGCAAAATACCACAGTATCGGTCACCATTCATGGTTTGAGAACTAATGTCACTGGCCACAATCCCCCCCCACACACGCCCATACTGTTTAAGATGGAGTTTGACCTGGGTTTGTAATTCGCTCATGAGAATTTGTTGTACTCCAATAATGAATGTTGTGCTTGTTGATAGCGCCTGTCAAATGAAAGACACATTCATCCGAAAATGAGAGCTTTCTTAGAAACGCTGGATCGTTGACGAAACGGTCATTCATAGTTTCACAAAATTGACGACGAGGATCGTCATCACCATCAATTAGTTCTTGACTGTACACTGGCTTATATGGATGCATATCACACTGTTGAAGATATCTGTGCACTGATGATTTGGATATATTCAAATCGCTTGATAATCTTCGAGTTGATGTTGTGTTGTCATTTTCAATGGCATGTAAAACACGCTGAGTATTCTCATTGCTTGCAACACTCACCGTCTTCATTGTCCGGCTTGTCGGTGCACCAGACAGCCAGTGTTCACAATTTCTTCTTCCAATTATTATTGATTTGTCTGGCGTCGTTAAATTCTTTGTTAATTCCTCTCTAAATCGCAGTCGGTTCTGTTCTACTGACACTTCATTCGTTATAATCCAGGCTGTAATTGTAATTCGCTTCTTCTATACTTCGTATATTCCATTGCAAAGTCCGAGGTAGGTGTAAACACAGTTCAACAGTGCGCAGAGTGAACAACTGAATGAACCATTACTTCAAAACTGATAGCTATCGATTCGCACTGTCTACTGTCTGCTTTTAAACATAGAAATTGAATCAGTCAGCGTGCATTTAGACATAGAAATTGAATCATACAGCGTGAATTCAAACGTGTTTTTACATGTATTTTAGTTCTAAATTAATTTTCACCGCTAATTTTGGGACACCCGGTATTATTCCAAACCAAATGCGACAATTTCAATCCAAATCTGACATCTGACATGTGATCTAACTGGAACTCTGGATCATAGCGATAGAAAATAAGTCAATGATTATAGATCAAACATGACATTTAAGAAGCAAATGTTGCATGATTGAAGTGTCAGATGAAAAGATGTCGTACTCACGTATATCTACTGCCGATAAAGAGCGCCTCATAGCTGCATATCAAAATGGCAATGACTACCAAGAGCTAGCGCGAGCCATGGGTAATGGCAGAACGACTGCGTATTCTATCGTACGGCGGTTCCTCGATTCCGGAGAAGTTACAAGGCCCCGTGGAGGATTCCGGGGAAGAAAAATGACCGAAGAAATGATTGACACAGCATGCTCGATTGTTGAGGAGAACAATGCTCTGACTCTTCTGCAAATCAACGCGGAGCTGCGTCACCGACTACCAAGTGCCCCCAAGTGACAATAACGACCATATGCAGTGCTTTGAGGGTAAGTTAGCATATATCATACACTGTATGATATACAATTAGAACTGTGTGACTGTTTTTCAATCATTGACTTTCTCCTGCAGTGGATCATTGTATCGGATGAAGAAACTGGAGACCGTTCCAGCTGATAAGAAAGTCAGATTCTGTGAAAAATGAACGACGGTGTAAGCTATTGATTTATACTTGAAGATATTTCATTGACGCTATTGAGTAAAATTAAAAAGCTGGAACAGCAAGAAATTGCATCTCTTCTTGCCTCTTACAGGATTTTGCGAATTGGCTTATGGCGACTGGCATTCATGAGGAGCTCATTTTCATAGACGAGGCTGGATTTAATCTTTGGACAGCTCGTACTCGTGGTCGTGCGAGAATTGGGGAACCAGCAGTTCGGATGGTCGCTGGTCGTCGTGGCAAGAGCTTGACAACCATATTTGCTGTCAGCAATGAGCGCGGTTTGCTAGCCCATGACATATTTATAGGCGGAACAACAAATGAGATGTGAGTGTCCCAGATGAAGTAAATAATAAATACTGAAATTTTTTGATATTTGATATTATTTAATATTTGATATTTCAATCAATTTAATTTCTCTTTTGCATTGCAGCTTCAACACTTTCCTCAGTAATGTCATCCCTCATATTCAAAGAGTGACAACATTCATTTTTGACAACCCAGCTGCCACGGACACATCACGGTATCCCATGAGTGGTTGTCCATAAGGAAATTGCTGCCCTACTCGCCGTTCCTCAACATTGTTGAGAACACATTTTCCGAGTGGAAAGCAAGTGTAAAGAGAAGACTGGCCGAGATGCATGCGGAACTTATCCTTCGATCTCACCAAGAAAGGATGGCGGACTTGGCGACAGTTGCGGAAGTCGCTATCGGTGATGTGACTCAGGATGATGCACAGAAGGCCCAGAACTACTTCAGACTTTTAAAGGGTCGAATTCCTTTGTGTCTGACAAAGTCAGACATTTTGATGTAAATAAATAAGTATTTTTCGGAAAGTGACAGTGTTTTGGCGCGGTGCTTTGAAGGAGCTATTTTAGGCAGATTGATGTGAAGATATATTGAATTTAGTTAAATTGAAACTTCTTGAAAAACAAATGCTTTTCGCATTTCATCACCCTTCACATTTAATACGTATATTTCAATCTGAAAATTCATTAGTCAGGAAGGGCAATGATGTGTAAGTTCAACATCCACTACTGCGAGTCTAATTTTATAAATTGTGAAGTAGTTGTATTTGGTCTGGAATTGCCTCATTTGCTTTTTCTTCTATGCCATTTGCCTGGCTATGCCGTATTTGCTTTTGGATTGTCGCATTTGGGTCAACAAGTGTTCACATTAGTCTGGCTATGTCGTATTTGCTTTTGCAATGTCGCATTTGAATTTACATGTGTTCACATTTGGGTCTCAAATCCTATATAATACTAATAATACTATATAATCCTATATATTACCAAACGCTACCTCAGAGACATTAGATCAAATTCTGAGGCAATATAATTCTAATAAGAACTCTGATAGTAGTTTGAGAAATATTAAGCTAATGACAATGCTGGCAAGATAAATATCCTTTGTCCGATTTACCTTTATCCTTTTACCTTTAATCCTTTTACCGATTAATCTACGAAAAGAGCGCTCCTCGTCGCACTGAATTAACTGATTATGTCTTATATTTTGATTCTGGTAAAGCTCTCATAGAAATATTTTATTCCCCGAGGCAATACATTACTTGTACTACGTCTGAAAAAAGGAACCTACATGTATTTGAAGAGAGAACTGTTCTGCTCCTATTCCCTTTAATGATGATGAATACCGCATGGCTGCTACGAATCTGTGCGTCTGCTGAGTTCTTTTCTTGTCAGACAAGACCAAGGAAAACACAATATAATAGCTAATTACAGTAGCTTTAATATGTTAGCTAATACAGTACTTTTCTGCAACCTTGCTGCTTCATTGCAGATCTGGCTGTCTTGCATAATATGTAGTATGTATTGTATAGGGCCTATTATTAAATAGGCCTGCTATTGGGATGATGACATACTGCGTAGGTGTAATGTAGGGTGCTCAAACCATCAACTTGTGTTAATTGAAAGCGTACTTGCGATAGACAGTAGCCAATTAGCAGAATTTATTCAAATGAAAAATATAGCCAATTTGTTACAATGTGTGATAGCATAGGGTTGTGAGGTAAGTTACCGCGCGGTAAGTTACCCGGTAAATTACCCTATAAATTACCGGGTAATTTATTTTATAAATTATCGGGTAATTTATTCTTATATTTATGTTTTCTCTGAAAATAATTGTCTGTAATGTGTTATGCTGAAATAAAGCAATTCAAAATTAACTCTGCTGAATTTTTGCTTTAATGCACGTGTAATTTCGCATCATAAGTAATTATGGTTTCAGAGAAAATTGATTTTACGTTTTTAATGACCTGGGTTATAAATTACCGTCTCCTATAAAATACTGTTAAATCATTATCTCAAAAAATTACCAAGATATATAAATTTCTTTTAGGTATCCTTTTCCCAAGCGTGTTCCGGAAATTCTAAGGCCGATAGCGCCGGACGGCTTTGTTTTCATACATGGAAAGCTTCAATGATCTCAAACTCTTACGCCAAATCATTTCTTTCTGATGGATGAGGAAAAAAAGGTTTGTGTTGCATATCATTCATCGAGAAAAAAAAAATCGCCGAACAATTCTGCATTTCCGGGCAGCACTATGGCCAGCAAACCTTCTGGACCCCAGGTTTCAGGGGTTAGAAACTCTAAAGGAACAGCAGGTTGGTTCTTGCTGAAGGAGACAATCTATCGAAATTGCACAGAAAACGAATACTTCTCAACGACATCTGTATCTAAGGAATCTGCTTGAATATAGATACAAGATCGGATGCTTTGTTCAAATTCATCCCGCATGATTTGGAAAGTCGATTTACGACACGGATTCCGATTAAATGGTGGCAATGCTAATGGGAATACCCGGGATGCTGAATGTGGTTAGCGTCGTTCTTCTTTCGATGTTCGGCCACAACTGCTGCGGTTGTGAGAGAGCAAAAAGGAATTCAGCCTTCAAAAAACGAAAACTCAGGAACTCCTTGACTGACGAAAGACCAAGTATTTGACGTCTGTTGCTTACAACCATAAAATAAAAAAGTCGACTTTGAAGAAGGGAAACTGGTCAAAAGAAGAGCAAGTGTCATCTTATTTTTTAAAAAAATGAGATTATGACCCGAATCTTTGCTCAAAGTTGGTGGTGCTGTGCAGGATTCCTCTGATAGTGGACGATGACGAAGACCTCATGGAAATAGACGAAGTGGGATGATGACCAGCCTTTTGCAGTCCGAGAGGGAAACCATCCCTTTGAATATTCCTCTAGAGGTCGGGACTTTTGTGGCAGCACGAATCATCGTTGAAAGCAGGGGAAATCATGGTTTGAAGTACAATTAGGTATTCATTGGAAAGATAACGGCAATGTTGGAAGAAGATGACTTCAGTACTTCACTGTTCCTCAAAGTGAATAAATTCGGTACATACACATTTCCAGAGGTTGTCGATGTGTCAACTGTTGATCGAAAGGATCTATGTGCCATTTCAGCACCAGATGTTGGAAAACGCGGTGACTTCTCATTTCCAACTGAAGAAATAGAGCGTGTTGCTCTTCGTTTATCTTTCATGTGCTCTTACTGCATGGCTAATATTTGTGGCCAATCATGATCATGTTTAGTCTTATTTTTTAGTATTTTGTCCTCCTTAAATTTTTCTCAGTACCGGTACATGTAATTTCCGTAATTGTTCATAGTTCAGCTTCACCGCAAAAGTTCAATTTTCTGTAATATGCACATACTCAATTCATTAGTTATGGTCATCTATTAACGAGTAGATGAAGAAAATATTGTGTGTACCTGATAAATATTTACTATATTCATTTACAAAATATCCTGAACATGAAATAATAGGGAAGAAAGACTTATCACAAGCAAGGTTGCACACTTTTCGTATATATTGGGAATCAAAACTCAAACATAAAATTCTTGAGAATCAGCTTAAAGCGTTCTAAATTCTCTTAGTCCGATCAGTAAATATCTGTTCCTATCATTCTTTTGTCAGTTTTAGGCCCTATCTGTTTTTCGATTAGCGTTCAGTTTAAACACACGAACGAGAATATAGTAAGTGGTAATAATTGCTGCAATAATAATCCTAATGCAACATCTTGATATGAAGTACGGATTGATTAGTTATGAAATTCTTGCGTAGTTTTGCACTGTGTTCGGCTTAACATGATCACGGCTTCTATTGGAGTAGGCCTGTTAGTCCTCAATTGTTTTATATCTGTTCATGCTTTAGAAAGCATTAGTTAATATGAAATTGAATTTATCTACAATGTCGATGAAGAAATGTTTATGATATATTCGTACATCCAATCAAATTGATTCATATATGAACATTTCTTCACTTTTGAACAGTGCATAATCCTGTAGCTTACATTGTAAGTAAATATACCCACCTATATTCATGAGATCCATACTAATTTTTGCTACGATTACCTTGCTAAAAAATGAATTATTTTGTTACCCAACATTTCTGTTATATATAGGCCTACATTTTGTTAACATCTTTGTTATCGGCGCTGTCCGTGCTGATTAATCGAATTTTTTGTAGTCTTCTTGTGTGCGCATCTTTGCATGTTTTGTACCATCTATCTCCAATCGTATTGATTTACTGGTATAATCATATTTTGTATGCAATTTTTACTTTTATAAACACCGATGTATGCAAGTCCGAATAGATGAAGATTACATTTTATGTACGGTATACAATCATTTAGCGGTTCATTGAGATTATATCGAGTTTCACAACAATTTGTTTGCTGAAAGAGAAATATTTTTTACACAACATTTTTGTTATCTTTTTCAATTTGCAGCAGTATATTAAAAGTATGCTTTATCAAAATAAGTCTTTTATTCATAAGTCAATTTTGGTGAAAGTCTTAGGCCCTGTAGCCCTGTGTCTACATATCACTGTTTTATTAAGAAATTAAGACACGCGAATGAGAGAACAGGTTTACAATGGATTTAATAAAATAATGAAATAGGCCTAGAATCGAATTTATTCCAACTTCCAACTTCAAGACCAAATTACACTATATCTATGGCTATTGGCTGCAAAGAGCAATTGCAAAATTGGGCCAACTAACCTCAGGGGACGAAGTTGACAAATAAAGACTCAAATGGGGCGTTATGATTCTAGATAGTCTTATAGTGTCAAATAGTCTTCTAATAATACATACTTGAATTGCTTGGGTGAGCCGGGCGCGCTGCTGCTATATTTTTCATATATTACCGTAACTTAACGCATAAATTACGGTAATTTTCGCGTAAGTTACAGCCATTGGGAATGTGACGGTAATTTATACAGCCCTA